>CAJJDO010000054.1:418198-449702 GCA_905183005.1 Paramecium pentaurelia | reverse complement strand
TTTGTACATGAAGTTTAACATTAATATTTACAATTAAAACATCCATCATATTAAATATTATTTCCATCTTCGCATTCTTCATTTCCTGTAATAATTCCATCTCCACAAATATCAGGACAAGGTAAAGTAGTTGATTAATCACAAGTTAAACAATGAGCTGGACATTAAAATTAACAATTATAGCATTTATCATCAAGAATTGTATTATTATCTTCACATTATTCATATCCTTTTATTTATGAATCTCCACAAATGGGTTGACATTCTCCATAGACTAAATTAAATCCAGAATCACAAGAAGTACAAGTAATAGTATGCCATATTTATTAATTATTATTACATTATTTATAACATTGACTTAAAGATGCATCTTCAGTATTTGGACAATCTATAATTATCATTATTATATATACTTGTACAAATATTACTTAATTCATAATAACCAGGTGCACATACACATTTTAACCCTTTTAATATTCTATTTAAACTTAGATCACATGTTAAACAACCATCAATTGTTGTTCTAAAGCAACTTAAGCATGATGAATGACAAAAAGAACAAGTTTTTATTGCATCTTAATAATATGACCCTGTTGGACATCTACATGTTGATCCTACTTTTTCAATACTAACAATATCATTGCAGGTTAAACATTAATCAGAAGTAGGTCCAATACAAGTTTTACAAAATTAATGACATAGCTAACACTAGGGATTTGATACAATAGGATAATATCCATCCATACAATTACATTACCCATTTGATAATTGTCTAAAATTACTATTTAAACATTCTATACAATAAGTAGAACTTAAGCATTAATTGCATTCAATAGGACAATCAAAACATTGATTTGATTCTTCATATTGATTCATTTTGCAAATACATCCTAATTTAGTTTATATAAAAGTTGGTTAGCATGTTTAGCAATCTAATTTAGATGTACATGTTAAACAAGATAATGGACAATCTAAACATCTAATAGAATCCTTATCATAATATTAATTAACTAAGCATTCTGATTAAGAAAATCTAACAATATTAGCATCATATGTGCTGTTCCATGAAGTACATGTAGTTGAATCGGTACATTACAAACAATAAGGTTTACAATTATGGACAGCAATATAATAATTAAAGAATCCACAATAGGCTTTAATAGGTTCATTATTTGAACCTAAGCATTCCCAAGTCAGTGTTAAGGTATTTGAATTATGAATGATTTTTTCATAAACTTTATCGTATTTTGAACCATCAGGATAATTTGAATAAAAATTTGCATTTGATTTAGAAACTGTTGTATTAGTATTTTCAATTGTATATATAAATCTCCCATCTGAAGGGAATGATGGACCGTAAAGTATATAAAATGCAATAGTGACACTATGATGTGGAGATATTATATTATGAACTCTTTAGAATTTAGCTTAGGCCCATACAAAAGGCCCTCCAAAGACTCTAATTCCTTAAATATATGAATAATAGATATCTGATCCTTTTAAAAAGTTTGTTCCAGTTTAAGAGATTAAAGTATATTATGAATATTATCCAGGGTCGGTGGCAGCATTTATATATTCTTAAATCAAATATTAAGAGTCTAAATAATATAATAATAAGATACAAGGTGTTTCATCATCGTAATCATAACAATAAGAACCACTTAATCTCTAATTTGGAGATTGGCAACTACTTATGCAACTACCGTCTCGATAAAAATAGAATCCACTTATACAAGTCTTACATTTAAATGATACTTCACACAAAGAGCAATATTAAGAACAATATCCTGAAGTAATTTAGAATTAAGACATTCCCCATCCTGCTGTGTCATCACTAATCTTTATAATTTGATATTTACGTATAATTGCCTATTGCTGAAAATAGAAATGAATATTTAGGAATGTCAACATATGCAATTAATTCATATCTTATACTTGAAGAATATGTTGAATAAGATCCCTAGTTTATAACTTAAGAGATTTTTAATTTATGAGTTTGAATTCCAGAGGTATTTCTATAAATAGATCCATAATAAGTATTATTAACCTTAAACTATATTCCACAATTAATTGGAATATCATTATAAGTAACAATTGAAATTTTTAATCCAATTAAATAGGTTGCATAAGAATAAGTTGATAACCTATTGAAATATCTATAGATGCCGGAATTAAACTTAAATACTCCATATGTATATGAATTAACTGTAATAATAGTTGGAGATGTATCTACATGCAATTGATCATATATTATTGACCATTTTAAATTTTCAGTGTTAGTAATAGGTAATGTCAAAGAACCCTATTCTATATTGGAAACTAGATTATTTAATTTATAATAATTACTTGGATAACTTTAACAAAATCCTTTTGAATATAATGGAGAGTAGATTTCACAAATATCTTTGCATCCTGAGTTCTTCCAATAATATTAATTAGATGGACATGGTGGACATATGTTGTTTGTTGGGATACCATAATAACAAGCTGTACATTCATTGTATTTAGGACCTGTGCATTAACTACATGATGGATAACATTGTGGTTTAGAGACATAAACATTTCTAAGAGAAACCAATCCTTAATTTGTATTGGAGGATGTAAAATTAATTTAGCCAGATATTGTTCCTGGTAATACAAGTGAAAAATTCAAAGTTTTAACTTCAAATGGAAGGGTATCACAAAATCCAGTTGTCATTGTATAAGTAGTAGGTGATTTGTAGGGATATGAATATGTAAAAGTTCCTATCATAAATTAAATAGTTTGAGACGACCATGTACCTTAAAAATATAAATCCATAGACATCCAATACCCATCCATGAATGAGTAATTAAAATAATTTTGAGCAGATGGATAAGTTTTAGTTAGAGTAATGTAGCTTGTAGCAGGAGTTATACAAGTGATAAAATTTGCAGTAGTTTAGGTTTATGGCAATAGAAACGATCCGGCATATGAATATGCAATTGATCCAGTGTTTACTGTAAATTTCTAATCATAGTTTAAGAAACTATTTTAGGTTTGCCATTATGAATTTGATTACTCAAATAATCCCACTAGGATTAAAATTATAGAAAAAGGCATTAATTAAATATTTGATTTAATTAAAAATATTCATTAATGCGTAAATGACTTATATAATATTGTTTTCTTTTATTCTTCATGGTAAATTATCGAATTATTTGGCTTTTCATTTATTTGAAATATGAGTAGTGCGAGTAATAAATTAGAATTGAAATTATAAAAATATCATAATAAAAATATATTACAATAAATTCATATTAGATAAGATGAGATTAAACAATTTTTATTCTTATAAAATTGAATTTTTAATAAATTGATGTAAATATAGCATAAATATAATCAAAATATTAAAATAAATGAGTATTTAACACTTAGTATTGTAAGTGATAGAGTGGCATTTGATTAAGTATATTTTTTAGTTATTTTTATTACAATTTATTATATGATGTCTGTTGTCATGGTTTATTAAAAACACAACAATAATTGAATAATATAAAACATGATTAAATTAAATTCTTATATCTGAATCAGATATATAAATCTTAATTAAAATTTAAAAAATATTTTATGGATCGTCTTAACCCATCTTCAAAAGATTGTATAGTTCCACTAATTGAAGAAAATTCTCCCTGTCTTTGTAATAAATAATATTTATAAATAGAAATAAACAAACCAGAGATTGATCCTCACTTTTTATTACCACAATTTACATAAATGATGTAGAATCCAGACTTCTTTCTTTAAACTGTTTAATTAGAGTAAATAAAGCAAATGTAGTCATCATTCTATTCATAAATGAATAACATCCCACTAATTTAAGAAGAACCTAGAGTTATGGATTTGTTTACCCAACAACTTTTATAATAATAACTTATGTTAAATGCAGCATTACTAAATCAATTCTAAGTAAAATAGATTATTAATTAGGGTATTGAAAATATCAATTATAGTCAAACAAAAGATCTCGGGGATAATAAAATAAAAAGAAAACATATTAAAAAATCACATAATCCTTAGTTTAATAATGGTATTTTTATATTTTTAAATTAAAGGTCATTGGAGTGCTTAAGAACATTAAGTCTATTTAACATTTTTATAATAACATAGAGATGTTATGGAAAGTTCAGAGTTAAAAAAAACAAATAAAATTTTTAAACTCATGTCTGATATTATTAAGTCTAGATCTCCTTCATAATGTCGTTCTCATCATTAAAAATTCAATCCTTATTCAAAATATTTAGTAAATGTAAGTTGCATTATTTAAATTAGAATAATATTGTAAGAAGAAAGATGAAAGAATAAATGTTGAGTGATTCTAAACAATAAAAATAATCTTAATAAGAGAATGAAAATGTTGAGCAATCTTAAGATTCAAATTAAAAGTAGTTCTAATAGTAATAGCAAGTTTTGAATTAAAAAATGGAATCTTAATAATAATTAATGGAATCAAATGTGAGAGATGATCAATAATAACTTAGTGGTTAAGAATGATAATTTATCAAATAGATAATGTTATCATTAATGATAATTTATAATAGATATTAAATATTTATACCCAAAATATAATAATTACTAAAACAACTATTTTCTCTGACAATTAGAATAATATAATAATTATTATAATAGATTAATCCAATTTCTTTGTTAAATCTTTTCATTATAAAGGAGTAATAAAGAAAGTATTTATTCTAAATTTATGAAATTAAACTAATCAAATTAAATCAAGTGCACTGCGAAACCAAACATCTAGAAAATAAATAATGTTTCAATTTTAATATGATTTCATTCTTGAAATTTACAGTAAATTATTTTTTTGAAAAGAAAATAAAAATTAAATGAAAGATTCTATAGTAATTAAGAAATATTATCTCATATTTATGATTATGTTATATAATATCACTACATTAATATATACCATTTATAAATAATTAAGTAATATTATTTTACTAAATCATTATAAAATAATAGTTTAAAATAAATTATTAATACTAAATAATATATGTTTGCAATACTTAAATTAAATTATGATAGTCAATTCAGGAAATCTGATAGTCAATATACGTGATGATATTATGTCTAGATATGAGAAAATCAACTAAATAGGCTAGGGCACATTTGGGAAGGTATACAAAGTGAAAAATCAAGCCAATGAATTACGGGCATTAAAGATAATAGCTAAAAAGGACTGTACAATTTAGAATGAAATTGAGAACATGTAAAAATTAGATCATCCAAATATCATGGCTGTTTATGAAATATCCTAAGATGAATAGTTCTATTATATTATTAGTTAATTATGTGATGGAGTTGAATTATTTGATGAAATTCATAAAAGAATTAAGTCAAATAAACCATTCTCAGAAGAGGAGGTTAGATTTATATTTAAATAAATTCTAAGTGGGATTGCATATGCACATGATAAAAATATTGTTCATAGAGATATTAAACCAGAAAATATTTTGATTGATCCTACTGATTAACATATCAAGATAATTGATTGGGGTTTAAGTAAAGACATTACAAATATTGATTTTATCAAATAAAGAATAGGAACTATTGATTATGCAGCACCAGAAGTTTTGTTAGAGAAAGGTTATGATAAAAAATGTGATTTATGGTCTTGCGGTGTCATTTTATATATATTATTATCTGGAGAAACTCCCTTTCCTGGTTAAAATACAAATGAAATAGAGAAAAAAATAATATCTTGGAAATTCAATATGAAATAGAAGATATGGAAAACAGTCTCAGTAGAGGCTAAAAATTTATTAAAAAATTTATTATAATATAACCCTACAAAGAGGTATAGTGCTTAAAAAGCTTTAGAAAGTGAATGGATTTAAAAGAAAAGTGAAGTAGGTTCTAAAGAAATATCTACTAAGGAGATGTAGTTTAGACTTTAACATTTCTCAAATTTTCGTTGTGAAAGCAAATTGGTTTAGGCTACACTTCATCTTATGATTCAATAAAATTTAACTTAAGAATAATAAAGATAATTGAGGAAAACTTTCTAAGAATTGGATAAAAATGGTGATGGTAAATTAAGCATGGAAGAATTGTAGGAATATTGTTAAAATGGAATTGATATTAGAGAATTATTTAGTAGAATAGATACTGATAAGAATGGTTTCATAGAATTTACTGAATTTTTAACAGCAGCTGTAGATATGAAGAAATTAGTTTCTGCTGATTAACTTAAGCAAGCTTTTTAATTATTAGATTTAAATGGGGATGGATTTTTAGAAATTGAAGAGATTAAGAAAATGTTTAATGGTAAAATTTAAGTTTAAGAAGAACAATAATGGGATTAATTACTTTTAGAAATGGATGAAAATAGAGATGGTAAGATATCTCTTGAAGAATATTAAGAGAGTATAACTAAGTTTATTGTTTCTTAATAGAATACTTCTGAAATTCAATCATTAAATCAAGTTTAAGAGTTTGAACCATCTATTACTAAAAAAGTAAAAGTAAATGAATCACCTTACAAATTAAGAAATAGAAAATGTAATTGATTCATACTTAATTTGAGTTTCTAATTTATATTAAACTGCTAAATTATTATTTTAGGAACTTCCTCATATATTTATAATTAGAATTATATAATATTATCATATAATATTAAGATAAAATTATTTGTTTAGTGAATGTAATTTATCATTTTAATTTTCAAATTAATGTTAAAGAATCTAACATTAAGATATTGGTATATCAATAGTAAAATCCTCTCTTATTATATTTTATTTTATCAATTCTTCAATTGAACATATTGTTCTTTTATGTAAAGGAATAGATTAACCATGAGATTGAATTGATTTTTATTTTAATTATAAGAATTGTTTCAATTTAACAAATTCAAAATTAAACATTTCTCTAAAACTATTTAATCCTTTTTATTCATTTAAGATTTTTCTATTATTTCTCATAATCTTTTCAATATCAATCAAATCATCTATTTATATTTAAATAGTAAAGCAAACATATTTGTTATTAACAATAACATTTTTAGATTCCTTAAGACTTTTTACTTTAAATGTTGCATATGTCTCCTCAAACAATTCTTTAATTGCATTTTCTTCTGTATTTAATCTTGGTTCTAATTTACCTCCTGCTTCTGTAAAGAATATTCCACCTCTTCCAGTACTACTTAACAATAATAGATAAATCTCCTATTTACATTCAATAAAGATCATCACTCCAGAACCATTAATTTTTTATACTTACATATTTAATTATAGATAATATTTTCATAATACTATTCAATTATCAGTCCAAGAAGGTTTTCTCTTTTCTACAAATGCACTCATTCCTTCTTTTCTATCTTAAGTTGCAAATGTTGAATAGAATGCTTTTCTTTCATATTTCACTCCTTCTCTTAAACCAATATTTTCTGCTTCATTTATGGTATCCTTAATTAATGCAGCAACTGGTCTATAATAATCATTTATAATAAAATTACTTGCTAAATGATGCTATTTTTTCAGCTACTTTTAATGTCTCTTCAACTAAATTTGACACTGGTAAAACTTTGCTAACTAATCCATAAGATAATGCTGTTTATGCATCTATGAATTCTCCAGTTAATGTCATTTCCATAGCTTTTGATTTACCTACTGCTCTAATTAATCTTTGAGTTCCTCCACATCCTGGAATCTAATTTAATCATTATATATATTACTGTTCCAAGAGTAATTTCAGGTAATCCAAATTTAGCATTTTCTCCTGCATAAATAATATCACACATCATAGCTAATTCAAATCCTCCACCTAAAGCATATCCATTTACTGCTGCAAGAATAGGTTTTTTAATATTGGTCAAATTTTCCCAAGCTAAAGATAATAAATGTTTTTACATGCAAGCATTTAAATGTTTTAAACTTATGGAAATGATTTATCTTACATTTCTTTAATATCTGCTCCTGCTGCAAATGCTTTTTCATTTCCTGTAATAACAATTGATCCATATTCAGGATTAGAATCAATTTCCTAAGTTACTTAGTTTAATTCTTTAATTAATCCATCACAAAGAGCATTCATAGCTTTAGGTCTGTTGAATTAGATCAATGCTACCTTTCCCTTTTGTGTAACATTAATGAAATTGTATGTACTAAATCTGAAAACTAATTTTGTAAACATATAATTTATTTTATAAAAGAACTTATATTAGAAATGTTATTTATTGTTTTAATGTTAAATTAAACTTATATCAATAATTACCATCTAATTATTTTCTTAGATTTTCTAATTCTCTATTTAATCTCTCGATCTAACCGTTTTTATCTATTATTCTAAATTATATTATTTAAATTTAATTACTATTTATTAAGATCAGAATTCTCTTATCCTCTCTTTCTAAAATTATCTAATTCATTTTCAGCTCTACCCAATTTATCATTTAATTTATTGCATTCTCCACCTAAGAATCTAACCTAAAATAATGATATTAAAAAAAAATACTTTCTCTTATAATATTCTTAATTTCTCAAGTTCTTATTAGTTCTATTTAAGTTAATTATCTAAAGAATCTCTTTCTATACTTCTAAAGGGAAATATAAATATATAAATTACAATTGATCAATATTCTAATTAGATTTTTAAATGTCAGCAATAAGAACTTCATGTTATCTCTTTAAAGTATCTAAAGCATCTTTATCATTTAATAAATGATTAACTTATTCTTTTAATAAACGTTCTCTAGATAATTTATAAGATAAATAAATTACTATTCTGATAATTATTGAAGTTATTCACTTAATTTGGTTATTTCATTGTTAGCAATTTAGAGATTCTATTTTAAATTATTATTTTCTTCTGTCTTTTCAGCTAATTATGCAGTTAATCTTTCTTGATTGGTTTAAGCAAATACTAATTTATTTTCAATTTCTCTTAATTTAGCTTATAATTCTCTAGCTTCAGTAGCTTAAGCTTCTAATTTACTAATTTTTTATCTTGCATCATCATATAATTTGCTTTTTTCTTTGAATTCTCTTAAAATTCTTTCATTATCATTTCTAAATTAAGTTAATCCTTTTTCTAAATTTTAAAGTTTATCTTGAAGTGTTCTAGTATCTTAAACTTAAATTTCTAATTATTATTTTCCTTAAAGCATATCTTCATTTTCTTTATTTAAAATATTAATTCTATTTAATAAAACAGCAATATAATCTTCTGCAGATTTTAATGCATTTTAAGATATTAATAATTAATTGTTCAATTAATCTAATTCAAATTATTTTTATCTTAAATCTTATTTAAGTTTATCAATTTCTGTAGTATCAACTTAAACAGATGTTTTTTCAATACGTACTTCTTTTGTGATGGTATGTTTTGGTGATGATTATCTATTAACAGTTACTTAATTTTCTAAATCAGATTTTTAAGATTCTAATCTATTAATTTCTTCAACAGCATTTTATAATTTTCTTTCAATATCATGTAAATTTTATTCTTAAGTTTTTAATCTTGCAATTTCATCATTTAATTTTTTAATTTATTCCTTTTAATCATCTGATTCTTTTAATTTATTAATTATATCATTTTACAATCTAACAATTTCATTATTCAATAATTCAGCTTATTTTTCTCTCTCTTAAATTGAAGCCTATAATGCTGATATATTCATTAATTCAATATCTTTAAATTATAATTATAATAAAGCTTCATTAAGTTTATTAGTAGTTTCATTAATTCTCTTATCTTATTAATCACAATATGTTTATAATGCTTTCATCTCACCTAATTAATGATTTAAGGATATGATTGTATTATTTTATTATTATAATTACTTAAGTCTTTCTTTTAATAATTCATTAAGTTTCACTATTTCATCTTACATCTATTTCATTTTATTTAATAAATCTTCAATTTATTATTCAAAGAATTTCTTTTCAATTTCAAGTGATCCTATTTATCTTCTTAATTTTTCTAAATCTTAATTCTTTAATTTTATAATATTCTTCATTCTATCAATTTCAGCTGAAAATAAAGCACATTTATTCTCTAAATCTTCATTCTTCTTTTATAATCTATTATAATCTTCTTCTAATTATTAATAATTTGTTTTAAAATCTTATAATTAAAATTAAAGATCATCTACTTAATTTAATAATTATTTATTTCTTTCATCTTAATTTACTAAATTCAAATTATAATATTCTATTTCACTTATTTTTTATCTTAATTCTAATTCTAATCTTTCAATCTCAGCTTTTTAATCAGCAACCTTTTTTCTTAATAAATTATTTTCATCAGTTAATTCTTTATTTCTTTATTCCAATTACATTTATTTTCCTTATAATTTTGTTATCTCCTATTCTTTATCTCTTAATTCATTATTAAGTTTCTCAACTTCATTCTCTAAATTTCCACATTTAGATTACAATTCACTAACTTTAGAATCCTAACTCTAATTTTATGATTATAATCTATTTAATTAATCTTCTAAATCTTAATATCTCTTCTTCAATCTCTCTAAATCTTAATTCAATTATTAATTTTATAATCTCAATTCTGCTATCTTACTTTCATATTCTGTAAATTTAGATCCAGATGCTTAATCACTTTCTCTTAATTTAATTTTATATTCATCTAATTCTTTTTGGGCTGCTAATAATTAAGCTTTCAATCTTTCATATTCATCATCTTTATTTTTTAATAATTGATTTAATCTATCTTATTCTGCTCTTAATGCCTTTTATTTATTATCCCATTCATTTTATTTCAATTCCCATTCCTTTAATTAATCTTCATATTATTTAGCTGAATCACCACTAGATCTTAATTCTAATTCATGATCATCTTGCATTTGTCTCATCTATTATTCTAAGATACCGTATCTTCTTTCCCAATCCAATAATTTTCTATTCAATTCATCATACTTTAACTACCAATCCCTTATATCTGTATCATATTTCAATTTTAAGTTATTGTACAAACTCTCAAACTCTTTCCATTTCCTTTCAGCATCTGCTAATTTCTAAGGTAATGTTTAATCCACTTGTCCATATTTACCTTTAGCATCAGCCAATTCTTACTCCAATGAACGTATCCTCTTATTTAATTCATCAATATCAATTCTATATTATGATTTTACTATTACTTATATTTATTTATCTATTATAATGCTTCTTCATATTATTTCTTTAATTGATTGAATTAATCAATTGTGCCTCCACTACTTTGTTTTAATTCATTAATATATTTAACCAAATCATTGTTCTCTCTCACTAATCTATCATTCTCCAAAGCAAGTAAAAAGCACACCACTTCTGGATTCTTACCGAGCCATTTTCTTTCATTAGAAACGGGTGCTGAAGGTAAAGGTTTTGAAGCACTTGTAGAAACCGCTTATTAGATTTATTGGGTCGTTGTTTGCCCTTAAGGTTGCATAATTGAAGCTCTGCTCTATTATCTTGATGCAGTTCTGCTCATTATTAAAATTAATATAAAAAGATATATATTAAAATTTATTTATATATACTAATTCAAGTCATTGTTAAACAAATAATGCATTCATACAAGTGAGATCTAATAAAAAATTAAGATAATTTAAAAAAATATATTTATTGAAATTAATATAAAGATCGTTTTACATGATCATTCTTTCATAAATTTACTAAATATTCTAATAATCTATAAGAATATCAATAAAGCATTTATTTAATATGATTACATTAATATCCATCCTTATTTTACTTTGAATAATATCAATTATAATTTATTATAGATATATTTTATATTTACTCTAATACATAAATATAAACTATTTCTATAATAAATTTGATTATTCTCTGGTATTTTTAATATATTTTCTCTTTAACATTATTTTTCTTCTTTATAAATGAGTAAATCAAAAGGAAATACTAAGATCTCAACATTTCTATTTAGAATAATTGATCAATTAAACATATTATTTATTAAATAATACTTTTTTATAATTTTAATTATCTTTCTGAATGGCTTAAGAATCTATTAGATTAATAGCAAAATAACTGAATAAAAACAAATTTCTTGTAAAATGTTTCTAATTGAAACTAGATTGCAAAACCTACTACTGATGTGTTTTAATGTGTCTAAGCATTTATTTTATTAGTCAAAGGAGTTAAAACTAAAGATTGGTTATTAGCTTAATTATTAATGAGCTGCAGTTTAAATCAAATGGTGGAAACAATTATAGAAAGAAAGATTGAATATACTAATTTAATTCAATGCAAGAAGCTATTTCATTTAATACCCTAATAATAAAATTCTTTAGGGAAATTAGTATATTAATTAGTAAGTTAAAGTATAAATTATTTGGAAGAAGATAGAAGCAAGTTTCAAAGAAGTAAGAGTACTTAATTGAGAAATGAGTAAAGTTAATATAGGAATTGTTTTAATAAAATTGTTAATTATAATAAAAAAGGTTCGCTTATTAAATGCAAAGAAGATTTAAATAAAATTATACAAAATAGAAAAATACTACATGATTAAAAAATAAAAGAGGATGATCAAAAGAAATTTGAATTATTAAAAGAATAAATGAAAAAATTAAATAAAAATAGTTATTTTATGTCTCCTCGAAAAATCTAATATGATTAATAAGAATAACATATTCTAAGCAATAACAATTCAGAAAGGAAATTAACTAATAATAAATAAATGAGATCACTTAGATCATTTAGATAATCATTTTATGAATGAAAAATAATAATTCGATAAGAAATGAATTTTTTATATTACTAATTATTATTAATATTAAAATAAATGTAATTAGATTATTAAAGAGTTCAAAGAATTACAGATATATACAATTCAACGTTTCAACGTAAATTGTATTATGAATTTTAATTTGCATTTATAGCCATTACAACACTATTAACATTTGGAATAACTAAAATCACTTTGTTAGGCTCTATTGCAATATTAAGAAAATTATTGAAAAAATTATGCAAAACTGAATTCTTTTCATCCAATTAAATGATCTTTAATATGGTCTATGGAATATACTGTTTAGATGCAGTTTATTTGTTTTTGACCAATTTTAGAATTGTCTCCCTGCCATCATAAGTTATTATGTGTTATCAGTAATGATCCTTACAATTAGGTTGGTAATGTATATCTATGTGGGTACCAAAAATCAAAAAGAAAGGCATTTTACATTAGAGAATTCATTGAAAAATATAATGTTTAGAGAAATTGAATTAGCCTACATTTATGCTTTAACCTATCTAGAGTAATCAACATCAATTAATTAAATTATGCTTATATTATGCTTCTTAATATAGTTATTTATATTTTAAATGACAAATTTAATTAATCAAAGAGGGGAATTACTTTAATAAAGAGCAAAAGGTTTAAGTGTCTGGATTAAATTACCATCTAAACCACCTGGAGATTTTGTTAATTGGAATTATACATAAGAAAAGTATCCTCCTAATGTTACTGTCTAATATAATAATAATTATTATAGGTTATAGAACTTATATAATACATCACCACCTGAAGACATTAAAGCTATATTTATACAATTATTATTTTACAACATTTAAAGGACCAAACAAAGATTGTCAATTATCTTGTTTATAGTGTGTGTTTTTGCTGTCTTGATTGATATTGATGCCTTAATGTTCAATCTAGAAATACAATACACAATTATTCCAGATTCCAGAAAATGACTTATCACATAATCAAAATCAATATCCCAAAATTTTAATTATTTATTTTAAAGCCTTCATTTATTTTAATATCTTAATATATTATTATATTTATTAAGTTAAAATTCTACTCTAATTTTAATTTATAATAAAATCCTTCTCTTTAACAATATAAATTATTTAATTATATACCTTTTCTTTGAGATTTACAGTTATGATCTCAAGATAATTATATCTTTTCCTCTTTTTATAAATAAATAAATAGAAGTACTTATATAAATATACAATAAATCACAATCTATTGATTTGAATTGATAAAATTCAAAATATTAAGTGTTAAGTTAACTTCATAATGAGAATATTGAACAATCCTCTTTTTAGAGCTTATTATGAAAATTATTAAATATTAATAAAATTTTGTTATTACCTTTTTGGCAATGCTAAAATATATATATTCATTTTATGTTAAAAATATAACAGTTATCTAAAATGCTAATATATATTATTATATTATAAAATTTAAATTATAATCAACTCAATGCATCATAATGCATCAGAATTGCTTGTAAGATAACAAATTTTTTATTAACAATGATTAATAATTATAATTAAGATGGAAGATATTTGTATAATTTGTTTATAAAATACTTAAAACTTTGTTATTGGGAAAAGCTGTTAATGTAAATATTGTTATAACTGTGTATTTGATTGGTTTGAATAAAATCCAGAAAAACTATTGAAATAAAGCTTTAATTGTTTAAATTATCTATGCAAAGAACCTAATTCAATCCAAGAGTTTCTAAATTCAATTAATGAACAAAAGATATTGGATAGATATAATGATATTACATTTAAAAATTATTTGAAGAGTTGTTAAGATATCCGAGCTTGTCCAAATAAAACTTGCAAATCTTATGGATTTTTACCATCCAGCAGATGTTAAGAATTTTTAGAATGTGAAATATGCAATTACAAATGGTATGATAAGAAATGTTTATCAATAAATAAGATTTGTATGTTATTTTTGAAGAACTTGAAGAATGACTTTTTATGTTTTTTTTCAGAGTTTTATTATACTCATTAATGTCCTAATTGTGATACATAAATTATGAAGAATGGAGGATGCAATCATATGACTTGTAAATCATGTAATCATGAGTATTGCTATATTTGCAGAGATAAACACAATGGTCATGATTCTAAGTTATGTTCTTTAAAAGATAATTCCTTTTGTATAGTGATTGGTTATGTAATCATTTAATTGTTATTTACTCTTGGAATTCACACATTATTAATTTATATTGCGAAACAATTATTTTAGCTAGTTTGCATAATTTTCATTTTTGCTTATGATTTAAATGGAAAATTAATTACTATTTGTACAATGAGTACATTATTAGATATGAAATATCATTATGATATTCATAGAAAAGAGAGTGTTAAATTATATCGTACTTAAACAGAAAAGAAAATTAATTGGAAAATTTTTATAGAATTAATAGCCCTTTTAGTTTTAGATTTAATTGTAATATTAACAACAATATATGAAGATAATATAAATAAAATAGATTCAATTGCTATTTATGTCATATATCCAGTTGAATTCCTATTAATGCTATTTATATGTTTTTGGTATAAGTGATTTTTTAATTTTGTATTACTTATTATTTTTATTATTGTTATTATTATTATTACTATTATGATTATATTGATTTCTTTTATATATATAATTATAATATACTTCAATTAAGTTTAATGGAAATAAATAAATTATAATTTAATTCATTTTAATTTATTAGAATAAATAGGAATTATATTTTAGAATACATATAATTAATTAAAAAGAAATTCAATCATTTTACCTTGAAGCTTTTCTCAAGTTAGCATCTTTTCTTTAAAGTTATTCTAATCTTTCCTTTTCAGTTTAAGCTTTATCCATTTCCCCTTATACCATAAAGATTCTATCTGTTCTTTTGGTGTGATCTGATTCTAGATTAGATTTTAATATTTGCATTGCAAATGGCTTAATAATTCTGGCATCCCAATATCTAACACCATCAAAATCAGCAAATCCCATATAAGATCCAAATAATTTACTTAAAGTTGTTTTACCTCTTTTGATTTCTCCTTCAAAATAATCAGTTGGTTTATTTTTAACTTTTCCTAATTAAACAATACATTTTAAATCTAAATAATAATAAATTAATTTGTTACTATTAGCATCATCAATAAATTAAAGAGATCCTTGTGATTCATTTTTCATTGTTCCTAAGAAAGTACCAGAGTAATGTTCTGATGAGAATGTACATTAAATTTTTTAATCATTAAATTGTATGGTTCTTTTTCCATGATTCAATATAGTTAGAGAATTGAATCCTGCCTTTGCTTCATAAAGGGAATATCCATAAAATTTATATGACTTTTTTGGTCCATAAACTAAGAAATAAGAGAGTGGAGGATGATGTGATATCTAATAGATTGAAATTAAATAAATACTTATTCACAAAATAATTATGTACCATCTTCATATCCTCCCTCAAAAGTTTCTCCTAAAATAGGATTAAGAGGTTTTAGAAATGAGTTAGCTTATATATAATTAGAAAGTAATCCAATAATAGAGAGTTTCATTCTTTCAAGTGGATCTTATATGGATGCAGCCTTATTCATATATAATGGAAAGAGTATAGTTTACATAAAGGTTTTCTCTAAGGCAGATTTTGGAATCATAGCTTTAATCTATATAAATTGATAAAATATTATATTACTGGAAAGGATACTTATGTAAGATTGAAATTACCACTTAATAATTTCTAACCTACTTATTTAATCATATTTTTTCCAACACTTCTTGCTAATTCAATAATCTTTTTATCTTAACAAGCTGTTCCTCCACTTTTATGAGCAATACTAACTCTATATTCATCTTTATAATCAATCTTTTTAAAATTAACTGCATAATTCATTATAGAATTATAATCTCTATATGGACTATGTTCAGATGCTTCAAAAACTATTGAGAATTTAACTAAATCAATTTCATCTGAATCATTATCTTATTCTTATGCTTTACATTAAAGTATTTAAGATTATTCTATTTATTATTATTATTATTATTATTATTATTATTATTATTATTATTATTATTATTATTATTATTATTCATCCTTTCCATTTTATTATTCTTACTAAAATAAATTTTATTTAACTTAATCAATACTTTCAATATTATTAAAACATCCAGTTTAAAATTCAGTAATAAATTCTAATTTAGGTGGTGTAATATTAGGAAATTAATTTATATTTTGATCTGATTTATGCATATGTATTTTTATACTTTTAGCAATTTAAACACCTTAACCTTAATTTTCATCATTGACATCTTCTGTTATTATAGATACCTATCTTTTATTACATCTAGGTGAAGCAAAATTATTAAAATTGATTTATTTTTGTTATTTATTAACAATAATAAATTCTTTAGTTTCATCTTCATTATTGTTTATCATCTTATATTCTTTTTTATAGAATTCTAAAGTTGTATTTGATAATAATTTATCAGCATCTAAATCATTTTCATCATCAATATATTAAGATGTAAACATAGATCCTTATACTAAATCATAATCTGAAATATTAAGATGAGCATTATGTATATATATTTTAACATTTTCATTTTATGCAATTTCTACATAATGATTATCTTTAACTTCATTCATATCAGTTCTTAATTTTAATAATTAACCTCTACCTGATGGTTATATTTGTTTTTTACTAAATTTTACTAATTTAAAGACTCCCTACAGAAGTATTTTAGGACTAAAGATTAAATTAGATTTATTACTTACTTTAAATTATCAAATAAAATAATATCGATTGTCTATGTAAATGGATTAAAGATAATTCCTAAAAGATTTTAGGTTCTATAAAATGAACCTATAATTCCACCTAATAACTCAATATTGCTTATTAATAAATTTAAGCCTTAATCTTAATTCATTAATAAATATTTATTATTATTTGTTTTTGACCAATCATTCAAAGATACAAATATACCAGTAGTTAATTTAAATTCTTCATCATTTACCTTTATTAATCCAACTCCAAGCAATGCAAAAAATGAATTCACTGTTTAAATCTTAGAAGAAAAACAAATTTACAAATAACCAACAATCTTATCATAATTCTCATTTTCATCAATGACTAATTTGAAAATTCTTCCTTTTGCTGTTCTAACATATATTATTAACTAATCTCAATTATTCATATATACCTTCTAATTTTGAACATATTCATAATTCTTCTTCTTCTTCAAACTGTTCTCAAATCGATTAATTTCTGATTCATCTTTAACAAAATCCCCTTTGTTTAATGAATAGTAATTATTGTAAGAAGAAGATGTCTGTGTTTTATAACACAATAATCTTCCCTTTTTCAAATTGAAACAGAAATAGTAGTTATATAATGTACCCCATTTTTTATAAGAAACTGCTCCTAATTTTCTGTCAATCTTGATTTACTAAACCAATAAATAAAAATTATATACTTGCTTAGAAGTTTACTATTTATTTTCTTCATCATCTTCTAACTCATAGATCACATGATTTCCTTATTGCATAATAATTATATATATAATATATATTTAAATTATGAATAATTTGTTGAATTTTCAAACACATTAGTAAGCTTGATAAAATCAATAGCATTTATTTAATTAATCTGATTTAAGAATCATCAGTCCATATTTATGGTAGGAATTAAAAGTTTATATTGAAAACTTAATAATTTAAACATATAATCATCAAATATAGATTAAATTTATTACTAAAATAGACATTAAGTTTATACCATTAAAATAATTAGAAAATATAAAACCATATTAATTCCAAATTATATTAAGTAAAATCAAAGTATGATATTAATGTAATAAACTTTAAAGTCTATATTGATTTATGAATATCGATCCAAGTTTATTTTTATAAAATAATTCAAAAATATTTAGAAATTTTAAATTCATATTATCAAAGTATAACTATTATAAATAAATTCATGTTTTCATATTATTTGCTATAATCGTAATCATATTATTTACGTTTAAGTTATTTAAATCTTTTAAATTTGAATATTAAATATAAATATGGATAAAATATATAATGATCATATATTTTAATACTAATTTACTTATTTGTAATGATTAAATATTCATCTTTTAATCTTCTATTTAAATTAGATTCTAAATCACTTGATCAAATTGTAAAAAATCATTATAAATGATTTTGAATTTGATTAATCTTAATAAGAATAATATTCATAATGAATTATATTTAATGATTTTTATATTATTTATTATTGAAGTCTACTCTTTGCAATTTTAATCCTTGTATAGAATTTGAATATTTAGTGTACATATAATTCCTCATCCAGATAAAGTAGCAAAAGGAGGAGAAGATGCCTATTATGCTAATGAAAATTTATTAGCTGTAGCAGATGGTGTGGGAGGTTGGAATAATCATGGAGTTGATCCATCTAAATATTCAAAAACACTTTGTGAAAAGTATAGATTAAGTTTAATATAAGCATTAAAGAATATTCTCATTTAGAGAATCCAAAATAAATTATGCAGATTGCTTCAGAATTAACTAATCATATTTTAGGAAGCAGTACATTGGTTATTATGAAGTTAATTGATAATGTTCTAAAAGTAGCTAATATTGGAGACTGTGGATATACAATAATAAGAAATCAAGAAATATTACATTAATCAGAAGAGTAATAACATTCATTTAATTTCCCTTTTTAATTGGGATCATAGGGAGATAGTGCATAATTAGCCTAAGAATTTGAACATGTTTTATAAATAAATGATATTCTAATAGTAGGTTCAGATGGATTATATGATAATCTTGATCAGAATTAAATCTTGAATCTAATCAATGAATATGGAGTTAGTTAAAAATCCGCTTAACTATTGGCAAAAACATCTTTCTAATATTCCTTAGATAAAACATATAATTCTCCTTTTGCTTAAAGAGCTCAAAAATCAAGAATTAGATTTATTGGAGGTAAAAGTGATGATATTACAGTAATTGTTGCAAGAATCATCAATAATAATGAATTATGAATATCATTTATTAATTCTATATAAAATCATTATTTATTTTGATTATTTGATGTATATATTCTTAATTATGAATTATATTCTAATTTTTGATAAAAACTATTTATGAATCAGATTATGAATTTAATTTTAAAATATTAATGAAAAATTGAATAAATAATAATCATTTTTATTCTCTCATACATATTATTTATTAAAATTACGTTCAAAAATTAAGCAAAAAGTTGAAGGAAAATCAAAAGTTTATTATAACTTATTAAGTAATTTCAACTTATAATCTAAATTAAATTCCTCATCAAGAATTTACTATAATAATAAATATATATTAATTACATCTAATTCATTCTATTATATTTAATCAATTTAATTATTATTTGATATCATACATTTACATTAAATTAGATCACTTATTTGCATGATATCAGAATTTTATGTTCCAAATAAACCAAAATGAGTCTTTTTGAAAATAGCTTCCAGAAATGAAATGCTAAATGATACATTAGATTCATGTGAAGATGAAATTGCTAATGAGTCACATAAAATTAATGAGTCATGTAATTCAGAAACTAATAAATTATTTAATGATTAAATTTCAGCAGTAAATGAAGATTATCTCTCTGCTAAATTTTAAATAGTATATTTCTGAAAATGAGTATATATACAACTTAATAATTATTATTTGAATTGTGAACAAGGGAGTGTACATCCTATTTATGAGAGTATAATGAATTATCCTATCAATTTTAATTATTCTGATAAACATTCTTTGTAATCATAAATGATATTAAATTAATTGAATGAAATTGTTAACTTATTAAATGTATCATGAGAATTAACAGAGTATAAGTATGATGCATCCTTAATAATAAATTAATTATGATCAAATTAGGGGAATATCATCTATTATTTATTTGATACATTTTAGATTGTATAATCTCTAATACATAATGCTATATCAAATTAACTAATTAAACAATTAAGAGAAAATATCCAAGAACAAAATTTCTACATCTATTCATACAAATTATTAACTTAAAGTTATGTTTCAGATAATATATTCATTATACAATCATTTAATTTATTATTTAAATCTTTAAGTTTCTCAGTTAGAATACTATATTTTTTATTATTTTTATCAATAAAAGATATTGAATCATTCTCTTTTTCTACTATTCTTTTAATATCTAATTCATTTATATTATTTCTATTTGCTTCATTTACAGATAATTCAAAAATGTATCCACTTTTAAGACATTTAATTGAATTATCATTTGTCTTAAGCTTCTTACATTTCAAATTTAGACAAAAACAAGACATCAATCTTTAAAATAGATTATTTATTTCTTATCTTAATGAAATAAATTATAATCGATTTTATTTTAAATTATTTGATTTCTCATTTAACATTATAAAAAATAGAGTATCTTCTTCTATATTATTTAATTATAAAGTCACATCAATATATTATTCTATTTATTATTTAATATTTTAAAATTCATCACTCATTAATATACCATTAATATCTATATCCATTATATTATTTAATTTTTAATCATTTAAATAATGTGTAAAATTGATAATGTCTTTTTGAAAATTATATATCTTAAATATTTATTATAATTGATCCTATAATTTAGTACTTTTACTTTATAATTGACAAGCCAAAGTATCAACTTATTTGAATTTCATCATATGTGATTTTAAAGTTTGAATAGTAGAATCATCTTTACTTAGCATTTCTTTTACATTTTATTATCTAATGTGAATCATTTATATAGTGCTAAATGGTTAAAGTAAATTTGCTTTAAGTAATCTTTTACCTCCATTTGTAATTGGTTTAAAGAGTTTATATAATTAATTTAAGATATCTAAACTCAAAGTTGTTTAAATATTGAACACTAAGACTTCCTTAATGTTATAGAATTGAACTGGTAAATTGTTTATGAGAATATTTAAATGTTGATTGACTGTATAAGATAATGCAGCATAACATAATTAAAGTTAATTTAATTATTTTACAAATTTACTAAATTGATTTAGTTCGAATTTAATTTACAATACATTTAGTGGTAAAAAGTAGATTAAAGTATCATTCAATTCATCTTCTAATTATTTAAAAAACATGCTTTTTTCATTATTTTCAATAGATATTAAGATTTTAGGAGCAAATCTTAATATAGTAGATGAAGTAATATTAAAAGTTGTACAATCTAAAAATTATGTAACAAAAACTTCTCCAGTTTATTCATTATATGCACAAATACTTACACACATTTATTATTCTATAACTGCTAAGTAGAACTCTTGATTAGCTTCTATTGATTTAATACAAGTTGATCTAATAGGATTAGATTTCTTGTAAATACTTTAACTCTTCATTAATTTATTTAACTCATTGTTTTAGTTATTTATATAAAATATGTAAGAAATTAAAACTATTCTGCAGAGTGAAATAAGAAATCATGATTAAATACAAGAATTAGAAGAATACTTTTATAAACAATTTGATTATATTCGCAACTTGAAATCTAAATTAGATCCTCAATTATATATGATGCTCTTTGAATAAATCAAATATGAAAAATTTCCACCTCTTACACCTATTTTTGAAGCAGGTGATATAGGCAGAAGAATGTATTTTATAATCGACGGTACAGTAGGCATATTCAAACCCAAAAATGCTGATGCAAAACCACATCCTGGCAAATATCATACATTTCAAGAGATTACTGAAAGAAGATATTTCTAATATTAATTTGTTAACATTTTAAAAGCAGGAACATATTTTGGAGAAGTTGCATTACATTAAAAAGGACCTAGAAATGCTTCTATTTGTTCTATTACAAAATTAGAATTAGCAGTTATTACTTATGACACTTATTAAAAGATTTTATCATTAGCAGGCTAACAATAGAATGACTATAAATTCAATTTTCTTAAATCTATCTCCCTTTTTGAAGGTTGGAAAGATAGTGCTTTATTAGCCATGTTAATGAATTGTGAAGAACAATATTATTCTCCTTTTACTTATATTTTTAAATAAAATTAACCAATTGATTTTGTATACTTTATAGTCACTGGAGAAGTTAAATTGAAAGTATTCAGAAGAATAGATGAACCTGGTGAATCAAAAACTTAAATCAATAAAATTGATGGAATCACTCATCTTACTACTAATCAATATTTTGGTGATATGGAATTATATTATGAAGATTGTCCTAATTAATTAAGAAATTCTGAAGCTTAAACTTAATCTTCTTGCAAATTATTAAAAATTTGTGCTCGTTAATTTATTGACAATTATAGACTATTTTCAACTATCTCTAAACCAAGAGCTATATCATAAAGATAATTACATCATCGCAGTTCAATGTAAAAAATTAGAGATAAAGTTATATCCCAAAAAATCAATCTATAAATGATTAAAGTTTAAGATGCTCCAAAACAAATAGAAGAATTTCACTTTTAACCAATTATTCCATAAATTCCAATCAGATTTAAGGTTAAATTTGGTTAAGTTCAATCTTAAGATTATTTATCCTAAAGATCATTATTATCTAATGATCTATTAAACCCAGATAGATTACGTTAGACTTTTGGTTATGTTCCTATGAAATGTGTAGATTCGACTTTTATTAATTATGTTAAATAAATGAGAATTTCTAAAAAATCCCCATAAAGAAAGAGAACATATAGTATTAAATGAAATTAATAGTTTGATTATAATTTTGATATATTAATCGATTTTTAATATTTTAAAATCTCTTTTATGTGAATTTATCAAATATATTTAGCAACTAATTCCAATTTTGATAAGATTATTACTTTCAATAAATCTAGAATCTGAATATAACAGAATTTCTTTTGAATTTATTTAACTATTATAAATTCTGATTCATTTTATAGGTCAGGAAATAATTAAGAGATTTATAAAGGACAATATAAAGGACAACTCTATTATATATATTCATCCCTTTTTAGAATTTGAGCTACTTTATTCAGGTTTATGTAGACTTTTATTATTAATTGATTTACGTTGATTTTGAAATTAATTGAATTAATTAAAAACATTTGAAAATGATTAATGAATATTTATTATTAATAAATATATATATTACAAAGTTCAATTATAAATAGAATTCCATCTATAATATAATTTAATATAGAATTTAGTTAGATAATAATATTAAATTTAAGTATATTTTTATTAATATAATTCAATATTGGTTCAATTATAGAGTTAACCATTTAGTAGATAAATTACATTTGAATTTCAAGTCTAATTTAATTATATAATTAATATAGAAAAATGTTATTACAATGCAATGAATCATTAAATTTAATACGTAATATAAAAAAGATGTCATTTTGAACTTGATTATTTTTCGATCATTGCAATTTATCTTAAAATGACGTAATTAAGAGTAAAGGTAAATATTTGGAGTATAACTTTTATAAAATTAAACTTTATGAAAGTAAAACCTTTTGAAGAACAATTGTTATGCGATGTTGATTTTTACTAAGTGCAATTTATAATGCCTAAATTCATATAAGAAGAAGGCATCATTAAATAAATAGTTCCATATAAATCTCCATCTTGGAAGTAAATTATCTATTGGTTTTTTTGTTTCATATCAAGTAATCATAATAATTCATTATTTAGTTGGTTTAGCATATTTATTTTCAAGATGGGAATAAAAATTTAATATATGGTTAAAATTTCAAAAGTGCTTATTAGAAGAAGCAACTCATTTGCTCATTTACTCTGCCTTAGATGAAATAGAACTTGTAAGAATAGAGGAGAAACAGATATAGAAAAATGAGAAGCAGTTAAAAATGAAGATTTTTAGTTATAGACTCTACTCTTACTTCTTGGAAGATGGAGTGTTCAAACCTATTGAAACTTCTTTTTATAAATTATAGCATAAAGATATTATAAAGCAATTTTGTAAAGGGTTAACAAATCCCTAAGAAATAGCATAATTATATGGATATAATAACACAACCATCCCTGATAAATCTACTATTAAAATATTAATAGATGAAGTGCTATCCCCATTTTACTTATTTCAAGCATTTAGCGTTACTTTATGGTTAATAGAGTCATACACATATTATGCTATTGTAATACTTCTATCTTCATTAATATCTATTATCATCAGTTTAAGAGAAACAAAGAACAATTTCAAAAGACTTCGAGAGATGTCTGCATAAAATACAACTGAAAATTTATTTAGAAAATAAAATGCAATAAGAATAGAAAATGAATCTCTCATTATTCCTTATGATCTAATTTCAATGAAAGAAAAATATAATTCAAATGAGATTGTTCCTGGTGATCTAATAGAAGTACAGAATGACTGGACAGTTCCATGTGATTGTATATTATTGAATGGATCAGCCATTGTAAACGAATCTATGTTAACAGGTGAATCAATACCAATCATCAAAACTTAATTACCATACAATAGTAATATGTACAATCCACAGGAAGATTCAAAAACATTTACTTTATATGCAGGAACAAAATGTATTGAGGCCAGACATCCTGAAAAAGGGAAGATCCCTGTCTTGGCCCTTGCTACTTAAACTGGATTCTCAACAATAAAAGGAGAGTTAGTTAGATCAATCTTATATCCAAAACCAGTTACTTTTTCATTTTATAAAGATTCCCTATTATTTTTAGTAGTTTTAGCAATAATGGCATTTATTGGATGGCTTATTGCATTACCAAACACAATAGAAGGTATTAAAAATGGAGAAATGACCATTTTTTGGTTTATCATAAATTCCTTTGATTTAGTTACAATTACAGTGCCACCAGCTCTGCCTACATGTTTATCGATTGGAGTATCTTTCGCTTTAGCAAGATTGTAAAAGAAAAAGATTTATTGCATCTCTCCTAACAAAGTTAATGTTGCAGGGAAGATAACAATAATGTGCTTTGACAAAACTGGTACTTTAACAGAAGATGGCCTAGATCTATATGGAGTTAGAGCTATTGGATATAGTGAAAGTATAATTAAATCTAAAAATGATAGAAAAACAGAAACTCAAATTTGATGACTTAATAATAAATATAAGTGATCTAAATGTCCAAGAGAAGTTGCTTGATGATTCTAATGTAGCATTTAATGAATTAAAGAGAACACCAAAGTAAGTGTTATTTGAAATAATGGCATCATGTCATAGTTTAGCAACTGTTAAAAATAATTTAATTGGAGATCCTCTTGAAATTAAGATGTTTGAAGCTACTTAATATAAATTAGATGATATAAATTCTTAGGTTTATTCTTAAGAGGGTAGCTAAATAAAAATACTAAAAAGATTTGAATTTTCATCAACTCTATAAAGAATGAGTGTGATTATAGAAAAAGATGGAGAATTGAAAGCATATGTCAAAGGATCACCTGAAAAGTTAAGGGAATTATGTAAGAAGCAAAGTGTACCTTCTAGTTTTCATAAAATTTTGGATTTCTATTCAAAGTTAGGCTTTAGAATATTAGCATGTGGAGCAAAAACTTTAACAAAGGAAACAAATCGTGATGATGTGGAATCAAATCTTACTTTTATTGGATTATTAATTATGTAGAATAAATTGAAATCAGCAACAAAGAAGATTATATAAACACTTTAGGATGGATTTATTAGAACAATTATGGTCACAGGAGATAATGTTTTAACAGCTATTTCAGTTGCCAGATAATGTTCAATTGTTTAACCTAACTAAAGAATATTTTTAGGAGATATTGGTGAAGAGAAAATAAATGGAAAAAATTAGATTGTTTGGAAGGATTTTGATATGAGTGAAAATGTACTTAATCCAGAAAATCTATCACCTGAATTAGATATTTAAGATGATCCTGATAATTAAGAAGATGAAAATGATATAATTTGGAATTAATTATCAATGAAAGAAAAATAATCTTTAGAAAATGCTTTAAATGAAGATATGAATTAAATTATTGAATAAGAAGATCTAGAGGATTATCATTAAACTTCTTATGATAGAAAATCAATTTCTAGAAGATCTTAATAATTATAAAAAAGCAAAATCCAATCTTATAAAGATAAAGAGAAACAATTAATACTAGAAAATTTAGATCATTTAATTGATGATTAAGATCCTTGGAAAACAAATGAACCATTCGTTATTGCTATTTCAGGAAAAGCATTTTAATTATTGACAAAATAAATTGATACTAATCCAGCAGCTAGAAAGGTTTTTGGTAAACTCTTAGAAAGAGCATAAATATTTGCAAGAATGAAACCTGAACAAAAAGCTTAATTAATTACTCATCTCCAAAAAATAAGTAAAAAGGCCTTATGCGGAATGTGTGGAGATGGAGCCAATGATTGTGGAGCTTTAAAAGCTGCTGATGTTGGCATATCTCTATCTGAAGCTGAAGCATCGATTGCTGCTCCATTTACTTCAAAAATATAAGACATTTCTTGTGTTGTAAAATTATTGAGAGAAGGTAGAGCTTCATTGGTTACAAGTTTTCAATGCTTTAAATATATGGCATTGTATAGTATGATATAATTTATCACTTGCACTTTGCTTTATTTAATTTTAGCTAAGATCTCTGACTTTTAGTTTCTCTATATTGATTTGGTTTTAATTATACCTTTAGCTTTTACTATGGGTAAGACTAAAGCATATAAACAATTAACATAATTTTAACCAGGCTCAAATTTACTCTCATTTCCTGTTTTGATGTCTGTTATTGGACAAACAATTATCTAATTATCATTCTAATGTATCGTTTATTTTACTTTACGCACATAGAATTGGTATGTGAGTAACTTTGTCATTCATGAAGGCAATACTAATGATCATTATGCTATGATGATCAACTATGAAAATACTGTAATTTATTTAATTATTTAATTTAGAGTCTCTTCTTATATTCAAGTTTCTAATATATTTTTTAATGTATCGCATTCTCAATTGGAAAACCATTTAGAAGAGAATTTTATACAAATTTAGGATTTACTTCTGTTTTAGTCATACTATTTGTAATTAATTTTTATGTATTTTTCTTTTCACAACATCCTCAATTTTTAGCTGATGATATATTTAAGGTATACTATACAAATCAATATATTTTAGTTGATTTTTACTTTCCAAGATAGCTAAATGCCTTAGAAATGGTTGATTGCAATGTTCATCTTAATGATAATTAATATGATAATAACTATACTATTTGAAAAATATGCTGTTCCAATAACTACAAGATATTATAGAGCAAAAAAGAGATAAATAGTTAAAAGATATCGTTTTCCTGAAAATCCTTATCTAAGAGATTGAATTTCTCATTTTTTGTTTCATATTTTAATATTTTATAATTCATTTAATAAAATCTTATATTCGATTGGTATTGCTTGATTATATTGTTCTTTCTTTATGGGCTATTATAATTTATAGATTATATGAAATATATGAATAATTTAATTATTATGATTCAATCGTTTTAAGAATATTTAATGCTACAAATTTATTATTTAGTAATTAAAGTCATCTCTAAAAAGTAACTCTAATCTTATCATTTCAACATTTTATAATAATAAATTTTTGCCTTACAGAAACTTACAAATTTCTATTATTTTAATTTCTATTATTTTTAATTTCCATTTTTAATTAGTTCTATTATTATATTTATGTTGATTTCTATCATTTATCTCCTTGTTGCTTTGTTTGATTTTTCGAAATCATAATGGATTGCACCCATAGAACTCCTAGATGAGGATGAATAATTTACTCAACACACTGGGTATTAATTATGGTCATCTGGATACTTTTTATCGCCATCAGGATCAGATACTGCAAATTTTGTCACATGTACAGCTCCTCTTACAAGCTACATCAATTTGGATAGCACACATTTATCTACTAAAAGTTACTGGCCTTACAGTTTCATGAATGGAGATTGGATGTCTATGGATTTATATTTTGAAGGTATATGGCTATCTAAGACTGTTTAATTTAAGATAGGATCTTTTTAATATTCATATACTTACACTGCCCCTACAAATTATCCAATTTCAACTGGATTTTGTAATAACCGTCCTTTTGAAGTAAAAACTTTAAATTTTTCAATCTCATTGGCAAATTAAATTTCTGATTATATGATATTTACATCCTCTAATACAAATTAAGGATAGGTTTCACTTAGAAATGTTATTTAATCAAGGCTAAATATTATCTGCTACCCATCATGTATTTTATGCACAGGGCCTTAATTTAATCAATGCACTAGTTGCTATTATGGATCACCAACAAACAACATTTGTCCCCCCTGTCCACTTAATTATTATTATATGAAATATTTAGCATGCAAAGAAATTTGTGATATAACACATTCTTTATATTCTAAGGGATTTTGTTAATATTTTAGTAGTAAAAAAGATTAATTAAATTTGTAGATTACATGTTAGAATCAGCATCTGTTTCTTCGAATCTTACCTCACCTGAAAATTTGAATTGGTTTTTAATATATGACCCACAACATATAGATCCATCTGCAACAATAATACTTAGTAAATCAATATATGGAATCTTTAAGTTTAATTCAGGTTTCTATAGATACTTTAAAAGGATATAGTCTTCTTATCCAAATTACTAAATTGGATTGAAAATTAAAATTGTAACTTTTAACGAAATTCCAATAAATTGTGGAATATAGTTTATGATTAATAATACTATTTTTGGATCTATTTATAGAAGTGCCTCTGGTATTCAAACTAATAAATTAATAATCTATAATATTGAACTTGAGAGTGTATATTTAACATATTCCTCAAATAAGAAATATGATTTAATTACATATGTTGACATTCCTAGATACCCATTTTTATTTTCAGCAACAGGAAATTATACGTATATATAAATTTATTTAGATTAGTGATGATACAGCAGGATGGGCAATAGCTTCGATCTAGGTTACAACAGGATATTGTCATGAAGATTGTACTTAGTGTGAAGTATCATTTAAATGTAAGAAATGTTATTATGGATATTATTTTTATCGAGATGGTAGTTGCATAAGTAGTTGCCAATCTCCATATTAGAAATTAAATGGTTCTTATTGTTAAGATTACGATGATGAAACACCTTGTATCTTATTATTATAATATTTAGACTCTTACTATTTGATTAAAGAATATATAAATGCTGCCAACGACCCTGGATAATATTCAAAATATACTTTAATCTCTTAAAGTGGAACAAACTTTTTAAAAGGATCAGATATCTATTATTCATATATTTAAGGAATTAGAGTCTTTGGAGGACCTTTTGTATGGGCCTAAGCTAAATTCTAAAGAGTTCATAATATAATATCTCCACATCATAGTGTCACTATTGCATTTTATATACTTTACGGTCCAGCATTCCCTTCAGATGGGAATTTTATATATACAATTGAAAATAATACACCAGTTTCTAAATCAAGTGTAGATAGTTCATTGAATTATGATGGGTCAAAATACTATAAAGTTTATGAAAAAATCAATCATAATTCAAATACATTAACACTGACTTGGGAATGCTTAGGTCCAAATAATGAACCTGTTAAAGCCTATTGTGGATTCTATAATTATTATATTGCTGTCCATGATTGCAAACCTTATTGTTTGTAATGTACCGATTCAACTACATGTACTTCATGGAACAGCACATATGATGCTAATATTGTTAGATTTTCTTAATCAGAATGCTTAGTTAATTAATATTATGATAAGGATTCTATTAGATGTTTAGATTGTCCATTATCTTGTTTAACATGCACATCTAAAATAGATTGCTAAACATGCTAACCAACTTATATATAAACTAAATTAGGATGTATTTGCAAAATTAATCAATATGAAGAATCAAATCAATGTTTTGATTGTCCTATTGAATGCAATTAATGCTTAAGTTCTACTTATTGTATAGAATGTTTAAATAGTAATTTTAGACAATTATCAAATGGGTAATGTAATTGTATGGATGGGTTTTATCCAATTGTATCAAACCCTTAGTGTTAGCTATGTCATTAATTTTGTAAAACTTGTATTGGACCTAATTCTGATTAATGTTTAACTTGCAATGATATTGTTAATATTGAAAATGTGGGATCAACATGTAGATGTCCAACAGGGTCATCTTATTAAGAAGAAATAAAAACTTGTTCATCTTGTCATTCATCATGCTTAAGTTGCTTTAGAACAACAATTGATGGTTGTTTAACATGTGATCTAAGTTTAAATAGAATATTAAAAGGGTTAAAATGTGTATGTGCACCTGGTTATTATGAATTAAGTAATATTTGTACAAGTATATATAATAATGATAATTATAGATTGTCCAAATACTGAAGATGCATCTTTAAGTCAATGTTATAAATAATGTAATAATAATTAATAAATATGGCATACTATTACTTGTACTTCTTGTGATTCTGGATTTAATTTAGTCTATGGAGAATGTCAACCCATTTGTGGAGATTCATAAATAAAAGGATATGAATAATGTGAAGATAATAATACAATTCTTGATGATAAATGCTATAATTGTTAATTTTAATGTCCAGCTCATTGTTTAACTTGTGATTAATCAACTACTTTACCTTGTCCTGATATTTGTGGAGATGGAATTATTACAGGAAATGAAGAATGCGAAGATGGAAATAATATTTAATATGATGGATGTTTTAATTGTAAATATTAATGTTAAACTTCATGTACAAA
>CAJJDO010000054.1:0-417639 GCA_905183005.1 Paramecium pentaurelia | reverse complement strand
TTGTCATTCATCATGCTTAAGTTGCTTTAGAACAACAATTGATGGTTGTTTAACATGTGATCTAAGTTTAAATAGAATATTAAAAGGGTTAAAATGTGTATGTGCACCTGGTTATTATGAATTAAGTAATATTTGTACAAGTATATATAATAATGATAATTATAGATTGTCCAAATACTGAAGATGCATCTTTAAGTCAATGTTATAAATAATGTAATAATAATTAATAAATATGGCATACTATTACTTGTACTTCTTGTGATTCTGGATTTAATTTAGTCTATGGAGAATGTCAACCCATTTGTGGAGATTCATAAATAAAAGGATATGAATAATGTGAAGATAATAATACAATTCTTGATGATAAATGCTATAATTGTTAATTTTAATGTCCAGCTCATTGTTTAACTTGTGATTAATCAACTACTTTACCTTGTCCTGATATTTGTGGAGATGGAATTATTACAGGAAATGAAGAATGCGAAGATGGAAATACTATTTAATATGATGGATGTTTTAATTGTAAATATTAATGTTAAACTTCATGTACAAAGTGTATATAAGGTAAATGTTTTGAATGTGCTACTGCTGGCTGGTATATTGATCCAACAGTTACTCCTTGGTAATGTAAGGAAAGATGTTATGATTTGCAAATAGTTGGGAGTGAATAATGTGATGATGGAAATCTAAGTGACACAGATGGTTGCAAAGAGTGTAAGTATTTCTGCAGAATTGGTTGTTCTTCTTGTGATTATACTACAAACAAGTGTTTAAGTTGTGAATTTCCTGGTTTTGTTCCTTATTCTTACTATTGTAAGAATACATGTGGAGATAGTTTAGTTGTGACAGATCCTTCTGGGTTCTATTCAGAAGAATGTGATGATGGAAATACAAATGATGGTGATGGTTGCAGTAGCTCTTGCTACTTTTAATGTTAGCCATCAACTATTTGTACTAGTTGTGTAGGTAATAGATGTGAAATATGTGCTACTGGATATTATCTTTCTAATTAAAAAGTATGTTTACCAATTTGTGGAGATTCAATGATAGTGGTTGGAGAACAATGCGAAAATTCATTTATATTACCATATAAAGGTTGTATAAATTGCTAAGCAAAATGTCAAAGTTCTTGCCTCACTTGTAATACTACTGGACTTGGTTGTACATAATGTAAAAATGGTTACAATAAAATTGATAACTTATGTTATACAATTTGTGGTGATAAAATAATAACAGAAGATGAATAATGTGATGATGGTAATTTATTAATTGGAGATGGATGTCATTTCTGTTAATTTACTTGTTAAGATTAATGTCTTAATTGTATTAAAGGAATCTGTTATGATTGCTAAGAAGGTTATGAATTAATATAATCTAAATGTTATCTAATATTATAAAAAAACTAATTTTTTATTAACTAAGGTGAAACTAAAGATCAATTAACATCACTTAATTAAAATTGTGATATCAATTGCATGAATTGTTAAGATGGGATATGTGATTTATGCTCATAAGGAAATTATTTATTTCATAATGAATGTATTTCAAATCATATAACCAAAATATTTTATGTTAATGAAAATATAAATTTATGTGGGGATAATAAAATAATGGATGATGAAGAATGTGAAGATAACAATATTATTCCATTTGATGGTTGTTATTATTGTAAATTTTAATGTGATATCAATTGTAATGATTGTTAATTTGGAAAATGTTAAGGATGTATTCTTGGTTATATTTTGAATGCTAATTTTATATGTGAACCAGAATGTGGAGATGGCATTATGATTCTATATTCAAATGAATAATGCGATCTTGATATTGAATGGTGTATTAATTGTCAATTTAAGTGTTAACCTCATTGTAGTAAATGTAATTTATTATTAATACAATAAATAATTTTGAATTATACAATTAAAATAATACAATTAGAATACAAGAATGTTTTTAGTGTTAAGAAGGTTTTTATCCTTATTTAACTTCTTGTATTCCTATTTGTGGAGATGGAATTGTAATTGATGAATATGAAGACTGTGATGATTAAAATGATTAACCAAATGATGGATGTTTTGAATGTCAATTTGAATGTTCAAAAAATTGCGAAATTTGCGAAAAAAGAATATGCCATAAATGTGATATAGATTACGTCTTACAGAATAATCAATGTTTGTTTATCAAATAAAAAGATGATATAGATTCTAACATTATTGAAAAACCATAAAATAATGATACAATAAATTACAGTGTAAATCCTTAATGGTTATCATTAAATGAAAATAAGATTTGCAGAGAATATGAATGTGTTTACTCTAAAAAACCCAGCATGAAATTGACTTTTAAAAAGTAATACTTTGCTCTATAATATGTCGAAATTACATTCGATTAAGAAGTAAAATTCAGAGATTAATTATCAAAAGACGAATAGCTATTTAATATAAGCATCGATTACTTAGATTAATAGAGTTATAACATCACAATCAATTCAATTTAAGATATATAATTTGATCTTTAATATGCATAGTATTAAGTTGTCATTCAAATATTTTCATAGCTTTCAACAAAACCAGTTCTTTAAGTTTAACTGAATCATGAAATTGTTAACTCAAATAATTAAACACTTTTAAATCCTATTTAGTAAATTAATCTTTAACCACCAAAAATAATAACTGAATAAGTAAGATAAGTATCTAATTATGCTTAATAATCAAATAAAGCATTTATGATAGGAGCGATTTCTTTATGTGTAATTTCTTTAGTTTCTGGTGAAAGTTCGATCGTTGTTGAAACCCTAAATCTTCTGTAATATCAATCATACTTAAGATTTATTAATGTAGATTATCCTGAAAATCTATAAATATATTTTTAAGCATAGGAGTTGCTATCTATATCATCTTATTTAAAACTTTTTGAAATTGATGATTATTTAAATTTAATAACAAGAAAAGAAAAATAAATTAATTTAAGTGAAAAATTTGAATAATATAATATAGAAGCAGATCTTTTTACCAATATTTTACCCCAGTTAATATAAATTTTAGGATTAGTAACACTACTTTTTTTTGCCAAAAGTCTTTATTCTAAATTTTTTTTATTAAGTAAATATATGAGAGTTATTTAACACAAAAAAACTTTACAATCAAAGATTTTATTTACAATTATTAAATTAATATTATTTTTTAGAAATTTTATCAAATCATTAATGAAAATAAGATATCTATAGAATTATGATCAAATAATATAACTTATTTACATTAATTCATGGGATTTGATTTTTAAAGTGATTTTGTAATTTCATTATAATCAAATAGAAAATTTGAGGAGTATTTTAACCACTTTTTTTGCTTCTTTAATATTTTTCATATGTATTAGCTTTTTATTAAAATCATTTAATTTATTCGGCGCTGCTATTTAAAGCAATGTAAAAGCAAAGCTAGAGAAACTAGAAATAAAATTTATTATCTTCGATATTTGTAGAACTATGTTTTTCCATACAGTATTAATACTATTCTAGAATTAATAAATCTTATAGTGCTTATTAATATCTTTCAGTAGTATAAGCTAATGTTATTTAATATAAAAATATAAATAATGCTCTAAATCAGATAAGATTATATTCTTACATATTGAAGGAATTTTAACAGCATTTAGTTTAAGCTTATTTTTATATTTAGATATTGGTTTGATTGATATTTCTTATGAAAACAAAGTTTTTCTGGGATTTATTTAGATGATTTTTTTGATTTTGAGTCTTGCAATTGTTTTTACGAAGTAGCTAATTCCTAAAACACTCTATATTTGGAAATTATTATGTAAAAAAAAGAAAGTGAAGGTTGCAACTAGCTAATTGTTTTCTTGAATTGAATGAGAAATAATTATTTAATAATAATAATAATATAAGATTTTTTAAGTCTTATTCGTTTTATTACTTAATATAATCATTAACTGTGTATAATAAGAAGAATATAGTAAAATAGATAAATTATATATAATTATCATTAAGGCTTTTAACGATAATAATCTATAATTCGTTATACTTTTGATTTATCTTCTATTTTTTTTTCATCATCTACAGTTCTTAGAGATTCAATTTCTGCAAACAATAAAACTATCAAGCAAAATAAATCACGTTCTTTATAGTTGTTATCAACATTTTGTTGTGTTTTTAAATTATTTCCCCTTTCTTAACTTAAACTTTTTGTTTTATTAATAGTATTATCTTCCTTTTTTGGATTCCCACTTTAATTTAACAATCCTTTTTAGGAATTATGATATCTTGAAACTTCCAAAGACAACAATGCAATTTTATTTTTATAATCTTCTATTTAATGAGAGTTAATAATCAACATTGAATTTTCTTTAAGAATAGCATCGTATTTCTTTTATAATATTTAGAGTTATTAATAATATTCATTTTCAATGTTCTATGGGAAGAGAGTATCTGAAGATATAAGAGATTTTGAAAATTAATCTGATTGAGATGAACATAATGATTTTTTTTCACTTAATTAATTGATTAAATTTTTATTGATTTATTCCATTTCTTCAAATTTATTGTATAATACTTATAAATCTTATTTTTATATAAGTATTTTTTGTTCTTTTTCATCAATAACTTAACTTAATTTAATATTTAATTAAGTTATCTCATTCATTTTTTAATTATCTATTTATTCTACTTCGCATCTTTATTATGAAGTTTAAAGACTGTTTTCAAATTATCTGATTTATTTTTCTTAAATTACTACTTACTATTTCAGTTAACATATTTCTGCATTCTGATTCATAATTTTCAAATTAAATTTATCAATCAACTGCCATTTTTATTCTAATTGAGAGCTTTTATCATAAATTTATTAATTTAATTCCTAAATTTATATTAACAATTCATTATTTTAACTCTAAATTTCTTCTAATAATTGAGGTTTAATTTATTCATTTTCAACCTTCTATTCCATCCTTAAATTAGTTATTTATGTTTTTAAATCATTATTTTCTTAGATTTTATTTTAATTTATTTCTTACAATATATCAAATTCTTTTTACATTTTTCTAATTTAATTGCTTAATTAGTGTAATTCTTATTATAATTACCTAATGAATAATTCTTTTTCATCAATAGATAGCTTTTATGCATTCAATTCTTTTTTATAATTTAGATTATCATTTTCAAATATTTAAATTTTATTAATTTATTCTTGTATAGTTAAATTTTATTCTTCAATCATTTTTTCAAGTTGAGTAATTAATCTACTTTTTTATTCAAGTTCTAATTTATTTTAACTATTTTTTATATATAATTCATTTGCCTATTGAAATTATTCATTTTCAATCTACATTGTTAAATTTGTGATTTGTATCTAATAGTTATTTATCTCAAATTTCATTGAAGCCATTTACTAAATTAATTCTTGATTTAATAATTCTAATTTATATATATCTTATTAATATTATTGGTTTTCTGATTTTACTTTATCTAAAACTTATGATTTCATATATTCTGATGATCTAGAACCTTCTTGATTAATTTTTTACTAAGAGTTATACTTAAACTATAATTATCTAATTTATTATTCTAACTCTTAATTTTGTTAAATATGTTTATCATTGGATTCTTAGATCTTTTTATTAAAACCACTTAATTTAATTATTTCAATCTCTTTTGAATCTAACAAATTTTTAATTTATTTAAATTCAGATTTAACTTGAAATAATTGATCTTCCAATTAGTGAATTTTATTTTAAGATTAGTCTAATTATAATTTAAGTTTTGAAGAATCATTATTTAATTAATCAATAATTTCTAAATAATGTTATTGCAATTCTTTTTTATCATTAATAGATTGTTATTATAACAGTTGTAATTAATTATCTTACATCTACATAATACTTTTATTTTAAAGTAATTTATCCTGTATTATTTCTATTTATTGAGAAAATTCTTTTGAATGTTTGTTCACTTTCAATGAATTTTTAAGTTATTCACTAAGTTTTTGCACTTCATCATTTAATCTTAAATTTTATAGACTTATTTCTTAGATTTCATGAGTTTTTTATGTCAATTATTAATTTAAATTGTAAACCTCTTATTGTTTAATATTTTCTAAGTCTATATTTTAATTTATTTATATTTCATCTTTATTTTTGATTTAATTTTCTAGTGACGAGATTCGATTAGTTAGTTCAATAATAGTATTTTATTTATTTTATAGTTGTGTTTTAAAGTTATTAGATAAGCTAACTAAATAGAAAGTTTCTTTTGCTAACTTTTCTTTTTCAGATAAAAGTTTATTTTAATCTATAAGAGAATTTCTAAGTTTACCTTCAATTTGTATTTTTAGATTAGTTATGGATTGCATTTCTTCTTTTAAACATTTATTTTATTATTCTAAAGAGATTAATTTATTCTTAAATTCAATTTACCATTTTTCATTTTATTCTTGTTTAGGTGATTAAGTGGAATTTAAATTCTAGTTAGAATTATATAAATCCGAATTTTGACGTTAATCTAATAATGACTAAGTTATTTAATCTTGAAGTTAAGAATTTAATTCTGTTAACTGATTGATTTATAATTTTTGATTTTAGATTTCTAGTTTTTGTTTTTATATATCTTGATTTAGACTTATAACAATTTGAGGATATTACTCTAATTAATCCTTTAATTCTTGGTTGATATTATACTAGATTATGAACTGTTCTGATTTAGAAATAATCTCATTTATATCTTGTCCATTAAGAAGTTCTTGGATCTCATCATATTTGAGAGATCTTCTTTTAAGCTCTTCAATTAATTCAGTCAATTCTTCTAATGTCAACTCATCTCCTGTTATTTATGAAATAATATCAATAACATAATCATGTTGTTATTTCAATTGATTATAATCTTAATCTAGTTGATTTTTTGTTCTATTAATTTCATCTAATTTTCTTGTGAGATGTTGGATATGAATAGTATTTTAATCAATTGTATTAAGATGGACTTTATTGATTTGATTTAATTGAGCAATGTCTAATTTAAGTTATTATGTAAGTGTTTAAAGTCTTTCAACTTCTATGGCTAATCCAAAACAAATAACTTCGATTTATAACATTAAAATAAATGGGATGCGTAAAATCAAATGGAAATAAAAAAGTAATGAATTTGAATTCTATATACAGTTAGAAGACATGAAACAAGGTTTTGTTATCAGAATTCTGCATCCTGATAATAGGACTGAGAAGCAGTATAAATACTTTGATGAGAAATAGAAGAGTGATCTTATTATGAATGTTATGAATGGAATATGTTTCAGTGAAAAAGTATCTGACAAATGTGATGGTAATTTTATCTCAGTTTATGATCCTGCTGATGATCGGTTTCACTATTACATTTAAAAATTAGATGGTACTGCTTAGAATTCTAAAAGTACTAGGAATAGAAATTGATAACCCGAATGAACCTTTGAAAGGAAGGATTTGGGTACCATATATCAATGAAAAGAAATCAGATTGGGATATGTTAGTAGAAAATAACACAAGAATATCAATAAGTGATCACTTGTTATGGAAGTTAGAAGTTGTCAAAAAGTGAAATGATAATTAATTTCTTATGTTATAATTAGAATGATTGTCACATTTCAATTACTTTACAATAACTAATAGGATATTTCATTGTCTCTTTTTTATACAAGCAGCATCTACTATACTTTCAGATTTTTTAATTATTTTTTTTAAATTAAAAGAATTTTTCTACATTTTATTTTGTTATATTGTTCTTTTTTATCTTTTTTAATTTTCTTCTTCAATCCAAAAACATGTTCTTAAGAATTATTTACTAGATCATTTAAATAATTAATCCATCTTTCTTTTTAATTATTCTTATTCCTTTTATAATATAAAATGAATGTTAATTAAGCTTTTTATTATTATTTATTATTTTTTCTTGTTATAAAATATAATTTTATGAGATTCTATTTATTAATATAAACAATTATAGAAATTATAAACAAAAAATATCATTTCTTCCTTTTGAAGAAGCTAAATTAATTCAATTTTGAATTCCAAAAAGCTGATCCAATAATCATACCATTTCCAATCCAAATTGCACATGGCAATTTATAAAAAAACATTTCATTAACAATTAAGCTTGAACCTATTAAGGTTATCAAAAATGGAGCATAAAGTATTGATTCTTTGACTGAATATAATGATAATAAAGAAAAAGCTAATAGAATAATACAAAGATAATTTAAATAATGTAAATATTGAGTAATTGGAATTCCAAAAGCAGAAAAAAATGCTGAAAGTGTTGATATATAAAATGAATTGCAAACACCTCCAGCACAAAAACTTACTGAATTACCAAACATAGAAAGTAAAAAGTTCAATATAATGTTTTTATTACCTAATTAATTTTAAGATGTTTCTTTTTATGAACTTAATGAATATAGTAAATATACTAATAATGTGAATGCAAAACATGCAAATAAATGTGTTAAAGGTTCAGCTATATCTTATTATTAAATAGCCTTTTCAATAAGATCTCCCAAATAAAATGTAGACACTGCCAAAGGTGCTGTAATTAATAATTAGCATAAATTCCATAACATAATAATTTTCCTTTGTTTAAGACTTTAATTCTTATCTTTACGAGATTGTTGACTAATATTGTAAATGCTCTTTAAGAATTTATAGGAAAAAAAGAAAATCATTGGACTTAAGATGACTGTCCATTTGACATAAAAGTGGACAGTCATCTTAGCATAAACCAGAGCTAATGTCAAAAGTCCTAATATAGAAAATGATTTAGATCCTGGAAATCCTCCATATTCTTCAATTAATTAAGGTTATTAGTTTGTGTCTGGTAGCATCAATATATATTTATAAATTAATTATAATTATTTGAAGTTCTCATAAAGTAATTAATTATTATACTTTATGCTTATGTAAGAATAAATTAGAAATTCTAAATATAATATTAATTTTTAAGGATTAGAATTGTTAAAAAGGAATTTTTTGAAATTTTAGTTATTTTATGAATCCAATTAAAAACATTATTGATTGTTAAATTAGTTAAGAATGCTTAGAATATATTCTTGATACATTGCAGATTAACAACAGAATTTATTATTGATTTCAAAATATAGATAGATATTAAATATAAAATTTATGTTTATTTGCTGCAATACCAAGCCTAAATAAGATAAGTATGCAATAAGTCTAAATAATCTTATTAGATCTCAAAAAAATACATCGACTACAGCAAATTCTGATGTTGAATCAATCAAGTAAAGTAAGTGTGAGGAATAAATACACAAAGAACCAGTCTAAGACACCGCAAATAAATAACTAATTATGGAATTGAATTAAAAAGACAAAAAGCTTTAAGAGATTTAAAATATAGTTAACAGAATTAAATCATACCGAGAAGAAGGTAAACTTAACTTGAGGTATATATAATATTTAAGTTCTTTAGCATTGATATAGAAAAATCATTTGTAACATCTTTAATTGAAGAGGATATACCAACTCTTTATTTTGTTGAGTACAAATGGGCTGTTAATTATACAACATTTTTGGAAAGAAGGATTTAGGAAGTGCCAAAAAAAATTAATAATACTAAATTGTTGACTGAAGACAATGCTCAAAAAGAACTAATCATAATCAAATCTTAAAAGGATTCTTAACTTCTACCTGGTTTATAACCAGATAAACATTATGTGCTTTTAAATGAGAGATCATGGACTTTTATACATCTCTTATATGGTGGAGGACCCAAGATAATAATAGATTTAGAGAAACCTGTAACATCTCCAGATATTATCAATGATGGTTAAACTAATGTTACTTCCAATACAGCTAATACAACCAAGTTATCAATAGAGCCTTTGATTGATATAGCAAAGTTAGAGTACAATAATTTGGATGATTCAGATAAATCTCCAAATACAAATACTACTCGAAGACCATATCCATAGAAAACTAATATAATAAAAATTGAACCAAAACCTTATGAACTTCCTTATGTAGGTCTACAAAATCCAAAATATTACTGTTATATGAATTCAGCTTTACAATGTCTTTTGAGTATAAGAGAATTAAATGATTCATTATTAAAATAGTAAAAGTAATCAAATAAAAAATTTACAATGGCATATCAAGACTTATTAAGACTTGTACAGAGTTCTATTCCTGGATCAGCTATTTCTGTAGAGAAACTTTAAAATATGTGTTTAAATAAATTTAAATACTCATAATAGTAAGATGCTCATGAATTCTTATTATATCTCTTATCTGAAATTTAACAAGAATTAGTAGGAAAGAATAAATATTAAAAAGAAGAATTTCAAAATGCTTTAGAAGCTTGGGATGTTTATAGAAGTAGAAATCCTGATATAATAACTGATTTATTTGCTGGTTAGATAGCAAGTAAATCACATTGTCTAAAATGTAAAGAAATTAGTGAGGGCTTTGATCCAATTTTAGATTTGAATCTTCCTCTATCAAAATATTATATACCCAGAGAATTTAAATTATAAGATTGTCTTTAGAACTATTTTAAAGAAGAGTAAATCAATGATGCTTGGAAATGTGATAAATGCTAATTTGTTAATAAATCTGTTCTTAGAAAGATATAAATCACTTAGACTCCAAAATATCTTATTCTACATCTTAAACGCTTTACTTAATTCCCTAAAAGCTAAAAGATTACTGATGAAGTAACTTATCCAGAAATTCTCGATATTAAATAGTATATTATTAAATTAATCTTTAGGTTTTGTGCTGAAAATGTTGAATACACAAAATATACTTTGAAGGGTGTTATCTCACATATGGGATAGTTAAATGGAGGACATTATGTAGCATATGCATAAAGGTAAAATACTTGGTATCATTTTGATGACAATATTGTAACTAAAGATAAAAATAATCAACATCTCTCAGACAAGGGTGCATATATAATTTTTTATGAATAACTATGAAAAGACTTGAGAATATTATACTTTTCCCTTCAAATCTTGTACTCAAAATAAAGATAAAAAATCTATATTATTTTAAGAATTTTTATTAATTTCTCATCTTTTAATATTTGGAATCTCCAACTTTCTGAAATAACATAGTTTCATCTTTAATTGGAATACCAAATGATCTTATTGATATATTTTCAATTTACTTATACTCTATTCTTATTATAATAGTATTTTAACTAATTATTTTATTATTATAAATATAATATTTTAAATCAAATTGGATAATCAATTTGTTACTCATTCAATTTTACTACCTACTCNCAGCTATTTCTGTAGAGAAACTTTAAAATATGTGTTTAAATAAATTTAAATACTCATAATAGTAAGATGCTCATGAATTCTTATTATATCTCTTATCTGAAATTTAACAAGAATTAGTAGGAAAGAATAAATATTAAAAAGAAGAATTTCAAAATGCTTTAGAAGCTTGGGATGTTTATAGAAGTAGAAATCCTGATATAATAACTGATTTATTTGCTGGTTAGATAGCAAGTAAATCACATTGTCTAAAATGTAAAGAAATTAGTGAGGGCTTTGATCCAATTTTAGATTTGAATCTTCCTCTATCAAAATATTATATACCCAGAGAATTTAAATTATAAGATTGTCTTTAGAACTATTTTAAAGAAGAGTAAATCAATGATGCTTGGAAATGTGATAAATGCTAATTTGTTAATAAATCTGTTCTTAGAAAGATATAAATCACTTAGACTCCAAAATATCTTATTCTACATCTTAAACGCTTTACTTAATTCCCTAAAAGCTAAAAGATTACTGATGAAGTAACTTATCCAGAAATTCTCGATATTAAATAGTATATTATTAAATTAATCTTTAGGTTTTGTGCTGAAAATGTTGAATACACAAAATATACTTTGAAGGGTGTTATCTCACATATGGGATAGTTAAATGGAGGACATTATGTAGCATATGCATAAAGGTAAAATACTTGGTATCATTTTGATGACAATATTGTAACTAAAGATAAAAATAATCAACATCTCTCAGACAAGGGTGCATATATAATTTTTTATGAATAACTATGAAAAGACTTGAGAATATTATACTTTTCCCTTCAAATCTTGTACTCAAAATAAAGATAAAAAATCTATATTATTTTAAGAATTTTTATTAATTTCTCATCTTTTAATATTTGGAATCTCCAACTTTCTGAAATAACATAGTTTCATCTTTAATTGGAATACCAAATGATCTTATTGATATATTTTCAATTTACTTATACTCTATTCTTATTATAATAGTATTTTAACTAATTATTTTATTATTATAAATATAATATTTTAAATCAAATTGGATAATCAATTTGTTACTCATTCAATTTTACTACCTACTCATATAATTTTAATACTTTTAATAATTATACATGAACTCATATATTTTAAATTAGAATATATTATAAATCATTTAGTTTAGTTTTATAGAAAATAATTAATTAGCATTCTAAAATAACCAATTTATTAACTATTTTATTATATCTTATAATTATTCTTCCATCTCTCTTTGCTATTTAAAAGTGTTTTTTATTAATTAAGATCTAGCAAGTTTTTAAAAAAATAAATCTTTAAATTGTTACTAGACTTTTATTGTCATATAAGTTTTCTCTATAATTATATTCATTTATTAAATAATTACAAAAATCATTTTATTTTTTATGATGATTTATTCAATCTTACTCCATAGGTTTTTGTATCATATGTCAAATTAGATTTTGAACTAAAAAATGTGATTTATTAAACTCTTTCTATATAAATAGTTATTTAGAATCCTCAAAATATATTTTAATTTAAAAGCATTATATAAATTATAGATTAATTCATCCTCTATTAAATTATTTATTTATCAACAAATAAACAATAGTGGTATTGTTGATAATTAACAAATTATTTCAATTACTAATTTCCCTATCCTCTATAGTTAACTAAGATTTAAATCTTTGGTGACCCTATTTCTGAATGATTTAGAAAGATTAACCAAAAATAATATTTTCACAAATTTATTGATCTATAATCTACCTTTGATTGCTATTTCTTATAATCTTAAATTGAATTACTGTTTCTTTTATCTTTTTCTTAAGAGTTATTGTTATGATCAAAGGATGATTATTAATTAAATAAAATATTAATTATACAAATTTACAAGTTTTTATAACAATATTCTACAAACTTATATTAGTTATGAAATTGAATCAAAAATACATACAAATCATGAATATTCTTTGAGTAAGATAATTTTATTTAACTTAATTAATATTATATAAATGATTTTTATTATTAAGATTTATTTGATTAAAAAATCAAATATTATTATTTAGGGACAAATGAGTTCGTTATTTTTAATGAAATCTAAATATATTCCTGTAAAAATAATTAATCGATATTTAAAAATATAAAAAATTAAAAGACTGGTAATCTAAGTGTTGTTAACAATATTTATATATTCAACAAAAATTCATAAATTCTTCATATTTGATAAGTTGGTTTCACATCAATTTGATATTTTTTCTTTGTCCAACAGACACTGAATTTGATTAATTAAATTTTGGTGTTGTAGTAGGCGATTCATTATTTGAAACAATAAATTTCTTATCTCTTTTTAAAATAAATTCTTCATCTTTTGTTATATCAATCGATCTACACAATAAAATAGGTTTATTATTATCTGGTGTATAAGGTGATTCAATATTCACTTTTTTATTTTGATGAATATTTGAAAAAGAAGAGTTGTGGAATCTAAATTTATTTTGCTGTTAAATCGGACTTTATTTTTAACTAACACAACCCATATGCAATAATAAATGATTTTTAATTATTTATATATGTATAAATGAGTCGAATTAGATTTATATTTCTAATTATTCATCAATTTAAGATTGTCTTTAATATACTATAGAAACATATATATATATATATATATTAATATATATTACTAAAATAAAATTAGTAATATCATTATTATTATTAGAATTCTGACATTAATTCAAAATTTCACTAATGTTTGTAATAAATCTTTATTCTCAAGATCAAAATATAAATTTGCATTTTTTATCATCTAAATTCTTACTCTGAATACTTTCTTACTTCTTATGAATAATTTTATAAATTATGTTATACTACTTAATTAGAAATTAAAGTAAGATATCTAAGTACATTACTGCTTCTTCTTTATTTAAACGTCGAGGTTCTAAATGAGTTAGATCAACATAATTGATTATATTTTTAGTTTAAAATGAATCAAATAAAAAGGATTATGATAATTTATATGAACATAAATCAACACAAAAGTAAAGCATTCAAGTATTTCTAGTCAAAAAGGACTCATGATTAGTTAAAGGACTTTTCTAGCTGGCTCTTCTTTAAAGTATAGGATTTTTATTGATTCTAAATTATTTAAGTTCAGCCTTAGAATCTTCATTTTTTGATTTGAATTGATTCTCATTTGGCTCTAAAACAGTCTTTGTTTATTATTTAGTAGCAGAACAACCCATAAGGAGTAAAATCTTTTTAAATTAATATAAATATATTTGAAATACTTAGTACTTATAAACAAAGCTTTATTAACTATGTAAAATTTAAGATTTCAATTAATAAATATTGATGATTCTTTAGATGAATTTTTTATATTTTATTATTTAATTTAATATTGATTTTTCAAATGGGATGTAATTCATCAAAATCAAATGGAGGACAACTTAATTAAAGTGAGAACACAAAAAGGAACTCAAAATAATCAGCTAAATTACAAGAAATTTAGTAAAATATTCTTAAGCATTTAAATCAATAATAATGCCAAACAAGAACTAGTGTTACTTCTTTAAAGAATTCTTTATCATCATATAGTATAGAATTATTATATTATTAGAAAATTCAAGGATTATCGATTCAAAATCTGAATTGATCTTGTCTACAATTATGCCTTAAACTGACTTTGGAACATAACTTCTTAAGAAGAAATTAGAATATTGAATTTGATGACTTTTAGAACATTTGATTTCTTATCTTTGTTTATATAATTGATATCAAATTTGTTTTAGTAATCAAGAATCATTAATCAAAAAGATAGATATAATTAAATTCATATTTTTGGACTGTTCATCAAAGACTATTTTTTTATTTATTTAGGTGAATTTTTAATATATCCAAAAGGGCTTATAGGGATGTTTTGTTTTTTATTAATGAATTTTTGAAGTTCATCTGCACTAACCATATGTTTAAGTCTTCTGCCTATTTGTGGTTATTAGACAATAAAATTATCTATTTCTTTAATATCACTCTTTTATCCATTAATCTAGCCTTGATTATTATGATTTATAATAGCATTTTATTATACTTTTAAAGGATATTGAATAAGTTTATTTGATTAACTCTTTGTTTTCTATACATTGCATCCCATATTATTATTTAAAAGTTAGCAATTATGATAATTAATTAAATCATATTTATTTTGTTTAGAAATTAATATATACATATATGTATTTGAGACAAAACGAAAATAATTCAAAATAAAGTTCAAAACATTTTTTGCGATTTACCGAATCTTTAAGTTTTTATAATTTATGTGATGCAATAAATTAAGAAAATAAATAAATATAATTAATAATTAATTAATTAAATAATCATTCTAATTATTTTTAACTTGTATAAGTTTTAATAGATTTCAATCTTTTTTATTTTAATAATTAAATCATATTTGATAGATGATAGTCATTAAAATACTTTGAAATATTGATTTCTCTAATATATCTAAATTTATTAGCTCTTAATAGATTATTCAATAAAATACTTGTAAATGGCAACTTCATAATTATTATGGGGCAAATAGTAATCAAATGAATACATAGAATCAAAATTATTTAATCCAAATGAGTTATTAGCATAGAGAGGTAACTTAATTTAATTAGATATTAATACATCTACATAGCTGAATGGTTAAAAACAAGAGGGCATAATAGAAATCTTTGTTCCAGTTTTAGTAGAGATTTTTCTAATTGAATGTCTTTATTATTATTAACTTCTACTATCATCAAAATTAGCAATATCAACTTAACGTGTTTATTAAATTAATTTTTAGGGAAAGGAGAATGTAGACTTTCTATTCTGTTTAGAGGATGGCATTCCTGATTTAATTTAACTATTAGATGGGATAGGGCTGTAAGTTAATGATCTAGAAGAATTTTAACGTTAACTTATTATATCTGGATATTTATATGTACTATTCCTTGAGCTTTATTATCTAATAGAGCCAGATCCTAGACGAGATAAACGAGGATGACTTTAATTTTACTTTTGAAGTTCATTCATTTAAGTTTCAAAATTGTAATTGAATGTTAATTTTGGATCATTATTTTTCCTTTCAAATTTATCTTGAGGTGAATCAACAACATTCTCTTCTTCTACAGATTTAGATTTTTATTCAGAGATACTGTCTGAATCTTCATTTTCCAGAATGATATTTAAAGATTTTTATGTTAAATCTTTATTAGAAGCAGCTAAGCTTTAAGATCCAAATCCAGCAGTTGCAAATGTTCTTTTTTGTTAATCAGTTCTTACTAATGATTCGAATTCATCATACTTTTTATCTGAATTATTATTTATGATTTGAAATTCATTATCTTAATCAAAATTAGAGCTTTTAATGATTTTTATGAATACAATAAATTATCTGTGTTATTAGGCATGGATTATTATTCATAACCAGATTATTACTTCATGAATGAAGTGGATTTGACAATTGATCTATCTCTACTTAATTTGGTTAGACTTCTAGCACTGACATTTGAATCACGTATAGCAAAATCATCATAAGGTAATTATGATTGACTAAGTTATGATATTTGTAATTGATCAGAGAATAATTTTAAAAATGCCACTTCATATTGTGAAGCACATTAATAAAAATTTAATGCTCTCATATCTTTAGAGTTTCTTCTTTTATCTATAAAAATATTTAAAATATAAATATAATAATTACATTCTTTCCTAAATTATTTATGTGGGAAAATAAACTTCTTTAAAATAAAACTTTGATTAGGTTTATATGTTAATAAAGGACATCTTGTTATGATATGATCATCTCTTAAACAACATGCACATTTAATTGGTAAACCTAAATTAAATAATATTTTATCTCTCTATTAATAAAACAATTACTAATTAATATTAATTAATTTTACTTTATCATTGAAGTTTAAACACTATAAGAATGTTGTTCTTTCTATTTTCAAAAGTCTAGTTACTCCTTCACTTTGAATAGTAAAATTTCTTGGTTTTTAAGTATAAAATCCTATTTCTCCAAATGAATCATTTTATTTCAAAATCTATAATTTGATATTAGTCCTAGATTTCAAACACACTAAACCTTCTAAAATAAAATATAATGAACAATCATCCAATACACCTTCTTATATTATAGTTTAATTAGGTTAAGTTACTATTTCATAACTATTATCAATAATAGATTTAATAGTATTTTTATTAAAGTATTTAAAATATTAGTTTATTAATTTGGATCTTTGACTTATTTTATATTCTTAAATTAAATTACTAGATAATTTTGAAATAAATTTATCATGTATGTATTTTGGTTAATATAATAAATGACTTATTATTTTTTATTTTAGAGTTGAATCTAGATTATTTTAAGTCATAAATTCACTTAATTATTAATCTAATCCATCTTCCTTAAAAATTGTTAGCATTTTGGATAAAAAATAGGAAATAGAAATGAAAGATAAGAATGAAATGATACAATATACAATAATGTTTTGTTGATCATTTACATCAATTAAAACTGAATTGAAAGTCAAAATACTGAGTACATAATATAAGGAATGCAAATACTATTCTAAAAAGGAATCCTCATTTTCAATTAGCATATTAAATACCCAAAAACATGTTATAGTGTGGATCAGTAAAATTGCTTTTATTATTAAAATACTTAAAAGCGAGAATTAATTAAAAATATTATATTCACTATCAATTATAATATAGATATTTACAATTAGACTTTCTTTTAAATCTATAAAAGTCTAGGGATTGTACTCAATAGATTAATAATTATGCTCCAATAGTTTTGTTAAAATAGGATGGAACCAAGAAAAATCTATTATTTTATATTAATGTATTACTATATCAAATATCAATTATTATTTACAATAATGATTTATGATCACTATAAGTTTAGTTTCAATCTCTCCATTTATTGCAAAAGTAGAAATAGAGTTCAATAGTATATCTATTACTTTAAGTGTAAGAAATAACATAAAGAAGGCTTTAATTTATAAAGGGATGATGATAATTTAAATAATCATTATCAATAGATATAAGATACTCCAATATTTAACTAATTTTGAGTTCGGTTATAATACATCTAAAACTTTTGACATTTTTTAATACATTATTGAGTATTATCTTATTAAGCCAAATCAAAAATATAAGAATATTTCTTTACTTTATCATTCAATTTTAATTTGCCTTTTAAAAGTTCTGCAAATTTTGTTTTAAGTTTCCTTTGGTTTTAAAAACCTTTAGTGGTCTCTAGACTTTTTTAGTTGAATGCCAATAATGAAAGGCTGCTTGAATCTTAGATGAAGGAATTTCTTTCATTGGATATCTGAGAAATGTAATTAAAAAGGAAACCTCATGATTGATATTAAATGGTGATAAACACTATTTAGATCGATCTAATGTCTTTACAGTTGGGTCTTTAACAGAATAATCATCCTCAGGTTATCCTGGATGGTCTATAGTAAATGGAGTATATTAAAATGGACCTATTTATGAAATACAAACTACCTCTCATTAAATCATAATTATTTTATACTGGTTCTGTTTTTGTAGAGTTAACTTATTAATTTATCATAAAGATAGAAGATAATTAATTAAATAATTAATTAATAATGTTAGTGGATTATAGTGATGATGAACAAGAGATCATGGATAACAAACCAAAGTCAATATTGGTGAATCCTGAAGTTGATTGTTCACATCTGGTGAAGAAGAAAGAGGAAGAGAAAGCTCTTGAATTATCAAAGACATATAATTTCTTGGGATAGAAAAAGAATCATTTAACAGGAAATGTTGAATCAGTATATTACAATGATGCAGTATTCGAGGAATAATTTCATAAATTTAATGTATATGGTTTTGCAGTGGATCCAAATGGTATAATTATAAATTTAAATTAGAAAGAAATAGAAGAGTGATAGCATGTAATTAAAAATAAGAGGAATTATCTACTTTAATGAAAGAAGGTTATGATGTAGATGCAGCAGATCCATTATTTAGTAAAAATGTACTTGCAGGTATGCATAAAGAAGATAAATTAAAATAATAAGAATTAAAATAAAATAGAGTGAAAGCAAATGATCCATCAAAAGGAGAATTTATGGGACCTTGGGCAGGATAATAAGATGAATAATTTGAAAATATATAAATGAATGAAGAATAATAAAAATTATTAGATTAATTAGAAGAATAAAGAAAATAAAAGATAGATGAATCAAAAAAATAAGAAGAAAATTTTGTACCTTATATGGAATAACATGTAAGTTAAACAGAATAATTTGGTGGAAGATAATTTATAGCACCTCCACCTGAATTAAAATATGTTGATCATACATGTTATATACCAAAAAGATGTATATAAACATTTCATGGTCATACTAAAGGTGTATAAGTATGTAAATTCTTTCCTAAATTTGGTCATTTAATGTTGAGTGGTAGTTTAGATCATAAAATTAAAATGTGGGATATTATTGGTAATAAATAATGTGTTAGAACATATTATGGTCATTAAGGAGCATTAAGAGATCTAAATTTCTCTAATGATGGTAGAACATTTTTATCTGCTGGTTATGATAAAAAAATACTTGTATGGGATACAGAATATGGTAAAGTTACTTAAACTATCAATTTATAACATTTCCCTTATTGTGTAAGATTAAATCCAGATCCAGCTAAACAACATTCTTTTCTTTTAGGATCATCAGATAAAAGAATTAAATAATTTGATATTAGAAGTGGATAATAAACATTAGTTTATGATGAACATTTACAAGCTATTAACACTATTACATATTTTAATTAAAATAGAAAATTTGTTTCTAGTTCTGATGATAAAAAATTATTCATTTGGGAATTTGGAATCCCTGTTGTTATAAAACACATTAGTGATCCTGAAATGCATGCAGTTACAGCTACTGCTGTTAATCCATCTGGACTTAATTGGGTTGGATAATAAAGTAACAATTTAGTAATTTATTAATAATAATAATTAAGATTATTGTTTATGATACTAAAGCTGGAAATTTCAGAATGAATAGAAAGAAGAATTTTAAAGGACATGTATCTGCAGGATATGCATGTGGAGTTACATTCTCAGCTGATGGTTAATTCTTAGCATCTGGTGATTCAGAAGGTAGAGTATTCTTTTGGGATTGGAAAACAGCCAAAAGTTATAGAACTATCTAAGTAATCATACATTATTTAATAATTAGGCACATGATAATGTTTGTATAGGTGTTGAATGGCATCCTATTGAACCTAGTAAAGTAGTTACTTGTGGATGGGATGGAGTACTTAAATTATGGGATTGATTATCAGTTTTAAATTAATGTAGATATATCTAAACACCAAAAATAAGAATTTGGATTTTATTCAATTTTTATTTTCATCATAGAATAAATTTATATATTCTACTAATAAATGTGCATTAAAACTCTATAAGGAATTCTTATATTAATTTAGCCATTTTATATAGGTGAAATTCTTTATAGAGATTGTTTATAAATATATGAAAAATTTTGAAATACTTAAATAATTATCTAAGCATCATTCATATTTTTATAAATCATAAATAAAAATTGAAATAATTCATTTTTATGATTGGGTATCTCTAATTATAATAAATAACATATTATAAATTGATTTATTATAAAATATAGTCTTATAATTAAAATTTATTGTTATTTGTCAATGAAACAACTTAAAATTTAGGCAAAAATGAGTTATCATGATCATTTAAAATAAAGATCTCATTTCAGATCATATACATTACAATCTGAATAAGACTCAATTTTAGAAAAGTTAAATACTTCAACTGTTAAAATATTTAATGATATGTAATAAGTAAAATCGAAGGTTGTAGAGATGGATTCTGATTTTCAGATAAGATAGAAATCTTATGAAATAGAAAAACAAAAAAAAATTTTACAAATGAAAGAGGAATAAATGAAGAATGAATAACTATAAAGTAAAGGTAAACCAAAAATTAACAAGACTCAATAAATCTAGGATATGATTAATAATTATATGGAAGCATCAAAAAATAGCAAATTTGGTGATTTATTACTAAATAAAGAAAAGAATGTATAATAAGAATTAACTTCAAATATGAAACATGATAATATGAGTAATTATGAAAATAATGATCCAGCAAGAATAGCTACATAGACATTAGAAAGTACTAAAATGTATAATGAATAAAGTATTACCAGAAAATCGAATTCCTACATTCCAATTCATGAAAGAGTTAAATTTATTATATAAACAAAAAATGACAAAATTTAAGAATAGATATAATAATAATAATAAGAAATAGAAGAATATTATTCAAGTATACCCTTTTAACCTTTAAGTACAAAATCCTAAAATATTAAATTTACACCATAATATACTGATGCATTTGTAAATAATTAATTGAAATGGAATCAATAAAGAGATAAATGGATTTATGAATAATAATTGAAAAAAGAAAATGATACACCAAAATATACTTATAGACCTTCAATAAGTCCATGGCCTGTCAAATAGTCAAGTGTTTAGAGGAAACATTCGAAATCAATTAATTAATCCTTCTTTCTATCAACTGCTAATAAAACAGAAGCTTCACCTAAAAAAAATGAAAAGACATCATTTGTTTTCCAAACTGATTTAAGGATAGCAAAAAGAAAGGAAAAAGAATAATAGAAATTTAAAAAGTGAATAAAAAAGTTGAAAAACTTTATTGTGTGATTTATTATTAATTTTATAAATACTTTTAATTTGTGATATATAATTATTGTTCATAAATTTAATATATAGCTTCAATTTAATTATTTTTAATAATATATACTGCATTTATTAATTCATAATAGATGTGGTTTAATAATTCTTATATGATGTTTAAACAATATAACAAATAATTTAAAGAATAAATTTTTATTCCTATGAATTAATTATTAACTTTAATACTTAGTTATTACATTTATCAATTTTAATATAAAGCTCATTAATAATTTAAGGTGTAATTCAAAATTCATTTCAATCATCACTCTTGTTTTACTCTTTCAAATCTTATATACATACTTATACTTAATTAATTATTCTATTTTCTATATTAGATCTGCTTTTTTATATATTGATCATGTTTGAAAGTATTACTTATTCAAATTGAACTGGGGACCATTTTTAATCTTCATTATAGGCATGATACTTTGTTTTTAAATGATTCAAAAGTTTATACAAAATATTTTTTAGTTTTAAAAAATTGTTAAAGAGAAGAATAAATAAAGAGCATAGAATGAGGTCACTAATTAATAATCTAATTATATATAAATATATAATAGTGGAATCATTACGGATTTACTATTATTAGTGCTTGAGAGTGAAAGTAAGAGCTGTTCAAATTTAATTTTTCTAAGAATCTTCTTTACATTATAGAGCTGTGACCTAATATAATATATATAACATTACCTATTCCTTACGCTAACATTACACCTCTCTTTAAATTAAATTTGCATGGTGCATGAGGTAATGCACTTGCTATGTAATTACTCTTGCTTATATAGTGTCTATATGGTAGGTCTAATTGTTATTTCTAACTTTATCTATTTAATTATTCTGCATGATCATGAACAAATGACAGTTTCTTATTTTTAGAATGTATATTATGACAAAGGATGAGTCCCATCGTATTATTGGCTAAAATTATCTTATTTAATTGAATCATTTTATAGAGGCATTTTATATGGTTATAAATATAAGTTTAATAAAAATATAGGAAAATAAATCTTATTTAAATTAATTGGATTTATAAATTAAACAAAGCAATTCTAATTAAATTGAAAGGAGACCCAAATCCGATCATTTTTGGAATATCTATCTTCTCTATAGTTTTTGATCAGTAGTAGAAGTCCTTCTAGAAATATTCATTAATTTAAAGAAGAAAAAAAAGAATTGCCATTCATGTCTAATTCTGAGACTCCTAAATAATAGATTAATGTGCTTATATTCTTATATATACAATATTGTGCATAAAATAATATTGTTGATCATCAATTAAATTGAATATATTACCAATAGCATTTCTCTATATTTTCTTTCAAGAATAAAAAATTAATAGAATATTCATATCTACCACACGAATGCAGTCTCATAGGTTCATTACTATAAATGAATAACTCAAAATGTTGTCTTTTAAATATTTGATAAAAAAAAGCCTTAGTTTTATTCTTGAATTAATATAAAAGTAATATCCAAAATATGGCTAATGACAAAAACGTGAACTTAACCATCAAGGTCCTTTAGAGCTGATATTGAGAATATTTTCATAGGGAACAGAACTCATTATGTTTAAATTATTTGTTAACAGTCAATAGGAAATACAAATTATTATTTTGTAGTCATATTTATACGTGATTCTCATAGGGATTATTTAAATTTTTATAAATTGCTTAATCTGAACTACACTCATTCTTCATTGTTGACTAATTTTATTGCTTAAAAAAATTAAATACAATAAGAAATTCTTAAGTAATTCTAATTATAATAATTATTATCTTTCTAAAATATATTTATATATAGTAACAGTATTTAAAATAAATAAATAAGAAGTAAACTTTAACATAATATTTGAATTTATGATTTTCTTTTTTTTAGACAATATGATTTTTATTATATGATTTAATATGATATTATATAATTTATTCATAAATAAAAAAAAATAAATGTTAAATCCAACTAATGCAAATAAGCTTTCAACATCTTCTTAGGCTCTTTCTAAGTCTGTTCATTTTTCTCTTGGTAATTCACAAGCTCCTGTGAGTTTTAGTGATGTGAAGGTAGTTTCTGGAATTTCAAAATCAGCAATTGATCATCCATAAGTGGGATAAGTTACAGGAATTGATTGTGGAATTCACATGAAATAATTAAAAGGATTTTGTATAGAATAGTAATGTATTCATTAAAGAAGAAAATTATGTGTTGGGTATTAAATAAAATCATGTATATATCAGATGTTTATGGGGACATACTTGTGTACATAAAGTATAAGTACCTGAATTTGTTAAATTATTGACAGACAAATTAGCTATTGCTGAATATGATTTTTTTGATAAAGTTTTAAAAGTTGTAAAGAAAGATCATTTATAAAATGAAATTGATGAAATGTTCTTGAAAATAAAAATGGATTTTGATAATCATCTTAATGATTTATATTCCTAATTTATGTATTGGACTAAACATGGGATGGGAGATGTAATAAAGAAAGGATTTTTGGCAGATTTCTTATTAGATGATAATGTAATTGAACAAATTATGGAGTTAGTATTAAAGGGGAGAGGTATATCATTTTAGAGAATATATTAGCAATGGAAGCTGAAGATGAAACTATTTAAACATGTGTAGAGTTAATTAATGCTGATCCATAAGAAATTAAATTGTTGCCATAATAATTATAAACTACTCTAGTTGAATGTGAAGAAGTTATTCGTTAAACTTTACATTAACTAGAATAAAACTTAATAACATTTAAATAATGTCCATTTGATTTTAAGAATGTGAAAGTATAAATTATTATATATAATATATAAGGAAGGTGTTTAAATACCAAGATTAAGAATTCCAGGTACTTAAGGAAATATTTAAGGTGGAGGTGGTTTTGGATTTGGTGGTGGATTTAATTAAATTCCATAAACTAATTTTATTGGAACAGCAAGTCAATTACCAAAAACTAGTGTACCACCTACAACTACTCATTTTCAAAATAGATTTGCTTCTGGTTTAGCATCATAATTAAATGCTAAATTATTTATTGATGCTAGAGATTTGCATTAGAGTTAAGTTTGGGCTCTTTGTAAGATTAGTTCATAAGTAATTGCTACAGGAGATTGGTAAGGTAACATTAAGATTATTGGATTGACATTGGAAGGATAATATTAATTCATGTAGTCTTTGAATCATGGAAAGAATGTTTATTCTTTATTATTATCAGATGCAACAACTCTTATTTCTGCTGGTTAGAATTAAAAAGATGAATGGACAATAAAGGTTTGGGATTTGGAGAGATCATAATTAATTAAGGAATTGAAAGGACATATAAATTACATATTTTCATTAACTTAACCTGTTCCAGGAACATTAGTATCATGTTCATATGATGAGACAGTTAGAGTTTGGAATTTATAGAATGGATAATGCATAAAAGTTTTCAAAGAATTTAAGACATCTTTTAATGATTTGTTATCTTGGAATCAAGAAGAAATTATATGTTGTTCAGATGATAAAGCTATTAGATTATTGAATATTTAGACTGGAGAAATGAAAATGTAATTGTTTGATTCTTGTTTTGTAAATGGAATAGCAAGAGTATCTTAAAATGAAATAGCTGTTGGTAATTTTAAAGGAGAAATCCTTATAATAAATGTGACTGACTAAAAAATAGTGAGAAGAATGGGATCACATAAGAGTTTTTTATGGAGAATTAAAGTATCTAATTATTGTATAATTTTAGGTGATAGATAAAGATTTGATTGCTTCTGCTTCTTTTGATAAAACAATTAAGATTTGGGAATGGTAAAGTGGACAATTAGTTGCCAGTTTAGAAGGACATACAGATATTGTTAGATCTATTGAACTTATAGAAGAAATTGGATTTTTAGTAAGTACTAGTGATGATAAATCTATAAAAGTTTGGAGATTAATTTGAATATATTAAAATTAAAATAAAGAATAATATATTTTATATTTAAATATATATTTATTTCTATAACTTATCAACTAAAGATATTTTCTAAAAATGTCTTCTTTTTCTCTTATGGTTATTATTACTTCTAAATTTACACTGGTTTAGATGGTGGAGACTAAGATTAAAATTATATATAAGTACAAATCTTCTTGGTTAACTGACAGGTCTGCCTTAATATGGTGTGTGATTATATACTGGGGCAACTCTTGATGGAACAAAACTTGGTTGAACATATGATTAAGCAACATATGGTTATTAAACTGGAGTAACATATTATGGAATAGGTGCAACATATTAAGGAACTTATTGCACAACAGATTAAACAACTGGTTGAACGACTGGTTAAGCAACAACTTATTATTAGTGAACCACTTATCTCTCAACTGGATAATATTCTACTCTATCTTAATATCTATCTACAGGAACATATTCTATTGTTGTTATTTCATAATATTACCTGTAACCTTATCATAAAATACTTATGGTATATACTCTGTTTAATATTCCACAGCTTAATATTCTGTTACATATTTCTCTCTTGGTACTTAGATTCTTTATCTAACTTCTTCATATTCAATCACAGATTTCTCGTATGGAATATATCTATGATAAATATTTGAATTTTGATTCTTACTCAATTCTGCTTTCACCCTTTATTACTTATTAAGCTGGTTGGACAGCAACTGGTTGCACTGCCACTGGTTAAACAATTGGTTGAACAGCAACTGGTTAAGGAACGTATTAGACAGGAGCTGCAACAACAGATTATTAAATAGGATAGTATGATGGACTAGCAAATTGCATTGGTGGAGCATATGTTCTAGGTGGAGAATATGCAACTGGCACTTGAGGAGCATTTTAAACTGGTTGAGGAGGTCTTTAAGAGGCAGGACGATTGCTCATATTTTTGAATATTAATATTAATTTTTCAAATGCAATCGTTAAGTATTTATAACTATGCTCTGTTAATACATATTATTTTATATTTATTCATATCATATTTCATTTTTATTTTTAACAATTAATCATCATTTTAAAATTCAATTTGATAATACTATTTAAATATTAACTATTTATTATTTACTTTTTTAATTGAATTACTTCTAACTAAGTCTGATTAAGATTTCTTAAATATGAATTACAATTCATTTAGTAAATGAATTTTTTTTAAATAGTGATTGAATAAGTTATATATAACAGATTTGAAATTGTAAATATATATAATATGGAGGAATGAAAAATAAAATTATAAATAAATATTAGTAACATATTCAATCATTTATTTAACAAATAATAATCATCTTAAAACAATATTTCCTATTTTTAGAATATATCACATAACAGTAACATGGAATTATAAGAATTAGAAATAATTTTTAATTTAATTTGAAGTAGATTTATTTGAATAATAATTGAATGAATTCAAGATAATAATATTTATTGGATTAGACTTTAAATGATTTTAATTGGATCTTGATAAAGTTATAAATAATTGGCAATATTTATTAAAGATAAATCAAAATTTGCTAAATAATTTATAAAATTATTCAAATCATCATTCCTATTAATAATTTAACATTTAAAAAATAGACAGCTAAAATAAACATCTTTTAATTACATTTAATTTTTTAATAAATGATTATATTATCCTTATATATAGATTATTTAAATCCTAATAGATTTAAATAGATACAACAATAAAATAATTTCGATTTATATATTATAAAGAAGGAATAGATTTAGAGTTGTCCTATTAGATGCATTAAGATTTGACAAAGGAACCTTATTTAATCAATTAAATTCAATCAAGGAATCTGTAAATGCAGAAGGAGAGTCTTTTACTAAGTATGTTTTTAGAAGAGTTTCTTAGTCTAATTATTAAAATAAGAGAAAATAATTTGTTGTACTTTATGAGAGAAAAGGATACAAGTTTTATTATCTAAAATTAAGATTTTTCTTAAACTTTATAGAAAAGGATGTTTATTCTATTATTTAGTATTTACACTTAGAATTAATCTTTGAAAGTGTGAAAGATTGTTAAAATAAATAATGTAAATCTGAATAATATTATTTTGATAAGATTTCACATTTTTAAGTGGACCTAAGTTTATTGAATAATACACTTCTGATTATAAAGATCAAGTTAATAAAGCTATATAAGATTAAATTGATAATAAAAAATAGCTATAATGATTATAAATAAAACTGAGTATTAATATATAATAAAATATAATAATAATATTTATTAAACTATTAATGTATTACATACTATATAATTTATCATTGATCTACAGTTCCAAAATATCTATCTCCAAAATCTCCTACTCCTGGGAAACGATGATCTTGAATAGTATTAAGTGCATAATCAACTCCAGCTGTAATGACTTTAACTTTAGGGAATTAATGTAAGACTTTTGAGAGTCCTTTTTCACATGAAACAATATTCACAGCAGCAATGTTTTCTTAATTGACTCCATTAGATTGAAGTGCTTTTATTGCTGTACTGATTCTTCCTCCAGTTGTAATCATTGCATCTGTTAGGATTACCTAATTTAGATTATTAATACTTATTTTTGATCTATATCTTCGGGAAATTTACAATAAATTAACTAGGGATCTTTAGTTTATGGATGTTCTTAAACTAATATAAATCCAACTGAAGCTCCTGGAAGCACCTTAAGAGCTTCACTTAAGAAGGCGTTTCCTGATCTTACCATCACAACAACACAAAATTATTTGTTTTCAAATTATATCTCCTAAGCTGGTGTTTAATTTTATGAACCTTCTGGAGGGGTCAACTTTTTACTGTGTTCAGATATGGCCTTTTCCATAAGTAATCTAATCAATCTGTCAGAATACAATCTGAAGTCCTAATAAGATTTGAGGTCATATATACTTTAGTTTAAGTAGTTTGATTACGAATCACACTCAATAAGTGTTCAACTTAGAATTTATCCAACACATAGAGACTAGGAAATCTAAGACGAAATTATTATAATTCTGAATGTGAAATAAAAGAGAAATATGGAGCAGCACATTAAAATCTTTTTTATTGTTAGGCAATTAGGGTGAATCCAATAAGACCTAGGAATCCAGTTTTGAATATCTTAAGAAGTCTTGAATTCATATTTTAATAATTTATATTAATAATAACAATTGTGATTCAATCAAATTAGTGAGAATTATTCCATGGCTCTATAGGAATGATGTAAGTAAAATTAGATATTAGGAAAGGGATAATAATCATAATCAAATATAATAATAAAAGAAATAAAATTCAAATTCGAATGAAAAAATCTTTAAAAAATTATTAAAGAATAATAATATAAAATTGAATAATTTGTTTTTATTTAATATACAATATTTAGATCAGAGTTTGTCCAAATATTCATTAAGGTCTGGCAATTATACTTTAATACCTTTTCTCTTTCTGATGGATAAGACTAATTCATTAACCTAAAATGATTAATTAAGAATAATACTTTGCTTCCTGCTTCAAGTGGGTTACCATTAACAACAGCCCAATGATCAAAGACACATTGAGGGAAGGCTTATCCTTAAGTCATACCTCTTAAATGGGCAGTGAAACCGAAAGATTCAGCAACTGGTAAATGAGCTCTAACCTATGAAAATAGAATAATATTTATACCACTGAAAGTGGGGTTCCTGCTACTTATTCTTCTTCAATGACTGTTCCTCTTCTTGTGTTGAGACAGTTATAAACACCACCTGTAGCATCATTTGGTGCAGTAATTTCAGCCAAGAAGACTGGTTCTTATAATCTTGGTTGAGCTGTCAATTCGCATGCATAATACAATCTTCTGGCAGTTGGAATGATTTAACCACCTCCTCTGTGAATAGCATCAGCATGTAATACACAATCCAAAATGTTGACTCTGACACCTCTTTGATTTTCTTCACAAAGTGGTCCTTCTTTTGTTGACCATTACCAAGCAGATTCCATTGATTCTCTCAATTCATTCATATATTAAACACCTGATGTCTTATCCATCAAAATGTTGGCACCAGTGTTATCTGGTCCAAAGGTCCAAATTCTGAGTGCATCATCCTTATCCCATTCATAATCTTCATTAAGAGATTTTGCTCTGAGTTTTGGTTCATCTTTTGGTGAAATTTATCCTTTTTCAATAGCATCTGGTAAATTTTAGTGTAATGGGGTAGCTTAAGCATAAATTCTGTTATGTTTATTTGGTGATTTAGACATACAAACAATGTTTGATGTAGCAGATACAGTTTCCTTATATGAGACGATTGGATCAGATTTGATGAGTTCAATACCTGCAAAGTCTTTTTCTAAATCATTCAAACAGATTTCAACGTGTAATTCACCACATCCGGCAACTACGTTTTATCCTGATTCTTCAGTTGTACATAAGACTAATGGATCAGATTTTGATAATTTCTTTAATCCATCGACTAATTTTGGTAAATCTCCTGGATTCTTTGGTTAAACAGCAACTCTGACGACTGGAGATACTGAATATTTCATTGATCTGATTAAATGGCAATCTGGGTGGTCTGAAATGGTACCAGTCTTCATCAAATATTAATCAACACCGACTAATCCGACTGTGTTACCACATGGAACATCTGGAATATATTCAACTCTACTGGCCATCATAAGAACAGTTCTTTAGATAGCTTTTTCAAATAAGTCTTCCTTCTTTCCTACTTTGTAATTTGCTCCCATGATTCTAACCTTTTATCCTGTAGCAATGGTACCAGAGAAAACTCTACCAAAAGCAAAGAATCTTCCTCTATCTGTTGTTGGCACCATCTTGGACACGTACATAATTAATGGTCCCTTTGGATTGCATTCTCTCATTGATTAAGCAATAGCATCATCTTAAGGTCCTTCATACAAATATGAGGTTCTATATTTTTAAGCCTTTCTTGGTGATGGTAAATGGCAGACAATCATTTCAAGTAATGTATCAGCAGCATTAATCCATTTGGACATAACAGCCTTAAGTAAATGTTTTCCTTCTAATTTAGCTTCTTCTTATGTGAGTTTCAATCCCAAAGTTTCGAACATTTTATTAGCCATATCCATATTTCCTTCCATAACAGCATTAGCCAATTTACAGATTGGGTCCATGATGAAAGCAACAAAGGCTCTCTTCATTTATTTTCCTGATCCACTGATACTGTCTTTTCTCCAGCATTTTCCTTCAGCATCAAAGTAATTGTCTCCCCATAATCTTTCTTATAATTTGAGTGGTTCAACTTTGAATTTGTTGGCATAGATTCTGGCAAATCTTGTGCATGAGAAAGCCCAGCATTCTTTTCCTGATCCAAAAGAGACAGATCCAAGTTCTGGATGAACAAGGAGATCTCCCATGTCTTCTTATTAATAGGTGTTGATGATAACATTGACCATATCAACGACTCTTACAAAGTTTTGATACATGGTTTCACCATCATGTTTTAATTCCAAGATAGCTCTGTCAATTTTGTTAACCATAACGACTGGCTTGATTTTCTCTTGCATAGCTTATCTTAAGACTGTTTCTGTTTAGACACAAACACCTTCAACACAATCAACAACGACTAATGCACCATCAGTAACTCTTAAGGCAGCTGTAACTTCAGAACTGAAATCGACGTGTCCTGGGGAATCGATCAAGTTGATCAAAAACTTTTCTAATGTCTTGTTGTCATAGATATCATATTCATAATAAAGAGAAACACCAGTAGACTTAATTGTAATACCTCTTTCCTTTTCATCATCTCTAGTATCAGTTGCTCTTGCATCACCAGCAACTTTGGATGCAATAATACCAGCTTTGCATAACAATGAGTCTGTTAGTGTGGATTTACCATGATCAACATGAGCAATGACAGACATGTTTCTGATGTTGTCTTATTTGTCCATGATTTCTCTGATTTGATCGATTGAAAAATTTACCATGTGTTTTTAACTTTTAAAAAAAAGATTTAAAATTCATCATAATTAAAACAAGCTTTTATATTATAAGCGCAAAAATAAAAGTTAATTAAACCTACCAATGACATCTAATTGTTATTATAATACGATGTAAATTAATAAAAAAATAATAAATTTATTATTACCCTATTCAACTCATATCTTATTATTTTTCATAAATTTTATGTAATACTTTGATTATAATGAGAATTCAATATAAAAATAGTTTTAGTCACAATTTATTCAAATATATTTGATTAACCATTTATGTTTGTTTTGTTATGTAAAATTAATAATCTCATGTTTATTTTGAGGATATTTATTCATATTTATAAATGAACAAATAATTAAAGTGATAAAATGAATACAATTGATGAACTAAGAAAAGCCAAGTTTCCACAAAAATTAGAATAATTTGTATTAAAAAAGAGAAGAGCAAAAACAAAGTTGAATGAATATCAAATTAGAAAACAAAGTATTAGATGTTAATATAAAGAATAATAAATATATATTCCTTAAGCCAATAAAGAGTAGATTTGTACATTATGTCAATCTATTTATGTGGATTATGTAACAACAATTTGTGAACACAGCTTCTGTTAAAAATGCTTACTTGAACATCTACTTAAATGTCGTGTATAATGATTTAAGTATCAATAGAAAAAATGTCCAACTTGTAAAAGAGAGTTCAAAGGTGATTTTGCTTTTCCTTGTCTTTCTATTGATCATTGGATAGGGATTGCTTAAAAGAATAATATAGATTATGAACTTAAATTAAAAGAAATAGATTTATGGAAAGAGAAAGGAAAAGTCAAAGAGTTTACAATAGGAATGAAATTGGATATTTTAGATACTGTTTTTATTTGGTGTGAAGGTGAAGTATAAGAGATTAGATATGGAAAAAATGATTAACCTAAATAGGTGTTAGTCCATTATCTTGGTTGGAATAAAGTTTATGATGAATTAATAGATGTAGATAGTTTCAGATTGGCTCCTTAAGGAACTAATACTAAATAAAAGAGTATATCATTATATTAAATTAGATGTTCTATAATACTAATAATCTAATGTAGAGACATTATAAAGAAGTTTAAATCTGAGAGAGAATGGTAATTAAGAAATTAGATCATTAAGAAATCAATTATTAATGAGATTAGCTGGTTAATTGTCTTCTTTGAGAAATGATATTTCAAATAATTAAAATTGATATAATTTTATATAATATGCAAAGCTATAAACTTCATGTAGTTTCTGAAAATTTGAAGGATAGACATCCCTATGTTGAACCGGATTTTAAGGATAGATATGATCCTTCTGAAGTAATACTCATATTAATAAATAGGTTTATCATGCAGTATTTGACCGTTCCATTCCTAAATTGATTGAAATATTGTTAATGGAAAATATTGAAGCTTTTAAATATAGAGATGCCTTGATTACATTAAATGAAATGGTTGATCATTAAGAGATGAAGGATTAAATGATATCATAAGGTAATCCTACTCTTTATAGATAGGTGTGGTTGGAATTGCTAGTGCTTATTTACATCATAAAGATATTTAAATAAGAAAATAAGCAGTTATTTTATTGGGATGTTTAGTAAGTATAATGAGAGGAAGAGAATAATTATGTGATTTGAGTTTTGATGGATTATCTAAATTATTATTTGATGATGCTAGAGAATAATGTGGATGGGCATTATGTAGAATAATAACTGGTAGAGATGGAGTAGATATATTATGTAAATCCAATCTCACTAAAAAGATGATCTAATCCTTTATGTAATCTAAAGAATATCCTAAATTTACTGTATATTTATTGGAAGCATTTGCAAAAATAGTAGAATTTGATAATGGTATTTACTTCTTTTTAAATTGTGGAACCATTAAGAGATTGATTGAAATTCTATCTTAAGAAAACTACTATGATTAAAAATATACTTAAAGAATAACTTATTTATCTTTAGAAGTATTATCTAAAATATGTGCTAATCATGAAGGTAAAGAAGAAGCTATTAATGAAAATGCTATTAATATTGCTAATAGATATTTGGATAGTCCTTTATAAGAAGAAGCATATTTTGCAACCATTTTAATAATGAATTGTACTATTAATCTTGAAGGCAAGAAATAATGTGTACATGTTGAAAATGATGAAATAATTTAAGTATATCAATTTAATTAGAAATTAGAAATTAATCTCTTTATTAAATAAAGATTTTTGTAAAGATGTTAAACAAGCATTAATTAATATTGCAGATTATCCTGAAGGATTTATTATTATAACAAAATTATTATCAAATAACTATGAAACTTTAGATGATTTACTTGGTCCTAGAGTTGTTATTGCTTTGGCTAAATTAATACCAAGAGGTTTAGAAAATTATGATAATTATAAATAATATGGAAGGACACTTTGTAAATTCTTGAGAGATTATAATGATGCCATATTTATAGCCTTGGAAGTATGAGTTAATAAGAGTTTAAAATAGGAAACCGTTAAAATAGTAGAAATTTTGATGGAGTTCTTTTATTATACAGATTTAGTAAGAGATGTGACAGATTCTTTATTAAAATTAATTGAAGTAGATATAGAATCAAGAGAATATGCACTTAATTATTTGGAAACTCATAATGCAAACAGTAAAGAAATTTAAAATATATCAAAAAAAATACTTGAATTATTCCCACATTGAATATTATGTATTATTTTTAATATATTGATATATGTAAATATATCATTCTTGTTATTATTTTTGTTAATCCTTTTTAACTAAAAAAGTCATATGTTTCTGCCATCTAATTAAATTTTATAAGGCTGGATCAATCTCTTTGATTTTTGCAAATTCTTCATAATCTCTAGGCCCAACAATAAAACCATCTCCATCAAGAAATACCTTATCTTATAATTCATCATTCAATTTAAGATGAGTATCATCATGTTCATGAATTTCCATCTCAACTTTAGATTTAGGAGGTTTCAAAGATTCAAAAAATTTACACAATTATGGAATTGTTAATTTACCCTAATTTTATATATTTAATAATATACAATTCTAGTATTTTTTTCACAATCTCTAATATCAATAACACCAATACGTACTTCCTCTTCTCCAATAACTCCAACAAAATTATAATATTAAATTTAAGCATTTCTTACTTTCTTAGCTAAAGTTTAATCTGATTCATCAGTATTTACAGTATAACCTTCTAATCTTAATCTAGCTGATATCTTTTCAGCAACATCTCTATAATAGGCAGACACTGGACATAAAATCAATTATTTAGGAGATAACCAAAATGGCCATTTACCACCACATTATTCTGTTAAGACAGCTATCATTCTTTCTAATGAACCCAAAATAGCTCTATGAACAATAACAGGTCTTGCAAAACCTGGTTTTAAATGATGATATCCTAATTCATATTTTTTTTCTATTAAATAATCATATTATAATTATTACCATGTAATACTTTATGTAATTCATGATTTGATAATCCTTAACTAGAACCAGATTCTAAAAGTTCTTCAGGTAATTTCTATTTCTTATGTAATAAACTTGAAGCTGAATGTGAATGTTGTTGTAATTACAATTATTAATATTATTATTACTATTATTCTAAAACTTTATCAGATTAAAATGAATGACTAGATTAAACTTTCAATTCTCCTGGTTAATCACTTTATTATTAAGTATGACGAGGAGGAGTACTTAATAAATCACCATCTCCAGGATCTGATTAATGAGATTCTTTACGATTTATATCAATTATTTCTTAGGCTACCTATATTTATTCATTATGAACAGTCTCTTTATCCTATTAAACTTCATGAACATCTTCACTTGCTCTATATTATAAATTAAATCTTTCAGGTAAATTGAAATCTAATTATATTGTTCCACATTAATGTTCTCTTTTATAAGCATCATATAATTTAACATCAATTTTTGGTCCATAAAATGCTCCATCTCCTGGATTTATTTCAAAATACTTTCCAAATTTCTTCAATCCCTACTCTAATTAATATTCAGCATTGTCCCATACATCTTTTGTTCCCAAGAATTTTTCTGGACGTGTACTTAAATATAATTTGAATTCAAATCCAAATAATGAATAAATATAACTTAAAAAGTCTAAACAATTTTTTATTTCATCTTAAATTTAATCCATTCTACAAAATATATGAGCATCATCCTATTAAAATCTACGTACTCTAGTTAAACCAGTTAATGCTCCATGCACTTCATTTCTATGTAGAACTCCAAAATCTGCAAATCTAATAGGTAAATCTCTATAGCTATGTTAAACCATATCAAACATTAAACAATGTCCAGGACAATTCATTGGTTTTAAACCATATTCTCCTTCCTCTCCCATATTTATAAAGAATAGATTCTCTTTATATTTATCATAATGTCCACTTATTTTCCATAATTAAGCGTTAAATATATTTGGAGATATGACTTCCTAATATCCTCTAATATAATATTATCTTCTCAAAAAATTCATTAATGTATTATAAATATGTGCACCACTTGGATAGAAAAATGCAGATCCTGGAGATAATTAATGAAATAAATATAAATTTTATTTCTTTCCAACATTTCTATGATCTCTTTATGCTAATTCTTTTTATATTTTCACATATTCATCCAATAATTTTTTATTTGGAAATGAAATACCATAAACTCTTTATAAATCGTCATTAGTATTTTTACCCAACCAATATGCAGCTGAATTTTTAGTTATTTAAAATGCTTTCACATAACTTGTATTAGGTAAATGAGGACCAGTACATAAATCTATTAAATTTCCACATCTATAGGCAGTAGTTAAAGATCCGTCAGGTATTTTATTTGTTATCAATTATCTTTTAAAAGGATTACTTCCAAAGATTTCAAGACTATTATATAAATAATTAAATAATACCATTCTTCTTTTGTTAAAATGACTCTCTAGAATTCCTATTTAGCAGAAACTAAATCTTATGCAGCTTTTTCAATTTTCACATAATCATTTTATGTAACCTTAATATCACCTAGATAACAATCATAAAAGAATCCTCCTTCAATTGCTGGACCAATACATAAATGACATCCATAAATTTCTTCAAGAGCAGATCCTAGAATATGAGCAGAGGAATGCCAAAATACTTCTTGTCCATTTTTATCATCAAATGATAGTAATTCTAAACTACAATCTCCTTCCAATGGTCTAGTCAAATCCCATATTAAGTAATCAGGTTTTAAACTAAGAGTTGATGATGCTTGACTAGATGTCTCTTCATGATCAACATCCACAAAACCTATCTTATTTTATAATCAATACTTTTTTCAAATATAGTTTCATAGACTACTTTTGCAGCAACCATATTTTCAGCCATTTTCTTACTTATCCCTTATGCAATCTACAATGGAGTTGTTACCCATTTCTTACCTAAAATTAAATTAGATATCAAACCTTCTATTTGTTTACCATCCTTAAGTGTAATTTTAATTGGAGTCTATTGCATCATCTTCATTTCAGCCTGTTGACGTTGATAAATTTCTTAAAATAGTTTTAATCTCTTCTCTTAGAATATAGGTTTGCCTATCTTAAAAGGTCCTCCTATTTTATTGCCAAACTGCTATATTGTTCCTTCTGTAGCCTCTTTCAGTCTTGATCCTTGCTACATAATAATTGAATTAATTTTTAAATTTCGCTCAAATCATACAATTCCTATTAAGTGTGTAAAATATATATATTATTTACATATCTTTATAGTAGTTAAATTTTAATAATAATTAGAGAGAATGATTAGATAGGAGTGAAATTGTATCATTAAATATTTATATTTTATTTTGTGCATGTAGTAAAATTAATAATCAGTATCATCTGATTAATTATAAAATGGATTTTAGACTATTATTTTGAATTGCATCTCTAATTTAATTAAATAACAAAACCTAAATTATGAATTTGAATTGATGAATTGATGAACTAATGAATATATCAACTTATAAGTTCGTTATATATATATATATATAAATAGATTTTATATAACAATTTATAATTAAAATCATTGAATGAGTTTTTACATATATTTTTATTACAAGGTTGTATTATTAAAATTTCGGTTCTGTTTAAATTAAAATGAGCCAAGGAAGAAATAACAATCAACCATTTAATTTAGGAAGTAATGCTTCTGAATTTGATCAATAATTTCTCTTTTAAAGGTATAACATTACTTCTACAGACTACTATAAACATTTTATTGTATTTAATGATATCCATATATAATATTTTGATATACCTATAATTATATTAGCAATCAACAATTATTACAGATGTTTACTCCTGAAATGCAACAATACCTATTGAGATAACTATTAAATCCAAACCTATTATAATGCATTAATTAAAACTAATAATTAAAGGATTGCTTTCAAACCTCCAATTTACTAAGTAAAGATAATTATGCATTTCATACTTACAATATATCATATATATATATGTTTGTTTGATTAATTTATTAGATTTTTCTGCTTTAATGAATGGGATTGAAATGTTATCATTTCTACCAAATCCAATTTAAACATAACCATAACTAAATTTGTTAAGCAATAGATAATAGGAGAATTCAAGTCGAAAGATAAAATATAATGCAATTAATCCTATAACAGTAGATGATGATGAACCAGCATAAACTATTAAAAAATGTTATAATTCATAATGTAAGAATGTTGGAGATAAGAAAATTAAATCTAAAAGGAATGATATATTATTCTTTTGTGATAAATGTTGTAAATTATATAATAAAGGAAATTATTGTGATTTTTGTGAATAAGTATTACTATCCTAATTTTATTTATTTAAGGTTTATGGCTCTTATGATGATGAAGCTGGTTGGGTTTAATGTGATTAATGTTAAAAATGGGTATAATATATTAATAATAATTAAAAATAGAATCATATTACTTGTGAATAAAAATATAGAAATTAAAATATTGAAAATGAATCAGAAACTACTCCTTATCATTGTTTAGATTGTTCCAAAAATATAAAGAAAACAAAACCATTGAAAATATCTGATGAATTTATACCTCCAAAATATCATCCTATACATGAATAAGAGGATTGTAAAAATAAAGAAAAAAATATTACATTTGTAGCTACAAAAGACAATAAAATATAATATAGTAAAATATATATATATATTAAATAATTAGCATATAGATTAAACTTATTTGATGATGAAATTAAATTAGATTTAGATCTACTTCGAAATTCGATTAAAAAGACTAAAAAAATATAATTAACATCTCCTCCTCATGTATTACAATAACATGTAATATCGTCTTAATAATAAAGTTAGTTATTGTAACAGTAATAAGAAGTAAGTATTCAATTCTAATGAAAAAACTTAGGAATAATCATAATTGAGTAGTAGAAGTTTGAGAAGAAGAATTAATTAGAGATTAAATTATAGAGATTTAGTTGGGGAACATTGAAATTATATATAATTATTTTCAACATCTAAATTTATTATTATTGTTTATATTTAAACATATAAATTATAAAATATCATGATAATTATTCAATCTTTTTTACTTTCTCTTAATATCGTTTTAAAAAATGACAGGATTTATTAATTTATTCTAAAACTTAAATATATTCTTCTTTTTATTATTATTTATTCAACATTTCACTTAAAATTATTAAATTGGATAAACAAATTTCAATTTCTTGTCGGTCTGAAAATTATTCATTATCAATTATCATAGTTTTCACTTTTTATCCTAATTCAAAAGCTTCTTCAAATTTATTTTGACTAAAATGCTAATTTGAGAATAACATACTGGATTAGACAAGTGATCATTAAATTCATTAATTTAGCTGAATCTCCAAATCTATCTTTTGTTTCTTAAATTGATTTTAATGCTTATTCTGGTTATCCATTATATAACTATAAATATATATATATATATACATTAAGATATATTTAAGCAAGATATGTCAAGATATCTTCATCATCAAATCTTCTCAAATCTAATAAAGTGGATTCTGCTAAATCAAATCTTCTACCTCTTAAATATAAAATAAATTAGAGATATAATAATTCTTATTAAAATGCATCTTTTTGTAATTCTAATTAAAGTGCATATTATGCTTCACAAGAATTCACAGACATATATGCACATATAATTTAAATAATTTTCTAATTTTATTGAGGAATGATATCTTTAAGTTTTTTCAATACATCTTCTATTTATTTTCTATCTTCATCTATTGTAGTATCTAATTTCTATTATTCTATTAATGGACCCATAAATCTGCTAACAATATCAGTTATCTCTAACAATTTAGAAGATGGTTTCTTAGTTAATCTTATAGTTTTTGGATTCAATTCTCTTGCTGCAATTAATGCTCTTGAAACTAAAAAGTAATAGTAATCATCATCATAATCATTTACTTACCATATTTCTAGAACTTTATTGAAATTCCCTAAAAAGAAAGCTATTTTGGCTTAAAGAAGTATTGATTATTCCATCTAATACACGTAAATACTAATTAAATAATTATTAATTTTTCAATTGAAATATAATCTCAATTCAAAATTAAGAATATGATTATAATACATATCATATATGTAATTTTATAAGGTCAAAATTAACTTAGAATATACTCTAATTCATATTTTGGAAACTCATTAAATTTCCATCTATTTGTTTCATGTCCTTGATCAATTCTTATGATTTATCCATTTAATGCATTATATTCAATGTTTTAAAAAATAAATGATATTTTATCCACTTAAAATTATAACATACTTAATTTCTAAAGATGAGTATTAAATTCATTCTCTTTGAAATTATTCTTTACAATATTCAAAAAGTTTTTTTCTGCTCTGTCCAAATAATATTTAAGAATAGATTTTATTGGATTTTCTCTTTCATCTCTAGGTTCTTTAATACAAATATACTCATAAATGTGAAAATACCTATCAATATGTAAATTAAAAAATTTCCTATAATCAAAGTTTGATGAATCACTTCTTTGTTTTTAAGATAATTATAAATGTAAAAGAGCAATTTTATTTATTAATGGATTAAATATTTGTTTCAAAAAATAATCCCAATTTGTTTTTTTCATCAAATAAAATAACATCTCCTTTTTTGGATATAATAAAATATAACCAGTGCCTATAATTAGAAATTTCATAAAGAATTCATCAATTTCTTAACATGTTGAAAAAGTCCATTTTGTAATAACATCATGAATTTCTTATTTGAAAAATGCAAAATCAGTCACTTAATGATATCCATTTAATATAGCAAAGGCATCAGCCTATTCTATTTCAATAACTAATTTATCATTTAGAAAATATGTTTTCATTTAAATCAATAAAGGTATAATACCCAAAGAACTTAAAAATTTATCACTTCTTATTCCAAAAACAAAAGTAGCAAATTGCTAATTTGGATATACCATAAAATAATATTAATAAAGTGAATTCAACATATTATTATCAAATATTTTATAGTTTAATAATTATATAGGAATAAAAGTTCTTTAGATTAAATCAGTGAATTTATCTATTGCTGTAAATTAAGTGAGAAAATGTAAATTTATTGGAGGTTATTTAAAGATTTCTAGATTCATTACATTGCCCTCTAATAATTCTAAATTTATAAGCATAAATCTAGCAAAACGTTCATCTACAGACATCAATGAGTTTCCAATGATATAAGAAATGTAAAATTTTGCTATCATCATCCTTCCAAAAATTATTTCAATTACTATATCAGTAGGAGCATATTCTATTTCTCTAATACAATTTTCATTTAGCTAACTTATTTTAGAAAACATTATTTTCATAAAACTTTATTATTGATTAATCTTCTTAGATAAACTTTCAATCAATACTTCCAAATCATATTCTTATAAATCTGACTTTTGAAAACTGAGCATATTGTTATATAATATATACCTTAATTTTAAATGTTTTCTTGAATAATTAACAATATATTTCATTTTAGTTTTTTTATCTGTAACACAATATCCATTTTTACGTAATACTAGTCTATTTTATGATATTCCTTTTTCCATTAGATCTAGCAATTCATCATTTGTTTTTTCATATATCAAATGAAATTAGTTTCCTTCAATCTATATTCTAGGGTTTAAATTCATCAAATTAATTAGTTAATTAATTAATAAAATCCCATAAAATATTAGAAATAAATTATAATTAATTATTATAAACTCATTACATAAATTTGCATGAGCATCCAAAACCTTTCATGTTCAATAAGTTATCATGTAAAGTTTGCAGGTACTCTAAATCAAATTTAATTATTCTTATTGATAATATTTATTCAATTATTATATTATCATAAATAATTAAAAATAATATAATATATATAAATTAAGTAATCTTTTCATTGTTTTAGTATTTAATCTAAGTATTTTTTAAGTATAATCCTATATGTATACTCATATTAAGATGACTCATATTAACTACAAGTATATTATAATCTATCTGGATCTTATAGAATTTCTTTAGCCAATTTTAATAATATAATATTATGTTAGAGAATTCTTTACTTTTCCAATCTATAAACTAAAGCGAAATACTCATCATAATCTAATTATTCATTCTTTAACAAAAAATCACTACTAACAAGATCTTCTTTGAATTCACTTTTAAATTCTTGCAATAATTCAATAGATTTTGTTAATCCTAAAAATATCATAATTAATAACCTTTTAATTCAGTCTAAATATTAATGATATTCAACACGCTCTCAGGATCATAATAATCTTGGTTCTCACTTCTACAACCTATTTTAAATAATACTCTTTAATAGCCTTAGAAAATTTAAGTAAAGCAAAAGGAAACTCAGTATATTTTAGTTTAATTGATAAATACTATTTCTAAAATATTCTATTCACTCTTCTTTTAAGTAACTTTCCAGTATTAATTCTTAAATAAACATGATCATATTTATTTTTTTCTATTGCAATTCCATATCTTAATAATAATTCTCTATTTGAAAGTCTTCCATAATTAAAATAGACTTAAGCTCCTTTCATAAAATTTTCAGTCTTTTGTGAACTAATACAAAAATAATCAAAATCTTCATCTTCTTTCCAATTCATTATTTTCTTAGTTTAATTCTTATTATTATTACTTTTTTATTCATTTTACTTTATTAAATTAAATAACAAATAATCTTTTAAGATTTCATATGTTTATTCTTCTAATTAATTTTTGCTAGCCCATTCTATTATTTAATCTGCAATAAAATTATCAAGATCTGATTCATTTTAATCTAAATCTAAAGAATTATCTGAATCAGATGAAGATTAAACACTTTAGAGTTCTTCTTCAGCATAGAAACCTTCATTTTAATATACTTTCTTTTTTCCTTACTTCTTCTCTTTCTAACTCTAAGTTTAATTGTTATACTCTTTTTAATCATTTTCTGATAATAGAACAATATGAACATCTACACATTCATGATTAAAGAATTCACAAAAAGGAACCATACTTTTATATTTTAAATTATGTCCAAAATCTCTAGTATATAAATTAGTATATGCCCATTAGAATTCATTTTCTGTAACATCCATTATTGTTTTAAATATCATATATGTCTATTCATATTCTTCTCTCTTTTTTTGTACTTTATTGATTAAATTTTCATCTTACAACAATTTCAATTTATTATCTGACCAAAATATTAACATATTAACATCTATAGGTAGTTATTTAATAAATCTATAATATTTTGATTTAAACCCTTTTCTTTTATTCATAATGAGAAAAGCAATTATTGTATGTTCTTCTCCCTCTTCATGATCTATAAAAAAGTCTCTATGTTTATAATAAAAGGCTTTTTGACTTGATTCAAATGCAGTTCGACTACTTATTATCAATTGGCGGGGAACTTAAACCAAAAGACAATTAATTGGTATATCATCTGTAGCTGTTCACTATTTAAAACATCTTTTGGATTACCTTTAAAACCTCTATAAGGTAATCCATTTTTGAGATAAAAAGTTGCTAATTAAACATCCTATAGTTTCACTCCTTATTTAATATAATCAATTTGATATTTTGTTTAATGATCTTGAGATTAAGAAATGCAGTTATTATCTTTCAAGTAAATGCCTTTTTCCTTACATTAATTATATCTAATACTCTTTAATACATTTTGCCAATCGAAAACCTTTTTGGATAATTCATAAGTTAAATTTATATTAACACTAAAATAAACATCTCATTTTGGTAAATAAAGAGCATATCTCATCTGTTCAAAATATTTCTTTAAGATTATACGATTGGTTTCACAATATTCATAATCAAATTATGTTTTTTCAGTGGCTTATTCAAATGGTACTCCATCTAACATTCTATCTATAACAACAATACAAATTTTAATTAGACTATATTTAATATACTAAAATTACTTAATATTATGATGATAAATTCTTTATCTTTCCAATCTATAAATTACTGCAAAATATTCATGATATCCTAATGTATTATCATACAATAGTTTTTCATTATCTTCTAATTTATCTTAAAATTTCTAGATTTCTTCAATCAAAATCTCTAATGCTAATTATAATGCTCTTCTTTCTAATTTTAGATCTTAGATCTTGAAAAAAGTATCTAAAGAATGTACATTAAAAGTCCTATATAATATATATAGAATATAGATACCAATATATTGATTTACAAAATACAATTAAATCTATAGGAAAAGTAGAATGTTTTAATTTAAATCTTTTGTATTTACTTAATTGATATTTATGGACTAACCAAATTGCTTCATTACTTTATATATATTTCAAATATTCTATTCTTAAATGTGCATGATCATATTTATTATATTCTAATGACATTCCATATCTCATAAGCATCATTCTATTAGATAATCTGCCATAACAAAAATAAACCTATGCTCCTTTCTCAAATTAATCTTTACTAGCAGCTTTCATTACAAATCTATCAAATTTATCTTTTTCCCATACTGGTTTATAATACTCACATTCAGGATCTAAAGGTTAAGATAAAATTTATTCAGCATTATCCAAAGTTGAATTTTAACTTTTCGATCTTTTTTATTAAAAATAATTATTTTGATAAATTGGTTTTTTCATAATATCTTTTTGAAAAGCATACAAATTATTTTTATAGGTATTAGAGGTTAATTAAATTCTTTTAACTTCTTCTCTAGCCATAAAATATGCTTTTCCTCCATTAATATATTCTTAGATTGATTTATCTAATTTAGAAAACATCTATCCAATAAAAAAGATTGAATAATTATCTCCATAATCTATATTTTAAAATATAAATGTCTTGCAATCTCTAGATAATAGAAATACTTCTCTCTGAAGATTTAATTTAATATTAAAATCTTTCTTCATTTTTATTTATTATTCTTGTAAATCTTTCATTTTTTTATTCTATAATTCTTCATCTTATTAATTATCTAAAACTTAATTAATTTATTCTTATTCTTCATTTTATTATTATTTAATATCCAAAATTTTGCTAAATTCTTCATAAAACTTCTTAGTAGATTATTCACTAAATTCATCAAAATCAAACTCTTTATATTATTCATATGTTTCTATCACATATTCAGAATCACTAATCTCATCTTCAGAATGATATGAACCCTCTGAAGATGTAACTGATAATTCTTCATCTTCTTTCAATTCTTTCACTTAAGCTTATTCACTCTCTTCACTTTTATGAGGATTATCAGCATTGTATTCAAAATCATAGAATACATCTGTACATTCATGATTAAATAATTCACAAAATGGAACCATAGTTACATATGCTAAATACTTACCAAAACATCTTGTAACTAAATGAGTATAGACCCATCTAGCATTCTCTAAGGTTACAGTTTCTGGTTTAAAGAGTTGAGGATATTTATCAGTTATACATTTGAGAGTTTCAAATTCAATTAAAAATTCTTAATATTATTTTCTAGCCAATTTAACTAATGGTTCATCATCTAATAAATCTTATTCTTCATGACTCCAAAAAACTAGATAATCAATATCTCTAGGTAAATTAGAGATTAGTAGATGCCATTCAGATTCAGGTCCTCTCTAATATTCATATAGAATAAATGCCATTAATTAATGATCTTCCCAAGAAGGGTAGAATTAATTACTAAAGTATTATGGATGGTCTAAAAACATTTGTTTTAAAGGTGATTCAAATGCATGTCTTGTTGTTAATAATAAATCTTTTGGCACTGAAACTAGTGTTTCATTTGATAAAATTTTCTCAGATGCTAAATTATGAAATCATTTAAATACCAATGAGACCTGGATATTTTAAACCATTTTTAGTTTAAAATATTGCATACTTAACTTTATTTATATAAACACCTTAAGCAGTTAAAGTTTCTATATAATCTTATAGTTATTTAGGAGTTTCTGGAATAACAGCATTAGGATCTGCTTTACGTAATCCTTTCAATTTACGAAATCGTTTCCCAATACTATGTCTTTTCATTAATAATATTTTAATTTAATATAATATAATATGAAATAAACTAAAATAAAATAAAATAGAGATCATCTAAAATAACTCTTATAATTTAAGACTCTAATATATAAGTATAATAATTTTAATAAAGTAATTAAAAGGATTTAAATATGATGATATTTAAGTATTTTATTGATTATAAATACTAATTCAGTATTAAAATCAATATATGTATTTCGAAGTCAAGTTCTGATTGAATAGGATATAAGAGATATATAAAGATAAGAAATAAATTAAAATTTATAATTTAGTATTTGATATTAAAACTCATTCATTTATGGAAATATTCAATAAATAGATATATTATGATTGTAAAATTTAGTTTTTACAATGTCTTAAAATTAATAATTATGGTTGAAATAAAGACTACTGAATTATTACGAGGTTTTTATAAATAATTAGATATGATTGATATTTTATATATTGTAATTTTATCATAAGATAAGATGATTAAATTATATTGCATTAATTGATTTATAACTTAGTACTATGAAATTTAGATAAAAAGCATAATGTACCTAATCTCTTCCTAAGATTCCTGTATAAAAGTAATGTCGTTACTTAACTCAAAAAGAAGATGAAGAGGATTTAGATTTCAGTTTTGAAATAAGTCCTGTCAATTTGGTAACAACAAAATAGGATTTTTATAAATTACACAAAACAACAGAGAGATAGTAAGAGTAAAACAAAATGTATAATCGAAATGATAATTTGATGACTACTTTATCTTCTTCTTAATTACCACCAGGAAGTTTTGGATTATTTAATAGGCAGAAGAATGATGCTTTACATTTAAAGTATAATTGAATTATCAATAGCCATATGAAGTATGGAGATAAGTATATGATAATGTTAGCAAGAGGATTACAGAAATAAAATGATATAAAGGAATTCAATTTAAATGATAATAGGATGACTTAGTTGAGTTCATCAGAAGTAATTAAGAGTACTAGAGGAGCTACATCATTAAGTTTATCAAAGAATAAGATTGGGAATGGATGTTTAGAGATTGGTAATTCATTAGTGAATAGAGATTGTAAAATATAATTATTGAATTTGGAAGATAACAAATTATAAGAGAGTCTTATAATAGATATATTAGATAGAATTGCATATAATCGATCATTAAAAATAGTAAATTTGAGTAAGAATAATATATCAAATAATTGTGTGAATGCTCTCTCAAATATGTTAATAACTAATGAAGATATTGCTGAATTGTATCTTCATTTTAATAAATTAAATGGTATTGCAGCTGTTTAAATATTCAACAATATGCATAAATCAAATCTAAAAGTCTTAGATTTATCATAAAATTCTTTAGGAATAGGATATGATTGGTCTTAAAGTTTTAATAAGATGGTTTAATTGAATAAGGAATTAATTCATTTTGATCTATCCTTTAATAAAATAGATTATCAAATTACATGTTAAATAGCTGAAGGATTAAAGAAGAATAAAAGTATATTAGGATTTCATTATACAGGAAATTGTGGATATGTTGATCCAAAGGGTTTTTTGATACCAATTTAAAAAGGAATTGTAGAATAGACATAACATTAAATTGCATAAAGAATATAAGGATGTTAATACATAAAATAAAAGAGATTAAGATCATATAGAGACAGTAATATAAAAGATTGTTGTTGGATTTGTGAAGGTTGGAGATAGATAGAATTTTAATGGAATCCATAAACATCAGGACCTGCTAATGATCCTATGTTCTTACATTTATCTTATTTAAATTATGATGATTTATATATGGGTAAGGTTGAATCTGGATTAAGAGTTTAAAGAATGGTACCTCCAGGATTGAGTTATTATTTTTTTACAAATGATAATATGTAATGTGTTGCAAAGGATTAATTACATAAGAGATGGCCTTTACCTTTAAATAAAGTAAAAGTGTAAGATAAAGAAATTGATGTGAAATTACATTAATTAAATTATATGAATGTTTTAGGAACATAAATCATAGATAAATATTATATGCCTATAATAAATGTTTAACCAAGATAAGAAGATCTACTTTATATACCTGAGAGAGTAGATAATCGTATATTATGGACATTTCCAATATCATTATTTAAAGATTGGAAAAGAGATAATGAAGAATTGATAGAGAAATGTTTCATAAGTGATTGGAATCAAAGTAGAATTACTAAGTTAATAAAAGATGATAATGATAGAAATGCATGTTATAATTTTTTATTGTCTAATTATTAATAGATAAAAGATACTTATAAGTAAAAGATATTTGAAATTTAGACACTATGCATGTTTGTCACCAATAGGAGATATATGGGCCATATCATCATTAATAAATCTATAATTATTAAGTGCAGTAAGAATGACAGAACCTAGTGAAAAAGGTATTATTAAATAATAGGATATGGAATTAAAATATTTGGCTACAATATCAGGAACAGAAAAAGGAAATTATAGAAAACCAGAAAGAGGAATGGTAAGATTTTAATTTTTAGAAATGTTTGTAAGAATAGCAGAAGATAAATATATAAAGAATGGAATAGCTAAATCATTTGAAGAAGCATTATAATGGATGTGGAATGATCATTTAAAAGAAGAATTTAATAAATATAATACTTAAATATTTAGAGATACTAAATTTTGGAATGAATAATGTGATCTTTGTATGAAACATTATAAAACTATTCTCGATAGTATTTATATTAGATATAGTGTAAAGAAAGTTAAACCTGGTTAAAAACCATTTATGAGTTTATAAGAATTATAAGAAATGTGTGCTCATATTGGATTAAATTAAATTGAAACATTTGGACCTAATATTCCTTTATTTGCATTTAATAAAGCTATGATGACTTAAATAGATGAACTAAATTCAGATAGAATATTTTAAATGAGTTTTGTTGAATTCTTAGAAGCTTTTGCAAGAATAGCTGAAGATATAGATATTCGATAAATTGGATTACATTTAAAAATAGAATAATTAATATGGAAATGTTATGTATTATTTTCAGATTTATATGCTTTACCAATTTAAAGTTATTTTTAAGAAGAATGGGATTAAATAAATAAATAATAGAATAATAATAATAAGTAAATAATAGATGATGATATAGATGATTTTAATTGATATAATAAATTTAATCACTAATTTTCTTATTAATGTTTCTAACAAGTATGCCAATATAAATTTACATTATTTTTGAATAATTTTGGACAAAATTAACAATCATATATAAATTATTAATTCTATATCTCAATTTCTTTAGATAATCTATTATAAACTAAATTATTTTCTTCTATATTTTTAGATTTCATATTCATATATTCTTCCTATTATTTTTCTTATTTACTATCATTATTTTTATTATCTTCTTTTTTATCATCAACTTTATCTTTCTAGTTAAAAACAAGTAATTAATAGTAATTTTAGATGATTTACATTTATTATCCATTTATTTATTTACATTCTTCACTAAATTAATTCATTTCCATATAATTATATACATCTATTGATATCTATAAGCATAAAAATCATTGTATTATTTTATTTATTATAATTTATACAATTATATAAATAAAATGTTAAACTCAAATATTAAATCTCTTACATCTAGATAAGAAATTAAACCAATTAAAGCCAATATAACAAGGTATCTAAAATTAATTAATCATATAGAGAATAATATCAAACCTTAACCAAACTATATACCTTAGGTAAAGTCAAAACTGCTGAAAGTGATCTAAATTTATAATAGTAATAAATATCTATCCAATAATAATAATATACTATTACACCTAAAAATAATACACCATAATCATGTAGAACTGCATAAGAAGTATTAATATATAGTAAACAAAAAAAGATGAGATATTTTTTGTATTAGAAAAATAATCTTAAAGAACAAGGAAAAAATTCAAATAATTCATAAGTATTGCCTAAAACGAAAAATAGTTTACATCGTAATTTCTCTTAATTAGAAAAGTCAGCTAATACCTTACTTACACCTATAATTTAAACAACCACAACACCATAATCAAAATAAAAAAAATATAATCTAATGTCAATCGATTAAAAATTACCATCAAATCAATTTGCATAATAAATTGCATAATAATTAAAAAAAAAGAATGATACAAATAAGAAAGAAAATTTAAAATTTAGTTTAGATGATTTCATTACTTAAGTGAGTAGAACAAATACTAAACTAATCTCCCCTTTCAAATAAACTAAATCTTTATCTCCATCGACAAGAGTTGAATCAGCCAAGCCTAGAAGTAATGATCCAAAATCTATATAGAATAAATATATTATATTTCTTCGTTAGTTGAAGCATTTAAACATTCTTTTCCTTAAACATCTTAGTAATAATTATTTAGAGATCATGCAATTTAGACATTTAATTGTATTGGATTTTGTATTAATCTATAAGAATCAGACTAATAGATTATTTAATCTAAATTATTAAATTTACCACCAAAATTGAATTGCAAATGTATAATACTACAAAGATAATATTAGATTAAAAAACAGTAGTTTTTGATCTTGATGAAACATTGATTCATTGTAATGAAAATTAAACACTAAAGGCTGATGTATATTTACCTATAACATTCCCTTCAGGTGATACAGTCTAAGCAGGTATAAATATAAGACCTTATGCTAAATGGATACTTTAAGAATTAAGTTAAATATGTGAAGTCATTGTTTTCACTGCATCTCATTAATGTTATGCTAGTTAAGTGATTTAATATCTAGATCCTAAAAATTAATTACTTTCAGCATAATTATTTAGAGATAATTGTGTTTTATCACCAGATGGAGTACATATAAAAGATTTGAAAATATTTAATAGAGATCTTAAAGATATTATATTAGTTGACAATGCTGCATATTCTTTTGGAGTTCATATAGAGAATGGAATTCCAATTATTCCATATTATGATAATAAGGATGATAAAGAATTGAAAAATTTATATGATTTTTTAATTGAATAAGTATTGCCAGCACCTGATTGTAGATTAGTCTTATAATCCACATTTAGATTAAGAGAATATTTAAAATATAATGAACCAAAGTTAGCTATTGAAAAGCTATTCTGATTGTACAATTAATTAATTTTATATATATACTTATTTAATGGCATAATTGGAAGATTATTTTGACAGACAAAGTCATGTACCATAAGAAGTTACTAGATCTTTAAGATTAATTAAAGAATTAGATGAGAAAGTTACAAAAATTCAACTAAAATTAACATCATTAAGAAAACAATACAAATAACAATAATCTGAAAAAACAAAATTAGAAATTGATTAGTTGTATGAAGAAAGTGTAAATTTATCATAAGAGAAAATAAATATAAGTGATAAAGTTTATGAAGTAGTTGATAATGCTGTTTAAGTATATTATAATAATAATAAATTAAGTAATTAGATAATGATTTAAAGAAATTTGAGGAAAACTTAAAATCAAGTATGGCACCTGATCATAAAAGAAGATTTTTAATATTGAGTAAATATTAAAAGGAGAAGAGAAAGAAAATTAATTAAGAAATTGAATAAAGCAAAGAAATATTTTAGAATGCAAGTTAAAGTGAACCATTATATTGTATATGTTAAAAGCCTTCATTTGGATAAATGGTTATGTGTGATAATCAATTATGTTCAAAAGAATGGTTTCATTTAGAATGTGTTAAACTAAAAGATTTCCCTCCTGAAAATGATCCTTGGTTTTGTTCTGCAGAATGCCGTAAAGAAGGGAAAGGAAGAATGAAAAAATGATAATTTTATTTAGTTTTTAATNCATCTCATTAATGTTATGCTAGTTAAGTGATTTAATATCTAGATCCTAAAAATTAATTACTTTCAGCATAATTATTTAGAGATAATTGTGTTTTATCACCAGATGGAGTACATATAAAAGATTTGAAAATATTTAATAGAGATCTTAAAGATATTATATTAGTTGACAATGCTGCATATTCTTTTGGAGTTCATATAGAGAATGGAATTCCAATTATTCCATATTATGATAATAAGGATGATAAAGAATTGAAAAATTTATATGATTTTTTAATTGAATAAGTATTGCCAGCACCTGATTGTAGATTAGTCTTATAATCCACATTTAGATTAAGAGAATATTTAAAATATAATGAACCAAAGTTAGCTATTGAAAAGCTATTCTGATTGTACAATTAATTAATTTTATATATATACTTATTTAATGGCATAATTGGAAGATTATTTTGACAGACAAAGTCATGTACCATAAGAAGTTACTAGATCTTTAAGATTAATTAAAGAATTAGATGAGAAAGTTACAAAAATTCAACTAAAATTAACATCATTAAGAAAACAATACAAATAACAATAATCTGAAAAAACAAAATTAGAAATTGATTAGTTGTATGAAGAAAGTGTAAATTTATCATAAGAGAAAATAAATATAAGTGATAAAGTTTATGAAGTAGTTGATAATGCTGTTTAAGTATATTATAATAATAATAAATTAAGTAATTAGATAATGATTTAAAGAAATTTGAGGAAAACTTAAAATCAAGTATGGCACCTGATCATAAAAGAAGATTTTTAATATTGAGTAAATATTAAAAGGAGAAGAGAAAGAAAATTAATTAAGAAATTGAATAAAGCAAAGAAATATTTTAGAATGCAAGTTAAAGTGAACCATTATATTGTATATGTTAAAAGCCTTCATTTGGATAAATGGTTATGTGTGATAATCAATTATGTTCAAAAGAATGGTTTCATTTAGAATGTGTTAAACTAAAAGATTTCCCTCCTGAAAATGATCCTTGGTTTTGTTCTGCAGAATGCCGTAAAGAAGGGAAAGGAAGAATGAAAAAATGATAATTTTATTTAGTTTTTAATATCAATAAAAACTCTAAATAAATTTCTATTGTAAAATATAATACATTATGATCATAATACTTACCATTAAGTTTTAATTTGCTTAATTTTCTTATCTATTCTATTCTGTATTTATTTTTAAATTTTAACATGATTTTTTAATAAAAAATATAAATTTTTAATTTCTCATAAAAATTCTTCTTAGAGGTTAATATAATATAGTTGAATCTGCTCTTTTTTTAGTCTAATCAATCATTCACCTTTAGATATGAGAATTAAAAATATTATCATATATTAAAATTACATAAGAATTTACACAATAATTATATATTGAAATGAATAATTATATTTTGTTTTATTATTCTGAATCAAAAGCATTTTTTGTATTTTATTAAAAATGATGAGGTCAATTTTTTATTGAGCAGGAAATTAAATTAATAATAATATAAATAATGAATCACATTGACTTTTTAGAAAAAGTCATTAAGATTTTTCTATCAGACATTATCTTGCCATGATTTTTAGCTAAGAAGTACATAGCATCTTCAACAGTTTTGAATTTTAAGGCACAACTATGTTTTTATTTTGGATCCTCATAAAATCTAAATTATAATAATAAAAAATACTTATAGTCAACAATATCAGTTTCTAAAAGTGGTTGGAGACTTTCAATATTAAGTAATTCATTTGATAAATTCATCAAAAAGATAGTATCATTGGGTGCAGCAGCAATAAAGGAGTTTTTTGGTTTATATCTATTAGTGGCTTCAGATCCAATGAATCTTTCTTCATAGAAAGTCTTTTCAACCAATCCTAATTCTTCTAATTCATCTAAGAATGTTATTTCTTACAAAATCGAATAGTTAATCTAGAATATTATAAAGAGATTACTTAAAGAGTTTGTCCTTAGAATAAAACATTATTTAACTTTTCTATACATTAATCAGCACATTTCTAAAGATGGTATTCAACCAATAATGTTGATTTGTCTTTCTAATATACCATTTTATCTATATTTCCATAGATACTAAAAATATTATAGAGCATGTCGAGGGTAGTAACAGAGTCATCAAAAGACTTGGCTACAATGACTCTTGATTTTTCTTATTAATCAACATGATGTATATGATTAAGAGTATTAATTTGACTTTGCAACTATTATTAGATTTATTGTTGTCGTTATTAGTTTTGAATTTCAGACAAAGCATTCACAGATTCTTACTTGATATAATTAATATAACTATCAATAAGTTAATATTGAAGTAGATATTATGTTTATAGTAATTTTCCCAATTAAACAAATTATTCAACCCATTAGACTGAAGCTAGAGTATTGATATAATCAGGGATTTAGAGATCTAAACTTTGAGTTTACAATCTCATTTAGAGTACTTATTATTCATAAAGTCTTTGTTGTAAATGTTATTAGTATTAATATATAGATTATTAAACATTTTATGGTGAATTTTTGGTGGAATTAAGATTAGGATATTATTCACCTTAACTGCCTACTGAAGTTTATTCATCATCAGTTGAATTATAAGAGTCTCTTTTTTCTTTGAACTTTGAATAATCTAATATGGTTTATTAGAAAATTACCTTTGCCAGCAGAATTCATATCAGAAAAAGTGACATTCTCTAGATTGCTAGGATACAATTACATTCTTAGTGAAGAATCGGAATTCAAAATGTTATTATTACATTATTTAATTAAGTTTTAGGTAGTTTCTTTGTTTTTGGTTTCCAAAAAGACTTTCCAAATTTGAGTTTTTTCAAATATCAAAATCTAGAGATATAAATTGGGATTACTTTTTCAATCTAACCATATTGTGAGAAGTGTTTATAGATTTAATCATGAGTAATTGTTAATTATTTCTTATTTTGAATACAAAGAAGAACGACCTTGGTTAATGCCATTTTGTGTTTGTTATTTATTAATTTTAATCATTCGTAATCTAGGTTTAGGATTTAACATTAACTTACGTTAATTCACAACTATAATTTTAGATAATTAAAATTATATAATTTATATATTTAATATTTTATATATATAAATGAAAATGACATTAATAAATGACCCAATTATTTAAATTATTAATGCAAACTCCAAATAACCTATTAATATTAGCTAAAATGAAGAAATGTCGTAAAAATATGTCTAAATTATAAGAGAAAATTGATTTACTAACATCAATTATAGATTAATAATCTCTTCATATGTAAAAAGATTTTTAATGTCATCTCCCTCCTTCAGAATAAAAACCAGAAATAATTATTAGTGATGAAGCTAGTGTTGAAATAGTTCTAACTTCAAATGAACCTGAACCTGCTACAACTCCTTAAGATTTAAAATCAATAGCAAAGAAATTAATTTCTAGATTTTATTATCATATCAGTGAAAAAATGAAAGAAGGCTCTCTCAATCAATTGCAAGCTTTAAAATTAATGTGTAAAAAATAATTCAAAGATAATCCATATAAATAACTCTTTCAAGGATTCTAAAAATTATATATAAATTCTGAATTAAAGTGCAAACAATGTAATAATTCATTCTCAAATATTATGTAAAGTACAACACATGTACTTTAAGATCATTTAAATGATTTATCCATATTTATATGTATCTAATGTAAATTGACATTTTAAAATAAAGAAAAATTAGATGATCATATACTCTAATAACACAATTCAATATTAAATAATAATATAGTTCATGAAAAATAAGTATAAAAATAACCTACTTATTAATAAAATAGGGTAATATAGAATGTTGAAATATATTCAATTCCTCCTATTACTTAACCTTAACCAATAAAGTAATAGATTCTTTTTCCATTTTTTAATAATTAATAAAACAATCATATTAGATACTAAGATGAATCACGTATTTAAGAAGAATTATCAGATATTAAAAATAGTTAAGAATAATTATCAATAATTTCAGAAAATATGAAATAAGAATAATAATAACAACATTCTAATGATATGCAATTACTTCATAATCTAAAAAAAACATAAAATATTAAAATTAAATTCATTACTAAAAAAAATCAATCACACAATAATTGATCAATAATTTTATATACTCAATTTATTTAATATATATATATATATTATTTTCTATTTATAATAAATTATAAATATAATTATGATATTTTTTCATAAATCAAAGTGTTGTGTATGTACCAAGAATTTATAAGCATTGTAAACATTCACTCTATTAATCAAGAAAATTAAGAAAAACTTATAGATGTAAAATGTGTCATTAAGATGTATGTAATCATTGTAGTGAAAATCGTATATAAGTATATATAAATAGAAAATTAGTTATATGCTAAACCAAATGATTTTGTTAAAGATTTCAAACTACCATAACGTGTATGTGATAATTGTTTTCAAGATTATTAATATTAACAATAGCTCATTCAAGAATATGGTCTTAAATGGAATACTAGATCATTGCTTTAATCTAAATGGATTGGAAAATAAGACAGAAAAATTAAAATGGAAATATCTATATCTGAAAATGACAAAGAAATGATTGCTAAAGATGTTTTAACAGGAAGATCTGAGGCATTTTTATTTAATTATAGTTTAAGAGAATTTATTACTTAATGTTAAGAAGGTTATGATTAAACATATATAAGAGAATCAATTAATAAAGTATTATAACTATTTGTAACTCATTATCCAATTATTGGATATTGTTAAGGAATGAATTATATAGCTACAATTTTCTTATGTATATCAGATGAAGAAGGAGCATTTCAAATTATGAATCATATTTTCAAATCAATTATACCTTCAAGATTTTATTCCAATTCTTAAGGAGCAACTTTAATTGGTTATTAAGCTGAGATCTATTTTTTGAAAACTATTTTAAAAACCTTAAATTAATAAAAATTTGAGTAATTGTCCAATTTCTTAGATATTTCAGGACCTTAAATGTTATTAACTTTAATGTTATAAGTATTAAATACAAGTTCATTGTTTATTATTTGGGAAGAGATGTTTAAAAGATAATCCTTTATTCCTATTGATTAAGCAATCATTCTTACTTTATTTTAGGCAACTAAGTATTATGATTTGAATCAATAAGGACTCATAGAGGAAATAGGAAAGAGTATTTTTATTAATTTTATCTTTAGTTATTAAATATTAAGATTTAACTTAATTATTCACTAAAGAAGATGCTTATTTTACACAATTTGAAAGATAAGTATAAATTGAACAATATTATTCATAAACAAGTAGATCATGGGTTAATGATGATAAATTAATACTATTTAGACTTAAAAAAATAACAAATTTTGATACTGAAGAAATACTATAAATTTAGAAAGAATTTAAAAAGTATTGTATAGAATCTCAAAATTTATCCAATAATAAAAAAGAACAAAATAGTATTAAATAGATTAATAATTTTTCAGATAATGTTGATGATATTAATATGGAAAATTTATAAATTAAATAAGTCAAATCATAAAAGTATGGTATTACTAAAGAAGCATTTATTAATTTAATGGTATAAAAATCTAATTATATAGATTTATATAGGAATAGTTTCACTAACATTACACTAAGTATTAAATATTAGATAGACACAAATATGAATTAGTTTTTTCTTTATTTGATGAAAATAAATCAGAATTACTAGATTTTAGAGAATTCTTAACTTGTTTAAGTGTATTATTAAGAGGATCCTTTTAATAAAAAATAAAGATGTTTTTCACAGCACATACTGGATCCAATTTGAAAGCATAAGAATTTCAAACTTTATTATCAATAATCATTCCATTAGATTTATAATAAAAAGAAGATTATCAATAATTCTTAGATAGAATATAAATGCCTTAATATACTTATTAAGATATGTTATTAGTATCTTAAGATCCATTTGTATTAGAAAATGAATATTAAAGAGACAGAAGTCAGACATCAATCATGATTGCTTAATCATTAAACTAAATAAAAAATAATTGAATTTTATAATTTTTAAGTCTCTTCTCTATTATAATATTTAAAGAATATAATCAGATAGTAATTTATATAAAAATAGAGTAGAATTAATTGTTACAAGACTCTGTTTTTATATATAAACAATTTATATTTTTAAATATGTTTATTTTCTATTGTACTAAAATATAATTAATGATCTTAATCAACGATTGGTTTTGGCAACTTTCTCTAATTCGTCTCTCTTTTTAATAGTGTAAGACTTTTATCCATCTTCATTGGATGCTGCAATCAATTCATCAGCTAAGGCTTCTGCAATTGTTTTCATCTTCTTGAATACAGATTCTCTAACTCCCTTAGCTAAATTGTGAACAGCCTTTTTAATATATTTGAATTTCTTACTTCATTAACTCTTCTAATTGGAGCAACATCAACTGCTTATTATTTGGCAACACCACCTGTTCCTACTTTTGTAAAATCTTCTCTGGCTCCTCCTCTTTACACAGCTAATGATAATACTGCAAGTGGATTCTTGCCTGTCAATAAATGCACTATTTCAAAGGCATGTCTAATTATTGCTACAGCCTTCACTTTCTTTCCTGTATTTCTACCATGAAACATAAGTGCACCTGCTAATCTCTCAACTATTGGGCATTAAGCCTTTCTAAACTTCTTTCTTTGATATCTATTAATATTATCACCCATATATATACCTTCCAGCAGTATGGGGAACAAACACACGTGATTTTGATGTTTGAACTGCAATATAATCTTTGAAGCATTAATCTGTCACTTGTACTTCATCATAATCCCATTTTCCAAATAATTTAGGTTGATTTGCAAATTTAACTGTGGCTACAGATTCTTATTCAGCCATAATAATTTTTTTAAAAAGGATTTTTATTTATTTAAAATTTCATATATATATATATACAAGTGCTTATTTAGATTTGATTAAGATACTTATGATCATATTAATATATCAAACAAAAAATTGAGAGTATTTGAATTTACTTAATTATTTGAAATGTTCATCATTAATAATCTTCCTTAAATTATTGAGATAACATTGATATTATATAAATCCAAAGTTTTCTTGAACTCTTAAATATTTCAATGATCTTCTTATAATTTAATGTAAGATACTATTTTATATTAGTGTTATTTCATCACTTAATAATCTTTATTATTGAGTATATAATATTTTGTATTTATCATATGAAATAAATCATTTTGTTTAATGAGATTTCTAAAATATTAATTGCAATTACTACATTGTTTTTAACATTAAAATCATAAAAGATCTGCTATTTTTATTCTTGGTTCTATAATAAATCTAGTTATTAGAGTAATTTATTCATTATTTAATATAAATGATTATTATTTAAAAGTCTAAATCAAATTTGATAATATTAAGTAAGTAATTTTAACAGATTTTAAATAGATATACTAATCAAAATTTAACAAGTTTAATTCTATCTTTTTTTCTTTATGAGGCTTTCAAATTATTATTTCTTAAAATTACTTAAATCAATCTCAAGTTTTTAATTTTGTATTCTATTATTTTATACGCTAATTAGATAAATTTTTTATTTTTTGATTTCATCATTAATAGTAAATAAACGAGAATTGATATATTTATTCATTACAGTATATGTCTTTAGACTAGATATTTTTTAGTAATTGTTTCTTTTTCTTTTTAAATTAATTAATATTAAAACTAAGATTAAATAGATAAAATACTTATAAATCAGTAAATTTGGTTTTTCATGCATCGCATTTCAAAATTTTAATTTATTGATTTTTTATTAAATAGTATTTTTTTTATTCTATTATTTATTTAGGATAATCAATAATCTAGCAAGTCTAAGAGGAAAAATTAGATATTTCTATATTTAATGTTTTGGTGTAATCACTTTCTTAAGTTTACAGATTTTAATCAATTTAGAATTACTTGTTAATTTACAATTCTTTTTCTTTTTTAATCAAATATTTCAAGATGAATTTTATTATAAATTATATGAAGGTACTATAGTTCAAATTTAAGTTTTGTACACTCATCATTCATGAGAATAATTTACATTTTGAAATAAAGAACAGTTCTTTTAGTTTTTCCTTATCTTTTTGAATAACATTTAAATGAATAGATGAAATGAGATACATTTATAAAATGTTATATGCATTCACTCTTTTATGTTGATCATCAATCGACCTGATGAAATACGAAAAAGAGGAATTAATTTGAGTTAATTATTTATATATTTATATAATATCAAAATAAAGAATGGATTTACAACATTCTAAATCTTATGCAGCATTGAACTAGTAGAATTGCTAACTATTTAAACCGAAGCCTCTCTCAATTAGATAATAGATGGGTAATTTATTAGAAGAATAAAGCAGCTTAGTTACCTACACAGACTCCAAGAGTATAGATATAGGCTCTTACTACTCCAACAACAATTGAATGTGATTCAAAGTATGATTTCAAATTTATTTAGCCCATATCTAAATTAGTAACTTTGTTCATTTAAGTCATATAGAATCTCCACTGAAATAATAAATGGTTCTCCTCTAGATCAAATATAATTGATATTAAGAGAAAACGAGAAGCTAAAACGATCATTAAACTAAAAATAGCAAATTATTGAATCATTAAGTCGAACTCGCAAAGTTAAACCAAGATTGGACTTTTGTGACTTAAAAAAGAACTCTAGATCTCTTCTTTAACCATCAAGTTAATAGGAATCTATCAAACCTAAGAATATTGAAGTAAAATAGTCTATCTCTTAAAATTATAATAAACGCACTAAATTACCAAAAATAGAGGATTCCATACCCACAAATGAAGATGACTGTAATTTCACATTTGCCAATAATTTTTTTAACAATAATACTTGCAAAAATTAAAAGATCAACTTCAAATAAGTGTTTACATAATCTCATTTGAAGAAAAAATTTTTCACTTGATAAATTTATATTATTTAATGATAGAATATAGTGATCAGATTGTGATATCTAAAATCATCAGTGATGTAATAAAAAAGTATTGGTTTTTGATTAAAAATCGATTTATTCTTGAGTTTAGTTAAAAATCACTGACTTGTCTTTTTTTATATAATTTATTAGAATCCATAAATAAAATAAAAATTAGAAATTGTCATAATCAATTTATTATTATTGATAGAATAATTATAAATGATAAGATATTCATGAATTTGCAAGAAAATATTCTATAATAAGTGTTTTAAATATTCTCATTTGACTTTTGTTTAATTTGTGTACAAAACTTATTGACTTTATAAAACATATAATAATGTAAAATTAAATTTGTATGATTTCTAAGATCATATAAATTAATCAATCTAAAATTATTCAAAAGTGCTAGAGTGTCTTTAGTTTGACAATTTTCAAAATTTATTTATTTTGGATTTTCTTAATTATAGTTAAGAATTCCTGATAATAATAATAATAAAAAGTAAAAGAAACTCTTTGGATATTATTATAGTGTAATATATAATAACCCTTTATCATATATTAATTTATAGAAAAAGTAGTCTAAAAAATTATTTTATTTAATAGAAATCTCTATAATCAGTCAACATAATAATCAGAAATTATTGTTTTTGGATTAAGAGATATTAAAATAATGTAAGAATTCCTCCTGGGTTCAAAAATTAAGATAAAACTATAAAAAGATAAGAATAAATTATTAATAATTTTTTATTGAATTAGATATATTATATATAATATATAGAAGGTTGGATAAGTATACAGAAATTTCATTAAGAATACAATTTTACTTAAAAGATATCTAATGTAATTTTAATTCTGGATTGTCAGAATTTGATAATCGATTAATAAACTTGAATTAATTATGATATATTAAATATATAATTCAGTTATTTTGATATTGAATTTATTTAATTAAGTTATTGATATTTTTGAAATATGTCGAACAGCAATCAATAAGATGAATCATATGATGAAGAGTAAGAAGATGAAGAAATTGAGACTGTTCAGGAAAATGGTTTAAAATAGTTATTCAAAAATCAAGGTATATTATGTTAAATTAACTTAAAATTAGAGTAATTCATGTAATAAATCAATTATCTTAATGAACAAGCTGTGCTAAAAATTAAACTTTAAAAGTTCAAAGAAGCCATGAAGTTACTTTAATAATCAGAATAAATGTTAGAAGTATTTTATGATTTCTATCCATAGTATGCAGCAAGTTGTGGCAAACAAATAGATAAAAACTTAATTATAGTTGTTCTCTATAATCAAGCCTGTGGATATTAATGGTACAACTAATAAACTTATAATCTTAGTTAATGGGTTTTGGACAAATGTTCTAAATATTTATCTGGAGTGATTTATAATATGGAAGAAAGCATGAAAGAAGATGAATAAGATACAAACAAGCTTACAAGCACCTAAGAATGTGATGCTTCTTTAGTCAAAAAGAAAGCCTTTCTAGCAAGAACACTCTTATAACATACAGCCATTTTAAGTCAATTAGGAAAGTATAAATTAACATAAATTTAGACATAAATTAGCATTACAGTCAGCCAAAAAGGCAGCTAGTACAATGAGAGATGTTTTTTAAATAGCTTATCAATTTTGTAAGGATTGGCTAAATAAAAATGGATCCTTAGGATCTGCAACAACAGCCAATTCTAGTTTAACAATGAAGTCAAAATAAAAAAATAATAAATTCTAAATGAAAGATGAAGTAGAATTTAGTAGACTAGTTATTGATGCCAGTAAAGATATTCTATAAGATATGTCTAAATAATAAGATTTAGATAACATATCTAATAATGAATAGTTAATTTTAAGAGAAGCTAAAAAATAATTATATTTCTGGAGAAACAATCCTGAAAATAATGAAAAGCATATCCGTAAAGAATTAAAATTAGATCAAAAAGAAGAAGATTATCGTTCTATTCTAGGAGTTTAAAATGTACAAGAATGGATTTAAACCTTTAATATAGGTTTCATTATGCATATGACTCCATAAATATATGAGGATTTCTCATCATAAGGAGAAATGCTTTATGAAATATCTAAGAGATTGTTATTGGAGAAAATTATCTATTTATCAATATCTTATTTCACTATTGCAACCGAATTAAGGTTTATTGAATTAGACAAAGCTAAATAATAAGGAATCAAAGATATTAATACTGATGAGTTTAAATTAAGTGAATTATATCATCTTAAAGCAGTTGAAATTGCTTGCAAAAATATTACTTGTTCATCTCCTTATATTAATCATTTAATTACTAGTTATCATAAACATTACAATTCTAATTTAGATACAATACAAGAAGAATCTATGATGTCAATGGTATCTGAAGTTAATTATAAAGAATAAAAATTACAAAAATTAAAATAAATGCAAATTTAAACTCAAAGAGAGAATCAAACTATACTCAAAAATTTAGCTGAAATTAAATTAAATGATTCATCTCCTACTGGAAAATTAATTAATTCTTTTTTGAATTAATAATCTCCTTTAAAAACTAATAGAAATATTAGTGACAATATAAAACCATAGACAAATTTAATGGAATAAATGATAATTAATAAAAAAAGATAATAAATGCCATCAGATATGTCTCCTAAATAAAAAATATAGTTTTTCAATGCCTCTTCTAACAATAGTTGTGAAAGAATAGATGAAAAACTTTTAAAAGCTTAAGAGACTTTCCCTATTTAATTGTAACCCTATAAATCAGCTAAAACAACATTTAATAGTCTTATTAAGTAGACATAAAATACTTAACCATCCTCAAATCAAAATAATAATGGCATTTTAAAAACTTTCTTTTTTGATAATTGCAGAACTGAAAGAATAAATTCCAGTTCAAATTAATCACCTAAAAGAGTAGGTAGATCTCCTGATAAGTCTCCAGAACGATCTCAAAATTCCTTGAAACCTAGAACTTCATTTATGACAAATAAAAGTCCTCAAACAAGACCTAGAACAGATACGGAATAATGTAAATTTTATATTATTATATTTGAATAGAATGTCATATTAAGTTTGAAACTATTTAATAGTTATTAAGAGGTTAATCTGGTACTAATTTAAAAAGAAAATGAATATAACTTATCATTCTTATTTGTTTTTGTTTATTAGGGCTTACATTAATATTTAATTTAATCAAATTCTTTAATGTATTACATACAAAATACGTTATCAAAATTTAAAATGGTTAGATGTAGCTGTTGTTTGAAATGCCGAATTTTTCATAGCTGGAGATTTAGGATTAGTTCTATAAGTAACATATTGACAACTTTTATGCATTCGTTTCATTTCTTTTTGTTTATTATTTTGAATATACTTATTGTTATTATAATTTTACTTATTACATTTACGAGATATTGGCTACACTGATATCACTGGACGTACTTGTATTTAAATGTTTATAAGCATAATTTTATAAATCTTATTAAAAATTCCTTTAGCTTTTAAACATCTCATTCATTATTTTATTCATCTTATTCATTCTTATTTACTAACCAAAAGAATTAACATCTTTAACTTCAAATAAGTAATGATTTTAATTAAATGCAGCAGCTTCTGCAGTTACATCTTCCATTTGACTATAAGTTCTTTTAATCTAAGGTGCATTTGTAATAGAATCATTGTAATCTATTTGGATTTCATTTTATTGCTATTAATCTAATGAATCCTATTCTTTTGTTTTAAGATCTTTTTCTTTCTCTGTTTTTTTATTTAGATGTTTAAATAAATCATCAAGATATTTTTACTTTTCCTTTAATTCTAAATTGCATAAAGGTTTGAAACACTTAAATTCTTCAATCACAGTATTAGTTCTTCTTTTCATCATTGGCAAAACCTCAAAAAATCTTTACCCTTAGTATTTTACATAAGGTTTTAAATCTTCTCTACTTTTTTTATATAAAACTCTAAGTTTTTTAACAGATTCTTTTGTATCATTTACTTTATACATTTCTTCAATTTCTTTGAAATATTTATTCATATATTCTATTTTGGCTTTGTAATCATGTTTTAATTAAGCTTCCTTGGCCTTAAAATGGGTATCCAATTGATCTTCATAGTGTTTATCAATGCAGATATCCTCAATATTTGTCTTCCAACCATTACAAAATTAGTGTTTTAAATCTCCACCAACATTAGCCCATCCATTTACAGTAGTTGAATGATTGGGTTAAATTTTAATTATTTTTGCATTAGGAGGTCCATCCTTAATTTATGTAGAATCAAATTTGCATATTTTTTTTTAACTGAAATCTCTACATTATTTGATATTTGGATGATTTTCTCTTAAATACATATAAGCAACAATTCTATCCATATCTGTTTTAACTCCATATTTTTTCTGAAATCTTGGACAAGGATCAAAAAATGGTGCCTGACTTTTACTTTGTTATAATTACTCTTTATTGTTTAGGAGGATCATTGTTGATGTCCAACCTTCTTGTAATAATTGTTTTAGATTTCATAATAATTAATAAATTGCATATAACATTTATTTCATTATTAAGCACATTAGACTCTTTATCCACCATGACCTCTTTCATCATCATCATCTTCCTCATCCTTTTTACCACCTTCTGGATTTGAATTTACATGAGATTCATCATATTCTTCTAAATACAATGTCTTTTTAGTATCAAGTTTTGGTTATTATTTAGGACCAGGCAAAACCTGAAATAATAAATTAGAAATACCTTCTTCAATTATTCTATTTGTTCATTTTTTAATTGTCCAGGTTAAGGGAATTCAACTTCAAACTTAATATGAAGATCTCCTTCACTCATGGCATCTTTATAACAAGGCATACCTTTCTTTTTTACAGTCATTATTTGTGCTAAGATAATATACACTTAAATTACAAGGTGAGATAATTTCTCCAGGCTTAGTTGAGATGTTTAAATTTGATCCATCTAAGAATTTTAATATAAATTGTGTTCCTGTCAAAGCTTCAACTAAAGAAATCTTTTTATTTGTGTATAGATCAGCTCCTTTCCTTTCATAAACATCATGTTTTTTTATTTTAATTCTAATATATAGATCTCCTGCCATAACTCCTGGTAATTCATCACTCTCTCCATAAAATTGATAATCATGTTCATCAGGCACACCTCTTTCCAATGGAATTTCAATCACTTTCTCTTAATCTATTACTTTATTTCCTTTGCATTTCTTGCATCTGTCCTTCTCTGGAAATATTGTTCCATCACCACCACAGTCATTGCATGGTCCTGTAGATTATGAATACATTCCTGGACCAATCATTTATAATTTTTGCACCATTCCTCTACCTTTACATGTTGTACATGTCTTTGCATTTGCTCCACCTTTTCCTTCGCATCCATCACAAACCCTCTTTCTTTTGTGATTCAAATGAATCATCTTTCCTTCAAATACTTCTTCAAGTGTCACTGATTATTCTCTCATCTTTGCTTTCATTTTTTTTGGTCCTTATTCTCTTCTTCCTCCTCCACCTCCGAAAAAATGACTAAAGATATCACCCATATCTCCACTGCCTCCACCATTTTTCACACCTTCCATTCCAAAACGATCATATAAGTCTTTTTTCTCAGGATTTGAAAGAATTTCATATGCTTCTGTTAATTTTTTGAACTAATATTTTTGATTTATTCAATACTTTTTCAGGATCACCACCTTTATCTGGATGCTCTTTTACGGCCTTCTTACGAAAAGCCTTTTTGACATCATCTGTAGTACTTTAAGGAGGTACTCCCATAAGATCATATAATCCTTTGTTATCAACTTCTGCTTGACTATTTGAAGATTCTTCTTCTCCCATACCTCCAAAAGGAAAACCTCCAGAGAAACCACGAAATCCACCTGAGAACATCGATTAAAATATTTAAAAATAGTTTGAAAATTTTGGCAAATTTTCATTATAAAAAAAGAGATGTTTCTAGAAACTATTACTTTAATATTTTTTTTATTTTTTTTTTTTTTAGAAACCTACTTTTTTACTTTTCATGCTTATCCTTATCCATTTTCTTTATCTTTAAATGCATTAATTAAAGTATATGAGATCAGTTGCTCTACCATTAAAATATATGAATGACAATTCTCTTTTTTACAATTTTTTAAGTTTACAACATTCACACTCAAAATACAAATAATTCACTTTTTAAGGAAGACAGTAATGTTAAGATGAAATCTTTATATTTTTAGAATCAATTAAAAACAATATAAGCATATTCTCAATGTTCTGTATATTTTATTTTAAATAAATTCAAATTTAACCTTATTAATATATATAAAATCTGGAAATTAGTATTGTTTTTTCATTCGAAGATAAAAATCATATACTTTATAACTTGAATAAATTTCACTTCTACTGAGATTTATAACATTTTATAATGTTATATTTTCAAAGAACTAAGCTGAGCGTTCTTGTGATAATATTACAATTAACTTATCTTAGATTTATATTAATCAGAATCTTTAATATTATAATACTTAAAGAACAGATAGATTACAAAATCAATTTCCAATCAAGCTTTTAAAAATAGTGATAATTATTTTAATGATCAAACAAGTGAAACCAAGAAAAATAATGAGTAATTATACATTGAAAAAATCTGATTGCTAGTAATATTGAAAAATCAAGGTTAAAAATCATTTATGTAAATAATCATATGTTCTAAATTGTATCAAAGTAATTAATTTAACAAACTATTTTAATAACATATATGAAAAAAAATAGAAAAATTAATAAGAAGTAATTTAAATAAAATAGGATTTATGTTCTTTATTATGTTATAAAAAAATTTATTCTTTATAAAATAATTCATTCTAATATTTAAGATTCAATTTACTTATCTTAGATAATTTGATTATTTTATTCTTTTTCTTATTTTAAAAATTCTAAATTTAATCTATGAATATTTCCAGGAGAATATTTAGTATTTGCTTTATTGGTTTAATTTGATATTGGTTTTGAATTTGAAGTTCTATCAGTTTTTTCAGGGCTAAAATTTGGCTGAGTTTTTGTTATGTAATTATATTATGATAGCTTATGTTATTAAAAATCATCTAGCTTGTATCTAAAATTTAACAATATCTAACCTTATATCCTAAAATCTCTTCGATGTATTAGAATCCTCAAGTTCAACAAATTAAAGCTTTTCTTGTTGATTTTTTAAATTTTGTCTGAAATTCTAAAATCCAGCTAAGCCTTTTTAGTCTTATTTTGAAGGCTTATGATATATGATATTATTTTATCTAAATTCCCTCTCATGAAAAAATAATTAAGATATATATGACTATAGGTCTCCTTTCATTCTGTTAATTTTGTGACTCTTTCTTTCCTCTTATTATCTTTCATCATAGGGGGATTTATTTATTTATTATTAATTCTATTTCGGCTATGCACGAACAGTAATGCATTCTTTTTAAGGAGAATTCTAAAGAAGAGGTTCTGTAATATATGATTATTTATAAGATTTAGGAATATTTGATAAAGATCCTTTATTTAAAAGGGTACTTTAGAGTAGTGTACCACTGCTAAGTTCAGTTTTGTTTCTATGATGGGGTTAGCTTTCAATATAACTTTTGATATTTTTTTTGACAATTTAATTATGTCCTTCTACATCTTCATTAGATTTTAATTGCAATTTACTAATATAAAGCTCTTCAGCCTATTATTCATTTTTCTTAGACAAGTAAATAGAAAAGCAATCTGTTTCATTTTAAACTATGTCCTATTAATTTTTTTGCTTTTAACCTTCTTCTACAAGCATATCTAGCTTTTCTTAAAGTTAATCAAGGGATTCGCAATTGCTAATTAGTCTTTAAATACTTTTATTTGATGTCACATCTGCCTTAGTTTCATTATTTTATTCCTTATTCTCTAACATCTATATTAATTTCAGTTTTTCATTTATTATTTATAATTTATGTTCGTTTTATTTTTATTTATATTCCCAATTTTCCCAAATTCTCCCAAAATTCCCTTCATTTAACTCAACATCTTTAAATAACATAGACCTTAAATAAAGATAAGATTTACAAATCCAGTCCTTTGGAATATTCTTAAAAATCTTCAATAGTTAATATTAAGGATCCCTCTTTTTTCAAAGTTTTAAATGCATCTTGTGAACTTTTAAATTTGGATCTTAAGTTTTGTTTTAAAGAGATCCAATTCTATAACATTTCTTAGTTTTGCTCAATTGATACCTTTTATTATGTAAGTTATTGAAATTCAGACATTTTAAATTAATTTATTAACAAATAAATTATAATCTTTAAATTAAAAACTATGTATGAACATAATGAAACATGAATAAATAACAATATGATATTTAATAAATAACTGTTATCAATTAATTGGACCTATATATCTATGATTTTTAAATTCACCAGCATATACAATGCCTTCTTTTGTAATAAATTTTCCTTTTCCATGCATTTTATCTTATAACCAATCTCCTACATATTAATCTCCATTTCTTACAAGTTAAATTATATTATTACCCAAAAATATATTATCCTTTCCCGTGTTTTTAATCCTAAACCCATTCGCCATCATATATGTCATCAGTTAAAGCATGAGTATATTTTCCTCTTCCATGTTTTTTATCTGCCAACCACTCTCCCTCATACCTGTCTCCATTAGCATAAAGCATTACTCCTTAACCTGTTCTTTAATCCTTTCTAAACTATCCTGTATAAGTATCTCTTGATGAAGCATATTTAAATTCCCCTTCTCCATCTTTCTTACCATCCCTAAAATATCCTTTGTAATGATCTCCATTTTCATATTGCAATATTCCAAGCCCATTCCATAAATCATTCCTAAATTATCCCTTATATATAGATTATCCGTTGCACATAGTATAAACTCCATCTCCATTCTTTTAATTCCTATCCCATTCTCCTTCATATGTATCACCATTAGGATATTACATTTTAGCTTGACCACATAATTGCCCGTTTACCCAATTTCCTTCTACTCTTGCCCCATCATTAAATTTCATTATTCCAAAACCATTTCTTTCATTCTTCTTGAAGTCTCCCACATACACATCACCATATGCATAACCAGCCTCTCCTTTTCCGTGTCTTTCTCCTTCTCTCCAATCTCCATCATAATATTCATCTGTACTGTAATAAACATATCTTCCCTTCCCATGCTTTTTATCATTTTACCAATCTCCATCATAAGTATTTCCATTTAAATAATAGTATTTGCCATGTCCATGTTTCAAACCATCGGATAATACTCCAGAATATCTTTCGCCTAAGATTATTAAACCCATATACCATTCGCAAATAAATAATGTCCTGAACCATTAAATTTATCATCAAACCATTCACCCAAAAATATATCGCCATTATTATAGTAATATATTCCATACCCTAATCTAGATCAAATTAATTTATATACCACTTCTTTTATCGTTAGATAACTATCCTTCATATCTACTACCATCAACAAACTTCTTTATTTTGCAATCTCCTCTTAAATTTCCCTTTTCATCATAAATATAAAGTTATTTGAATTCTTCTATAAGTTTTCTTCTACTCTATTTTCAATGAAACTATTTACTTCCAATTATTATTATCTAAATCCTTCTATGTTCTTTGCAGGCTTGTTTTCTAAGATATGAACGATATTTGATTACAAAGCACTCTTTATTTCTGACATATAATAATAAAAGAATAAAATTTATTTGAAGAGATCCAAAACAATAAATAGATCTCACCTAGAGAAAATTATCCTGAAGGAATTCTAAAATAAAAAATAATAAACAACTTAAAATCTGATTTGAGAGTAAATCATCATCATATATTTAATAATTGAAATAATTAGTAAAAAGTATAAGATAGATTTTATAAAGCAATACTAATAAAGCTCTTAATTGATATAAGGATCATGTAAAAAATTAAAAAAAAAACTTAAGTATAGTTCTGAAATAAGGAAAGGAAAAATAATTATGGTTGAATAAGAAGAAACCTGTATAATTCATTCTTATCAAACTTTGATGTTTGAGAAATCAGCACTTTTGACAACAGATAAAGCTTATTCGCTGATTCCAAGTTCTCTAGTGAATTCATTCTTTAAGTTGGTGTAGGTATCGGTTTCTTCTGCATAGGTATTGTTTTCTAATTCTAATTCAGCTGTGTATTATTTTCTATCAGCATCTCTTTAGTCTCTGAATTCTGTCATTTAGTCAATCTTTTCTATAGATTAATTATATTATTTAATTACCATTAGTGGCTGTCAAATCAACATTGACTCTATTAATTTATCTTTAGAATTCAGCATATTCATCATCTAATTGTTCAAGATATTCTTCATGATCAGCCTAAGCTTAGGCTTCAGCAGCTGTTTAAGCATTGATTGAATCAACAACGGCATTTCTGAATTCATTAAGAGCATCAACAATTTAACCAATAATGCCTTAGTCAGAAAAGTTTTAATTTGATGCTAAAGAAATAAGAGCCTTGATCATTGGAGCCATCTTGGATCTTGACTTAATCTTTGCCTCAATGTTTTTCAATGAATTTTAGAATCTTCTAACTTAAAGAAGTGAGGGATTTGTTAATGTTTCAAGAAGAGCAAGAGCATCATCTACTGCAGCAGTTGCATCATTCAATTCAGCTATTTAGAATTCGAAATCTTCGTGTTCTTATTCTCTAACAAGGATAGCTTCGTCATAGTTTTTTCTATTGGCTTCTTGATTTTCTTAAATTTATTCAATTCTCACTTGGAGTTATTCTCTTCTTGGGAACAACAAATTATCTAATGTGTCTTATGTATTATTAACATCTAAATATTATTATTTATTATTACCAATAACAGCATCTTAGATGTCCTATTCGAGGCTAACTACTAATGAATTGTGCTCGTTGGTTCTGACTTGGAAATTGAATTCTAATTCTTCTAATTCTTCTTCAAGATCATTTATTAGTTCTTCAATAGCATCAATTAACTCTTAAACTGGACCTCCAGCCATTGAGTGGAGTTCAACTAAGTGAAGTAATGCGCTTCCATATGTGCTCTTTTAGAGGTCTGTTGTAATTTTGGCTAGATTTCTCTCTTACACTCTGGCTGTGAAGGCTACTGCAATCAAGGCAATGAGCAATATTGTCTTCATAAGATAATTATTGTTAATGGCAAAGCAAAAATTACATAGTTAAACAATAAAAACGACTAGTCTTCATTAATTAATAAACACTTAAAAACGCTATACTATTATCATTAATTATAATAACATCATTATATAAACTTCTATTATTTACAGCTTTTAAAAAAAATAAATCTCTTTCTCCCTTTCCTCTAAAGAATAACCAAATATATAATTTAAATAAACAAATATTTCCTCACAAATATATAATGAAAACTAAGATTTTTAGAGGGATACTTAAAGAAAATTATAAGAAACTAATAAAGGAGAAAATTTTTATAAAGGAAAGAATTCTAACATTCTTTATAAACGATTATGTATTCATTTACATAAAAAATTGATGAATTAAATCATTTAAATCTAGAATACCCTTTTTTTTAAATTCCTGAAATACTTATATGACTTATTACTAGAGGTTAAATATACTTAAAATAATAAAATGAATTCATTAAGAGTATTTATTGATCTTTCTTATTATTATAGTAAATCTTGAAATTTAACTTGTTAGTTTGTAATACTTGTTCTTTAACTAAGAAATCATATCCTTACTGTTTGGATTGATTAAATAAGTCAATATATTCTTGTTTTTATGCTTCCTAAAAAGACTTATTATTTTATTTATAAATGTGCTGTTATCAACTTTTAAAATTATTTTATAATTATAATAGATAAACAAAGTTATCAAACAAAAAGAGAGCAGTTTTAATTTTATCTAGGGCTAGTCTAATAAAATAATAATTTCGTAGAAAATAATTCTAATAATGATGATCCACAGTAACGCTATGAAAAATTGAATTATATTAGAGATTATTTTTTTATAGTATTTATGACAACATTATTTATTAATTAAGCTTACATTAATATGAGAATACTTTACCCATATTGAACTTGAGAAAGAGTTGAAACTAATTTGGATTAAGATAAATTTATTTTTTAAACCAAAATTACATAGAAAAACTTTTGTTTGTACTAGCTATAGCTAATTAAATATTACAATAAGTAATTGCTAAAATAATAAATGAATTTGATTGTGTCATAAGTATATTCATTTAAAATAACATTCGATTTTAAACAAACAAAAATAGGGTTTGGATCATAAACTTATTATAAATAAAGATATACAAGCAGTTCCTTAATCAGAGCCATAACCTACTAGAGATCTTTTAACAAATTATCATTTTATAATCCATCTATATTATAAGAATGTGTTTTATATTCAAAGTAAAAATTAGAAGTTATCATTTTTTGGCTACAAAAAGCTATTTACTATAAAAAAACAGAAAAGGTTCATCAGTATTCGATGTCATCTAATTCTACATTCTTATTCATATTTTCTTTAATATTTTATTTAAAAACGGATAGATATTAGATGAAAAAAGTCTTGGTAACACTTCTTATAATTGCAGTAGCTAATGCAATTGAAGTAGAAATGAAAGCATAAGATTTGAAAACTCGAGAAAGAAGTAATTCAGTTTAAATATATCAAGGCTTGAGTTTTTAGGAGGCCAATGATATTAATACAATGAAGTTTACATGCTAAATGGGATTTGATTTCTATGATTACACTATCATTGAGTTATCTAAGTGGGCTGATATTATAGAGCATAGGGATTAATTGTAAAAGGATATCACAATAATTGACCAAATCGTTAGATTGGTTGGCAAAGCAAAGCATATTGACGATGCCTAATAATAAAGTAAGTATTGTAATAATTTAGAAATGTTCGTTCAAATTACAGGAAGTCTATAAAATTCATTATTAGATATGACGCTTGCTTAATTAAATCATTAATGGGCAAGAGGAAATCTAGATCAATGTATTGAATATATGAGATAATTCTAAAAAACTGAAAGCTATGATGAGCGTGTTGCTATGGCAAATAAAATTGAAGATTATTTATAGAACATTAGGTATTAAATAAATAGAAATTTAAATGAATGCTCTTAATATCAATAACCTACAAATATGAGACAAAAGATAAGAGATTTATAAATGAAAAAAAGAGAATGTTAATCAAATGAAAATAGAAATGATAGTTGGGATAACAGTAATTAACAAGAATATGAATAAAACTGGCAATATCCATAAAACAAAGGTTCAACCCAGTAACAAGAACTCCCAAAAATTTAAGCTAATCGGATTGAATCATAAGGCCAGTAACCAATTTTTTATGATGATGACAAAGTTTGTCCATAAGGGGAAGAAGATGATACACCATAAAATATTAGCGAAGAACAAAGCGATGATTATTTAGAAAATAATATTTAAGAAGAGTCAGAAGAATCTGGGATTGAGTTAGAACCAAACCCAGATAGTAATAAAATTATGGGAGAGGAAGAAGATTTAAATTTGAGTAATGATTCTAAAAAAAAAGAACCACGAGAAATCATTGTAGAAAGGGAATTTGGGCCAGATTCTGATCATCAAAATAATTATGATGAACCTGAGGAATGCATTAGTAGTGAGGAAACTAAATTAGAATAAGATGAAAGTGTAAATAATGATTCTGAAAAACCTCAGTAAGAAAAAGATGTCACAAAACCTTTGATACAATAAGATGAAAAGCCAGAAGAATAGAAATAAATAACAGAAAATAATGAGGAGAAAAAAGAAGAAAGTGGAGAAGAGGAAAAAGAAGATGAAAAAGATAAAGAAAAAGAAGAATAAGAAAAGGATAAAGATGAAAAACAAGATCAAACTAAAAATAAAAATCTTCCTTTAGACATTCCTCCAGAGGATGATGAAGAAGCTGTCGAAGGTGAAGTTGTCAAAACAGAGGGAATAGGAGCTTCTTCGGATGGCAGAATAGGATAATAATAGAATAATAAATAAACTTAGGAATAAAAAAGTATCAAAGATGAAAAAGAAAAGGAAAGTGATAAGACTAAATCCGAAAATAAGAGTTAAGATAATGATATAACTAAAAATTAAAAATAAAATAAAGCTACTTAAAATAATGATGATGAAGGTGAAGAAGATATTTATGAATAAGTAGAAGTAGAAGAACCTGATGGTAAAGGAGGAGTCAGAAAAGTAAAAAAAATGGTTAAAAGAAGAGTGAAAAAGACTAAAAAGGTAATTGGATAAAAGAGTGGATCTTAATAATCGAGTACTACAAGTTCTTAAAAAAGTACAAGTTCTTAAACCAGTACAAGTTAATCAAAATAAACATCAGGAAGTAGTTCATCAACTTAAAACTAAAAAGACACAAAAGTAAAGGAAGGTGATTAGCTTTAATAAGGAAATAAAGGTTAAAATGAAAGCTAAGCTGAAAATTAATAATAAAATAAAGCTACTTAAAATAATGATGATGAAGGTGAAGAAGATATTTATGAATAAGTAGAAGTAGAAGAACCTGATGGTAAAGGAGGAGTCAGAAAAGTAAAAAAAATGGTTAAAAGAAGAGTGAAAAAGACTAAAAAGGTAATTGGATAAAAGAGTGGATCTTAATAATCGAGTACTACAAGTTCTTAAAAAAGTACAAGTTCTTAAACCAGTACAAGTTAATCAAAATAAACATCAGGAAGTAGTTCATCAACTTAAAACTAAAAAGACACAAAAGTAAAGGAAGGTGATTAGCTTTAATAAGGAAATAAAGGTTAAAATGAAAGCTAAGCTGAAAATTAATAATAAAATAAAGCTACTTAAAATAATGATGATGAAGGTGAAGAAGATATTTATGAATAAGTAGAAGTAGAAGAACCTGATGGTAAANTAAAGGTTAAGGTAATGGTTAAACTAGCAATGATGCAGGTGAAGAAGATATTTATGAAGAAGTAGAAATAGTTGAACCAGATGGGAAAGGAGGATTTAAAAGAATCAAATAAATGGTTAAAAGAAGAGTGAAAAAGACTAAAAAGATAATAGGATAAACCAGCGGATCTTAATCTTCAAGCACTACAAGTTCTTAACAAAGTACAAGTTTATCAAAATAAACCTCAGGAAGTAGTTCATCAACTTAAAACTAAAAAGACACAAAAGTAAAGGAAGGTGATTTGCTTTAATAAGGAAATAAAGGTTAAGGTAATGGTTAAACTAGCAATGATGCAGGTGAAGAAGATATTTATGAAGAAGTAGAAATAGTTGAACCAGATGGGAAAGGAGGATTTAAAAGAATCAAATAAATGGTTAAAAGAAGAGTGAAAAAGACTAAAAAGATAATAGGATAAACCAGCGGATCTTAATCTTCAAGCACTACAAGTTCTTAACAAAGTACAAGTTTATCAAAATAAACCTCAGGAAGTAGTTCATCAACTTAAAACTAAAAAGACACAAAAGTAAAGGAAGGTGATTTGCTTTAATAAGGAAATAAAGGTTAAGGTAATGGTTAAACTAGCAATGATGCAGGTGAAGAAGATATTTATGAAGAAGTAGAAATAGTTGAACCAGATGGGAAAGGAGGATTTAAAAGAATCAAATAAATGGTTAAAAGAAGAGTGAAAAAGACTAAAAAGATAATAGGATAAACCAGCGGATCTTAATCTTCAAGCACTACAAGTTCTTAACAAAGTACAAGTTTATCAAAATAAACCTCAGGAAGTAGTTCATCAACTTAAAACTAAAAAGACACAAAAGTAAAGGAAGGTGATTTGCTTTAATAAGGAAATAAAGGTTAAGGTAATGGTTAAACTAGCAATGATGCAGGTGAAGAAGATATTTATGAAGAAGTAGAAATAGTTGAACCAGATGGGAAAGGAGGATTTAAAAGAATCAAATAAATGGTTAAAAGAAGAGTGAAAAAGACTAAAAAGATAATAGGATAAACCAGCGGATCTTAATCTTCAAGCACTACAAGTTCTTAACAAAGTACAAGTTTATCAAAATAAACCTCAGGAAGTAGTTCATCAACTTAAAACTAAAAAGACACAAAAGTAAAGGAAGGTGATTTGCTTTAATAAGGAAATAAAGGTTAAGGTAATGGTTAAACTAGCAATGATGCAGGTGAAGAAGATATTTATGAAGAAGTAGAAATAGTTGAACCAGATGGGAAAGGAGGATTTAAAAGAATCAAATAAATGGTTAAAAGAAGAGTGAAAAAGACTAAAAAGATAATAGGATAAACCAGCGGATCTTAATCTTCAAGCACTACAAGTTCTTAACAAAGTACAAGTTTATCAAAATAAACCTCAGGAAGTAGTTCATCAACTTAAAACTAAAAAGACACAAAAGTAAAGGAAGGTGATTTGCTTTAATAAGGAAATAAAGGTTAAGGTAATGGTTAAACTAGCAATGATGCAGGTGAAGAAGATATTTATGAAGAAGTAGAAATAGTTGAACCAGATGGGAAAGGAGGATTTAAAAGAATCAAATAAATGGTTAAAAGAAGAGTGAAAAAGACTAAAAAGATAATAGGATAAACCAGCGGATCTTAATCTTCAAGCACTACAAGTTCTTAACAAAGTACAAGTTTATCAAAATAAACCTCAGGAAGTAGTTCATCAACTTAAAACTAAAAAGACACAAAAGTAAAGGAAGGTGATTTGCTTTAATAAGGAAATAAAGGTTAAGGTAATGGTTAAACTAGCAATGATGCAGGTGAAGAAGATATTTATGAAGAAGTAGAAATAGTTGAACCAGATGGGAAAGGAGGATTTAAAAGAATCAAATAAATGGTTAAAAGAAGAGTGAAAAAGACTAAAAAGATAATAGGATAAACCAGCGGATCTTAATCTTCAAGCACTACAAGTTCTTAACAAAGTACAAGTTTATCAAAATAAACCTCAGGAAGTAGTTCATCAACTTAAAACTAAAAAGACACAAAAGTAAAGGAAGGTGATTTGCTTTAATAAGGAAATAAAGGTTAAGGTAATGGTTAAACTAGCAATGATGCAGGTGAAGAAGATATTTATGAAGAAGTAGAAATAGTTGAACCAGATGGGAAGGGAGGATTCAAAAGAATCAAATAAATGGTAAGAAAAAGAGTTTAAATAACAAAAAAGAAAACTGAAGGATCTGGATCAACATCATCATCAAGTTCCTCAAGATCATCTAGCTCCTCAAGCTCTTCTATCTCATCAACCTCTACTAGTTCATCAAGTTCTTCTGTTTCATCAAGCAAGAATATTTCTGGAAGTACTTAAAAATCTACAGACTAAGCGGCTTAAAGTAAACAGAAGGTAAGTCAATCTGTAGCTGACAGATTAACTTCAAAATATTCTGAAGCTGAGTAAAAAGAACAAGGATAGATTTCAAGCAGCTCGAAAAATTAGTAAGTTATTTCTGGTGGATAAAGCAGAAGTAGCACTTAAAAAGAAAGTGTAAGTAGTAATAGTTAGGGCTAAAAATCTGCTTAAAGTTAGACTACCAAGCAATCATCATCGAGCAATAAATAATCTTAGGCCTAAGGATAAAATACCAGTAAATCAAATAAGAAGGTTGTGAAAACTGAGGATGGAGAGGAAATATGGGAAGAAATTTCTGTAGAGGAAGTGACTGAATACACGATAGATTCTGATGGAAATACCAATATTATCTCTTAAACAAGCACATAAATTCCAAAAACAAAATCCTACTTTTTAAACTCAATTGGAGATTAACAAATCAATCTTGATATTGAATAAAATGATGATAATGGCTCATAAATTTCATTAGAAAAAGCGCAAAATGAATCTTTTTCTAATGAAGATTCAATAAACAATCAAGATGATTCAAACTATGATTATCTTTACGAAAAAGATGGAGATAATTAAGATGAAACTCAATAAATTAATGAAGTCTAATCAGAAAATGAACTTGACAATTATGAATAATAGAATAGAGAAATAACTAAAGATCTTTTATTAGATAACGAATAGGATTATATCTATTATCAAATAGATGGAGATCAAGTAATTTATTATGAATACGATCCTTAAATGAATGCTTACCATCGAGTAAATATGATTGATCCAGAATAAAAAAAATCTCTTATCATCTAAGATTCTTAATTTGATGATTTATTGGATAGTGTTATAGATGAGTAAATAGATTAAAAAACTTTGCCAACAGAATAGATAACTGGATAAGAAACACAAAATAAATAAGATCAAAAAAACTAATAAAATTAATAGAAATAAGAGGATCCAAAAAAAAGTGCTGGGAATATTTCGAATAATTAAGAAGAATCTAGCAATTAAGTTAAACCTAATGATAATTTAGGTCAGCCTGCTAAAACTGAAAAGCAATAAAATGAATAAAGTGATGTTTAAGTTGCAGTAGACAACTCGAAATTAAAAGTAGATTAAAATACGGAGCAGGATTAGAATAAAGGAAAAAATGAATAACAAAAAGGTGATTAGAAAAAAGAAAATATTGGAAATATTGTTAATGATCTCATAAATGAAGAAAAATTGAAAATAGAGGGTATAAGTGTTGAGAAAAAACAAGTAGAAGTAAAGGATGATAAAGAGAAATCTTTAAAAATTTAAACATTGAAAGAAGAGTTCAATCCTAATGAACCAACATAGTATGAACCACCAAAACATAAAGTTAACACAAGGCCAAAGACAGACAAGGTCAATGTACCAGTTTCAACAAAATATGTCAAATCATCTTATGATGGAGAAGTAGCCGAGTAATATGAATTTGCAGATAGAGAGCTTCTTTAGGATTCTGATGAATATGGGTATGGATTTTGGATGAGATACACTTCAAATGAACCTAAAGTGCATACAAGGAAACCAGAAACCTATTATTTTTTATCTCGACTAACATCAAATCAAGAATATAAAGACTTAACTTACTATGGGGACAGAACTTTAGCTGTTTTTATAATAGAGAATTCTTTTGTTTTTTCAACCTATGATCATTATGAAAAGAAAAAAGTGAAAGATTAGATTGTGGCCCTAAATGAAGATTTAGATAGCATGTGGTTTTTTATCTCATTCTCTTACAGTTCAGCTAAGAAAGCAGCTGTAGGATTTGTTTTTGGATATGGGGATAATAATAAGGTTTTGAGGGGTGAAATTTAATGCAGACATGTTCCACCTTAATATTTTAAACTCATGATTGGTGGAAAACATATGTCTTATGAAGGATTAAATGGACAATTTGCAAATATCTTTTATGATATTGATGCTCCAGCATTTCTAGACACTGAAGCTAAAGTTAGAGAAATCATAAAAACTATTTCCAATGTTCCCTAATAAGTTACAAATTTAATTGATCTAGAAGTACTAACAACTCCAAAACTATTTAATGCAAATACAGCAAGCGATTCTGTAATATTAGATCCTTAAGAGTCTTAATTGATTATAGAGGAGTATAGCGTTGCAGCATGGTTTAGATGGATTGATGACTTGAAGGTCGATAGCGAGAATACTTTCTAAATCTTTAATTTAAGATCAAACGAAAAGAAATCTTAAGGAAAAGGAATATTAGGAGACAGATCGCTTGAATTGCATTACATTTATGGAGGAGGATCTAAGAGTTCTGTATACTTTAATACTTATACTATTGAAGGCAATAAAGCAAAAGGATCAACATACTTATCAAAAACTGTATAATCTCCTAACTATATATGGCATTATGGTTATATGGCTTACGATAATGATAAAATGAAAGTTTATGGGGCTTTGATAAGACCAGGAAAATCTGATGAGATTAGTTTTGATCCAATTCAACACAAATTGATAACAAAATTATACTTCACTCTAGGAGGAGATGATTAAATATCCCCTTTTAATGGGAAAATTGGATATGCAGGAGTATACTTAGGGCCAGGATCATATCGACAAGCACTTAATTTTGGTTAATAGTTTTAATATGGAGATGGTGCAATGAATGTATTTTAATTAATGAAACCAATATAATATAAAGATGATGCATTAGAACCTAATGTAGTAAGAGATTGTGTTTATGATGCTGAAAATTCATTAGTAGACAAGATTCTGATTCATGACGACTCTAAATTAAAAATAAATGGTTAAAGTGAATATTCTTTTGGAATGTGGACTAGATGGTTGAGTACAATGCCCAAATATTTAGTATAACGAGGAGAAGTTCACAATATTGCTAGATTTGGTACATAATCATATCTGATCGAATCAATAGATGGAAAATTAAAACGAGCAAATACAAGGCCATAAACACCTAAGGATCAAACCTTAGCTGTGACACTAAGCAGAGAAGCATATGAATTCTATACGTATAGTGCTAAGGATGAAATACAATTTACCAAATTAGAAGGTTGGTGGAATTATGTTTATTTTGGATATAAAAGATTTGGAGATAAGGGCACAGCAAGAGGATATGTACAATTTGGTGTAGACGGAGAGATTAAGGAGGTTACTTTTGATATTTTACATGATTACATTTTGGAATATGTTGAATTCGTTGTTGGTAAATCTTAGGCTCCATTCTTTAATGGTTAAATGACCAAAATATAATGCTCAATAGGGCCTGGAGCATTTTTGTCAAGTGCCGATAATCTAAGGTTATTTACTCAAAATACATTGCCAGAAAAAGCTTAGATACATCCAGTTTCAAGATAAACGTAACAATTAATTGGAACACCAGTAAATGAGCCATCGAACTAATTTTAATTTGATAAATTCTAAGGATCTCTAGAATATGCATTATCTGGATGGGTGAAATGGAGTGGTTTATAAAAATTAGGTAAGGTATATCATATTATCACAATGGCTTAAAAGAGATTAGCTGATTTGGATGGGAAAAATGAAGAAACTCTTAAAATTCGTAGATCTGATCTGTCATATATTTATTCTACATATAATTGTAAAGGTGAAGACTGTTCATAAATATTAAATAAGGAATAACAATTTGGAGAATATTGGGATTAATGGACTTATATCTATTTTGGTTATTCAACTCCATTAAAAAAAGCTTTCGGTTATATAAAATATACCTTTACAGATGAAAAGTTTTTGTTAGAAGAGATTAATCATTTTTATCTAGCAGTTTTCAGTATCATAATAGGAAATGACTAAGAAAAATTCTAAGGATAAATGAAAACTTGGGTAATTAATATTGGAGAAGGATCTTTTAGAGAAGGTGGATTTGAAAGTGATGAAAATATAAAAGTACATTTTGGCTTCATAAGTGGCACTGATCATATTAAATTGTAACAGGCAGGATAAGAAGCTCATCATGAAGAATAAGTTCTTGAATGTACAGCTAATGGAAAAGAAGTACCTTTGCATGTTCAATTTGAACAAAGTGATAAACTACATCTTTAAGGAGTCAGTGAATATGGTTATGGATTTTGGTCCAGATTTTAACACTTTGCAAACAAGGGTGTTTTATATTAGTAACCATAATGGATGGGTATGGCTAGATTGACAAGTTAAAAAGATTATAAAGATTTTGATTAACCAGGAGATAGAGTTCTATTGGTTTTGATGGGTAAAAATGTTTATCATTTCTCAACTTACAATGTGTAACCAGCTTCAAATAATGTAAATGGAAATATACCTTATGCATTGGAATCAGAGAGTGAATGGACTTATATTTATTTTAGTTATAAGAGAATTTCTTAAACACTTGGACATGCAGTAGCCTTTACTTCATTTGGCGAAATCACACCTGGAATATAAATGGATGTATTACATAATTTACTCTAAAATTATTTGTAATTAACAATAGGACATGCTGGCAAATATTATCCAAGCTTTAATGGACAAATCACTACAGTGAGGTTCAATTTAGGACCTGGAGCATTTATTGAAAATACTGCAGGCATAATAGCTAGAATTAAGAATAAAGATCCTAAGCCAGATATTCTATCAATTCCTAAAAATTATGAAATATTTGTTGGTAAATAAGATGCTTAAAAACTGAAAATTGACAATCCTATAATAATTGAATAAGAAGCTAGAGAATACTCAGTGTAAATATGGTTCAGATGGTTCAAGACACCAGTAAAACCCAACTAGGTGATTTATAGACTGTCTTCAAATAGATGTGAAAATGATGCCTCAAAGATTGGTGATAAAGTGTTAATGTTATCTCACATTGGAACTGCCTTATTCAGTACATACACTTTGTAAGATGCAGTAATGAATGTTCCCTTCGAATGTAATATTCCAAAATAATAACTTGAAATTTGGACATTTGCTTATTTTGCTTATTCAAAGAAGGAAAGAAAAATTCAATATTATTTGAAAGCAGATGCTCATGAAAATAGAGGTTTGGAACCCATACTTCATGCTGTAACGTCAAAGTTTTGGTTTTATGTAGGAAGAGACGGAATATTGGAAAATTTTAATAGTAGACTAGCACAATTAACAATTAATTTTGGTGAGGGTTCATTCCGTAAAGAAAACTTTTTATAATTGCCAGTTTTTATAATGGCTTCAAAACTATTCTCGTAAGAGAAGAAGAATAATTGGGAAAATGCAGGGAAGATAGTTCTTGGTTAGCCTTAAACTATAAAATTCATCGATGAACCAGACAAACCAATTGAATCAATGTAGGAATACAGCATAGGATTCTGGTGCAGGCTGTTACAAGCATGGCCAGAAAGATTGTATAAATTACCATAGGAAATGTAATTAGTTAGATTGACTTCAAACGAATAGATTGAAGTAGGTAAAATTGCTATGGGAGATAGGATATTGGCTTCTCATGTTGTTTAAGGACATTATTAATTTTCTACTTATGATTTGAATGATGATGCCCCTAATGAACTAAGAACTATAGCTTATTCCAAATTAGAGGGACAATGGAATTATATCTACATGGGTTATTAAAGAATGAGTTAATTAGCTTCATATTTTGTATATGATGGAAAAGATATATAGTAAATTAAAAATTAAGATTTACTTCATAAGCCTTTAGGAGACTTTGTAATTTTACATATAGGAGGTGAACCAGATATTCCTGGTTTCTAAGGTTTAATGAGTAAGATGTCAGTAAATTTTGGGGTTGGATCTTTCTTTGGGTTGGTTGAAGATGTAAAGAAAGCAATTGATAATTCTTTTGCTCTTGATTAGTAATTGACTATTGACTATATTCATAAGTAGAAACATGGACAATAAGAATTGATTGGTAAAATGGAAACTGTGACAGATGATGTCGGTGGTACAGAATTAAGAGGGGATACTTGGTCATCTGTTGGTGAATATGCAATCAGTGGGTGGTTCAAGATTACTGAAGTTAAGGGATAAAGTGCCAATGATTGTCAAATTCTATTTAGAGTTACAAATAATGATAAAGAGCATTTGAATGACAAAAGAATTCAAGGAGATAGAACACTTTATGCCTCTGTTTGCGTAGATTCTATAAAATTATCCACTTACACAATAAATGGATTGAAAGATTGGAATGAAGCTAAGTTTTTAGAAGAAAAGATAGAACTTGGTCATAACAAAAAAGCATGGATTTATATATATATGGGTTACAATGAAGATATGTAAGAGGTTCATGCATTATTACATTTATTCGATAATGATAAACCAATTGTATTCAAAGGAGTCTAACACTATGTACCACATTACACTGGAATATACATAGCCAAAGATCCATTCACTAAAAGATTCTAAGGAGATCTTTAAAATTGGGTGGCCTAATATGGGTTAGGAGCTTTTGTAAGTATTCAAAAAAGAGGTTATGAAGATATATTGCCAAATTACAGAGCTTAATCAACTAATCAGAAATACATGTGGTTTAACAAGGAGGAAGGAGTTATGGAAACCGAAAAGGCTATAACTTAAGTCTTCACAACTGAAGTTGAATCTGTTGATGAATATTCTATAGGTGTTTGGACAAGATGGTTAATATCATTTCCAACAACCCTCACTGAAAGATAAGAAAGACATAATATTTTCAGGTTTTCATCTAATAAAGAAGACTAAGACAAAAGTGAATTAGGAGATAGAGTCCTGACAGCTTTTTTAACTCTTGGAAATTATGAATTTAGTACTTATGATGTACTCAAAACATCAAATTCTGTTGATGGCAAATTACCATATACAGAATTAGAAGGTGCTTGGACTTATGTTTATGCAGCTTATAAAACTGGATAATTCTATGGAATGGTTTTGTTTAGAGAATAATAAAAAGCTTAACACATTGAATTATAAGTCTAACATAGAGCTTTAACTGGATATGCTAAGTTTGTTTTGGGAGCCAAAGAGTTTGGATTTAGAGGATTTCATGGATGGTTGTTTGATCCAAGAATTTTCCTTGGTCAGGGATCTTTCATTAGTGAAAGCTAGAAGGTTGTTGACATGGTACTCAAATTGCATCGCAAATTACCAGTTCAACCTCTCGACGCTGAAGATTTTAAATGGCCTGTCTAAATGATTGATACTACACTTCAAGATGATATCAACGACAAAAAAGATAAATTTTAATTTACATTCAATGACAAACCAGGCTTGGTAGAATATTCATTTGGATTCTGGATGTAAAATGCTGTCTTAACTCCTGAATTAACTGATGAATATAGAGGCCTTGTTAGATTATCAACTAACAATGAAGGATCCGATGAAAGATATATTGGTGATAGAACTCTTGCATTATTTACTAAAACTGATGAAATTGTTGCTAGTACTTACACTCTCAAAGATCCTACTTTTGAGCCAGTTAGCCATGCTTTCAAACTAATACCATATTAGTGGACATTTGTCTACTTTGGTTATAATCCAGGAAAGGCTAGAGCTTATATATTAGGAATTAAGGGACCAACTGAATAAATTTTGACTGTTAAACACGCCATTCCGAATGCCTTCTATTTAAATTTAATTAAAGATTAGTCTCATCCTTTGTTTTATGTATACAATTTAATCTATATCTTAGGGTAAATTCTATGGATTTAAACTTTTGTTTGGATAGGGTAGCTATTTGGCAAATCCTTAAGAAATGATAGAAAAATGGCCTTATGATCCTAAAGTACTACCACCAGCTCCAAAATAAGAGGAAAAAGTTCTATCACTAAATTCAGCGAAAATAGATAGAGCTTAAAATAAAGATCATGAGTAATTTCATGAATGATTATTTTTGAACTCAAAATTTATACAATTATAAAACAATTAAATAATTTTGAAGCTAAGTTTATTCCAAAAAGAAAATTAAGAAATAATAATTTTTAGTCAATCTATCCTAAATTGAATGAAGGTTCTTTTGATGAATATTTTTTTTATATTTTTAATAAAATTCTAATTTAATGAATAATAATGGCTTTATTGTATATATAATTGGTACAACAGCAGCAGGAAAGACAAACTTATCTTTGAATTTAGGAATAGACAATTATGAGATTATATCTTGCGATTCAATGCAAATTTACAAAGAAGCTAATATTATGACTGCAAAAGCCACAGCGGCAGAACAGGCAATAAAAAAGCATCACGGAATTGATTTGTTAGATTTATAATCTGAAGGATTTAATCGAAAATAATGGAACAATAGTAAGAACTCTTATTAACTCCATTTTAGTGGCAATCTAAAAAATAGAGGAATTATAGTCAAAAGCAAAAATTCCGGTCTTAGTAGGAGGCACACATTATTACATAGAATCAATATTATTTAATTAAGAGACAGAAGATAAATAAATGATTTAGGTAGCTGAATTAAACTTAAATGGAAAAGAGCCTTATTAATTTTTAAATGAGATAGATCCTTTGGCTGCTGAAAAATTTCATCCAAATGATCATAGAAGAATTATAAACTCAATTAAATTTTATCAAACTACAGGATAATTACCATCTGAATAGTTAGATCATCATTCAGATTAATGTAAATTAAGAAGCAATAATTTCTTAATACTTTGGCCTAAATGGAAGAAAAGTGAAGATTTAAAGATGAAAGTTACTGAAAGGATAAATGAAATGCTTGATTAAGGAGGTATAGAAGAAATATTAAGAATATTCGAAATATTACATAACAATTAAAATTAGGTTGGTGGAGTACTATAAAGTATAGGATATAGATAATTCAATAAACTTTATTAATATTATAAAGAATCGGGGTTGCAATTTCCAAATGTCGATGATAAATTTTAAGAACTATTAAAAGAAGGGACAGAAAGATTAATTAATGATACAATGGCTTATACAAAAAAATAAATTTAATGGATCAAAAATAGAATTTTATGCAATTCGAAAATTGATATTATAGCTAATAGATTATTTTTATTGGAATTTGAATCAACTCAAACTTTTAAAGAGTAGGTTGTAATTCCAGCATAAAAAATTTATAGTTTGTTTTGTTAATTATCTTAAGATGATAAATTAGGGGATGAGTAATTTAAAATAAGTTCATAAAAATTAGAAAATATTTTAACAATAACTCCTTAAATGATAGAAAAGTATAAATAAACTCAAAAACTAAAATCAAGAACAAATTGGAAAAAATAAGTATGTAAATTATGCAATAAAACAATGAATGGACCGTTTGAAATTGAATAACATTTTAAGTCCCGTTACCATAAATTAAATCTTTTGAAAGATGCAAAATTGTAAAATAAAAAACAAAAAATAGATTGATTGTTATCATGATATTATGTTAAAATTTTATAAATAAGTTAAAAAAAAAGAAAAAGTTTAATAATTCGATTTCATAGAGCGTAAAGGTATCACAACATACTAAAACTCTAATTTCTAATAATAAAATATATAAATCAATAAAAGCATATTATTAAACACGAAAAATAGTGAACCTCATTAAAATCAAGGTAATATTTTTGTATTTTAAATAACTAATAGGATCATAGATAGGTAAATAAAGCTGAATTATAAATAGAAATAATCGATACAGAAGATAAAAAAGAGTTTATAAATAAAATATTAATATATTATGAACCAAAAATAAAACCGAATCCTTTATTCTCAGGGTAATATGACCACAAGTGCAACCTAGTCTCCATCCTAAAATATAAACTATAATGATGCAGGGTAAGAGTTCAATAAATTGTATAAGAGAGCTACTGGATTTGAAACTGAATTAAGTTCGGAAAATAAACCGATATCAGGCTGATAACATCAAATTGCTGAAGTCTCGACTGAATCATATTTAACACCAAGATTTGAATTGTTAGAGAAATATTTCTAGAACAAGTAATGAAATTTAATCAATTATTTCTACAAAATCTAGAGTCAATGAGGACTAGATGAGAAAGGTACATATTTGAACTATTATTTATATGATTAGTAATACCTTGATGAGATTAGATAAAAGAAACTTGAAGAATATTCATAAAGAGCCAATATGTCCAAAATGGAGAGAATAAAAAGAAGCTAAAACGTTGAAAACTGTAAGATATAGAAGTATTTGATAGAGAAATAATTATATTCTGAAACTCATTCTTTCTTAAATAAAGAATATAAAACGAATTTATCTCAAGCAAAATTATAAACTTGGAATGAAATCTATGGGACTAATTGCAAATCTCACAAACAAATCAGATAGGCTCATCTTTAACATCAATAGGATAAAATCATCTAATTATAAATGGTATTATGAATATTAATTTTAGAAATAATAAGAAGGATCATATAATTATAAATAGAAGATTATAAAAGAGGCTTTGTAATTTAAAGAAAGACAAATGAGAGTCACAGAATTAGAAGAGGCAGAAGAACAATATTTGATGAAACTAAAAGTCACTCAAAGTAAGAACCGATCTATGAGTGCTAAAAAAGAAGAGATAAGGAGAATACCTGCCGAGAAAATAACAATTAGCAAAAATAATCTCTTTAGAATAAATTGATTTTATATGGATAAAGAATTTTAATGTTGTTAATGTTAACATGAGTTTAATTTACAGGATAGAAGTCCCCATGTTCTTCCATCCTGTGGCCATTCAATATGTTAGTTATGTGTGACATAATATTTTTAATCACAATTGAAGCTGGTTTGCAATGAAGATAAGTAAATTGAATCACAAATTAAATTAAGCATCGAATGCCAAGTTGACAAAGAATTAAAATTCTTTCCTATTAATCAGAGCATTATTGTCTTACTGAAAAAGAAGAGAACTGTTCATAAATGCCATACTTATGTAACTCCAGAGGATGCAATTCCTCGAATTTCAGCTTAGGATGTTAGTGAATTTTCAGGTGATGGTCATCAAAATTTTCAACTAAGTAAGAACATGTCTCAATCACATTCATTTGAATAATTGCCATAAAAAGATAATTAAGGAGATTAATGTTCCATTCACTTAAAACCATTAGAATTAGTTTGTTAAGAAGATGGCGAATATATTTGTGTTAATTGTGCTTTATTCGGAAATCATAAGTTTCACAATTATAAACCCATTGATGACTATGTGAAGGAGATGGAATAAACATTTTATGATATAACAACAATGTATGAAGTTGTAAAATAAATGAGAACCAAAATCGAACAAAAGGCATACTCTGAAGAATTTGAATTTAAGTTACTATAATCAAAGGATGCTAAATTGTTATCAATAGATATAAAGTTTAATGAATTATTTGATGAATTAAATTTAATAAAAGAAGAAATTAAATCAAGAATTTCAAATAATTACAACTTATAATATGATGATAACAAAAGAAAAATAGAGTTAGAATTTGCTTAACTAATAAATCAGGCAAATAAATGGCTTTAATTAACAGGAAATAAATTAAACGATTTCTTTGTTGAAAAATGTCAAAATCAAAAATTAAAAATGGATGCAAAAGAGTTATGTAATAGTAAAGAACATGGTTCCGAATTGATTAATAAAATATAACTCTAATTTTCTTAAATTGATTCTCAAGTCAAGTTTATAGCTGATTAACAAAAATTCTAAATTCCAATTGAGTACATTAAAAACTAATTTTCCCATTAAAATAAACAACTTGACTAATTATTATTAGATAAAGATGATAAATTAACAGATTCAGATATCATTTATCAAGATATCAATGATGAAAAGTTGACATAATCAATGTATATTTCATAATAGCCAACTTAACCTGCATCTCCACAATATAATGTCGGTAAAACTAATTATTTCAGCCATACCTTTACACCAGGATAATTCTAAAGAAAAGATAGAAGTGTAACAATGTTATAAACAGAACCCTCAGAAGTATCTGCACCAAACACTAACAGAAATAAATTATCATCATCCAAATTTGTTAAAGTCTAAAAATTTAATAAGGACCCAAAACTAAATGATAAAATTCTTAATACTCTTGCCATGTTCGAAAAATTCGAAATGATTGATTTCTCTACTCTTGGTAATAATTAAAATATCTTAGAAATGAATGAATTGTTGATTTAAGCTATCAATGAAGCATTAAAAAATAAAAAAATTGTCAAAGTCTTAAAATTGAACAAATGTAAATTAACTGATGACCTTTTTGCCAAGTTAATCTAAGTCATCGAAGAATCTAGGTATTGAGGTTAAGTATATTTTAAAGTGTTACAGCATTACATCTCCAATCCAACACATTAACTGAAAAAGCATTAGACTAAATATTAAATATTGCCAAATTAAAAAAGCATTTAGAATGCAAATAAATATATTTGAATGGAAATGCCAGTATCACCTAAGGGAAATCTAGAAAAAAAATTGAAGAAATTAAAAAGTATGGTATCTATGTGAGTATTTGAAATTTATTTTATTTATTGAATTTTATTTCTTTCTTTCTTCTTGATGTGAAAAGTTATTATTGTTGTTCTTAATTAAAAAATTGTTTAAAAGAATATGATATGATATTCAAATTCAAAAATTTTTATGATGTTTAAATTATAAATAAATTCATCTTTATTAGAAAATATTAATTAGAGAAAAATATATTTTATAATATATGAATATTTTTTGTCAAAAAACAAATCCAAAATGTTGGCAAAAGCTAGGAAAATTCAAATTTAGAAGGATGGTCAATTATAATGATAATTTGTTGCAATAGTTTTGAATGGATTTTCATATTTCTAAATTTTTTAAGGAAAACTAAATGGGTATTCTTTAGACAATTTATTATTTTTTTTATATTAACCAAAAGTATATTGTAATCCTTTTGTTCAAGTAAGTCAATGAAATAAATAATATTATGTTAAATTAATCAAATATTATAAGCTCCATATCCCCTTAATTAAACTAACTTGAAAAGTTTGGAAACTGCTAAATTAGTAAATCAATTAATAAATAAGTTTTATTTTATCTAAAAACTCATAATTATTAAAAAACAATAATTGATAAATATTCACGATGAGGAATAAGTTAAGACACAATTTTGATTTTATAATCTTCTAAATCATTTATGACCTTGATTCTCAAAATTTTGATTATCGAAATGAAATATATAGTAAAATTTTTGATGTTCATATTATATTTGTTGAATAAATCTATGGGCTGCAACATTTAAATGTATATTTTATAGTAATTGATGATATCATTATTTATTTTATAGTCTTATTTTTATTATTTAAAATATTTTCAAAATAAAAAATTCCTAATCTAGTGAAGAATCAAATTTATATTTTTAAGCTTTTTTCTTTAATATTTCTCAATTACTTTAAGTTATTATCAAATTTTGTTCTTACGGACTAAAATAAATCAATCCATCAATACTATTAATTTTTTATGATTGAAGTAAAGTTTATATAATGAGTTAAACTCTTATAAGAATCTTAATTATTTTTATATTTATTTCAACTATGTTAAGATACAAATAAAATCTCCTATATATTTTGTTTAAAAAAAAAATGGTTTTCTTTAAAATTGTGAATAATATTCAACATCCTTATTTTTTATCAGTAAAATGACCTTTTTGATGCCCTGATTTCTTATTTTACTATCCATAAGTAAAATTTAGAGACTTGCTTTAAAAACCACCCTATTTTAATTTCAGGTAATTTTATTCGAAATACTTTATTATAACTTTTTATAGATAAATCTTTAATAATGTTAGACTAAAAAACCAAAATTCATATTATTATGAGTTTTTAAATTCAAGATTTACATTTTTGAATGGGTTTTTTAATCAATTCTAGTCTCCCCCTTTTATTTGACCAGAATACTACTATTCTTTTTAAATATAAATACTCCATTTTTTAGCTTGATTTATAATTGTTTTGAAGCTTAAATTTATTAATTTCAATTTTTTTTTTAATTAATTGTAGCTTTTGGACTCATGTAATTAGTAATTTTCTCTTTAGTTAAAGTCGACTTAAATTTAAAATGTCATTTTATAGTTTTATAAATAAATAATATTGGTGCAATATAACCAAAATATGAATTCAGAAAAACATAAATAAAGATTTTAATTCTAATTCTAAATTTTAAGAAATAAATGAGTTAAATTTCTGAGTTCGAAAAGCATAGAAATATTGATCAAATCAATTATTTTATTAAATAATTATAATGATGAGAAATATTACCTGCTCAGAAATTAGTGGAATATTGAGTTAAATATCAAATCTTAACAATCAATTATGGGGGCTTGACAATAGTTCGAATTCAAAATATTGCTCTTTTTATTCTCAATGGTGGAGACTCATCACTTTTTCAGATTTTGAATAGAATATTACAAATCCACTATATTAGGCTGAAATTGCTACCAGCAATTCAAGTATGAATGAAGTCTTTTTACCTGTATGCTATGCTTATTCAATACTGAGAATATTTATGGTTATTTCAGTTGCATTTTATGTTAGACAAAAGATGAAAGATATTTTTGATTAGTCTTAAAAAAAGTTCACAGACGAGAAATAATCCGAACTTGATTTCTATAAGTGGATGATAAAAATTTCATTATATGTTGAGATTATTTGTGCTTTAGTAATAATTAATATATCGTTTAGAGAGATTTCCTATTATTTAAAGGTACAATTCTTTACTCAAATGTGATGAATACCTTGACAATAAATTGTTATATTGACATTTATAATTAAGGAAATATGACATGCGCTTATGATTCGCCAGAGAAAAATAACTGGAGAAACTTTAGCTATACACGAGAAGAATGCAATTGCCTTTACTTCATACCATAAAAACAACATCCTTATATGATAACTTCAATAGTTTTTTGGATTATCACTGAATCAATAACTTAAGGTTTAGTTGGTTTCACAGTTTTAATCCTAAGTAGATTAAATAAAAAAGAATCATCTGGATGGAATTTTATTAAACCTAGCTTTATTAGATTTATTGTTACAACAATATTAATGATGGTTTTGTATACTGTTCTTATATTTTTATGCAACATGCAAATTTATTATAGATTTTATAGTTTAAGCGTGGTTAGCTATTATTTGTTATAGAAGTGTGTGGTTTTTTTAATAATTTTTGATAAATTGTATAGTAAAGTATGGTTGGAATTAAAATTGAGATTGCCAACATTGCATTCAAGTGGAATTGCATGGTCAAAAACCTTAAATATATTAAAAAAAAGAATTCAGAAACCTGTTGAGCCATCTGAATAAATAAAAGAAAAATACCAATAAAAATATAGATTGCAATATGAATAAACATTAGAAAAATATTTTGATGACGCCATCTAACCAAATTTGGATAGATATGAAAGGGAATATAATGCAAAAATGAAAACTTAATGGTATGATTATTTGAATTATATTTTATTAATTAATCTAATAGGGATAATTGGATATATCTTTATTGCTTCATATGGTTTATTTCAGGAAGATGTATAAGGCTCATCGAAACATGTTCAATATGGTTATTTGTTTTGGATAGGGTTTATATTAGCACTTGTGGAATTGATTGTCTTTGAAGTATCTAATGTTGTTTTTTAATTACATTGTTTTTTAATCGAGCTCTATAAATAATGCGAAGAAGAGTGTAGTGCAATCGATACCAATTAACAAGAAAGTGGAATGATAACTTTATTCAATTGAAATAAATCATTTTATAAAATAATAATCAGTCAATCAATAATAAAGTTTGGATTCTTTTTTTATTTTAACCAATTAAAATCTTAAACCAACCTAATTGTAATAATTTTTATCATTATTTACTTATATAGAAAATGATAATTTCGTGCATCTCTCAATGATAGGATTTGATGTAACAAGATTCTAAATATGAAAACTAGGTGTTATGAATTCTCAATTAATTCATATTTCCTTCAAACTAACAATCTTAACATTTATCAACCCATCCACTACCTTTGACAATTCCAAATTTCACTTTAACATTTTTAAGACTATCCAATAACATGGATAACGATCCTCAAACACTAAATGAAGTATTTTCTAAGTTTTTCAACAAGAGAAATTCATCTTCTAATGATTCTTATTAATTCTATTTAGTTATAACTAAAAATCATTTTCTAATAAATTTAATATCTCTCTATAAAATTTAGTTTGTTATTTGAGTCCCTTTTGGAAATGATTGATCTAATAGAGAGAGAAGATTACACATTCTAATTAGTTTAATTACTTGAAATATATTTATTATTTAAATTGCTATTTATCATATCGAATAATGCATAAATGATGTCTACATAATATTGAAATAAAAGTTAAAACTTGTCAATTAATTATCGATTTTATGCTTCAGTCTAAATAGTCCTCTCATTTATTGGATTTAGGGTCTAGTGATTATAAAAATATTACTTTCATAAAGTTGTCGAACTCTTTTTAAACATGCAATTATAGTTATTTGGGGTCTTTGGTTTGAAGTTTATACTCTCATCTCTTTTAAAGTCTTTAATTTATTTTCTTGCTTAATTAAATAGGCTTCAAATTACTTTTTTCTTAACTACTGTTGTTAACTGAGTTTACTGCTTGATATCTCATAATTTTCTTTTAAAATTGAATTATAATATTTAATTCAAAAAATATCAAATGCTTCTGTTTAGAATTCTGGTGTTTCTTTTTATTTCCAATATTCTTACCCAAATGAATATTTTCCATTCCTTTATAGAAACCATCGAGGAATATGGTCTTTTTTTTATTCCTATAGTTCTTTTCTGGCTATTCGTTATTTTTATTCTAATCTTGTTTTTTCAATTGCTGCAAAATCAACATTACTGTTTTCTAAGGCTCTCTAATCAGGTCTAAGTCTAGTATCTGTGGGTGGCAAAGTTTTTAATAATTATCTATTTAAATGATTTAATTGTAATGCAAATCGCGTGAAATAATACTACTAATCAGATGTTTAAGGTAAAGCATTACGAACCCAGACAATTTTAGACATTCCAGCAACTGTAATACTTATTTCTGAATTCCATTTACCTTAAATGATACAATACTACGTTCCTTATTTGTCTTTAACGAATCCTTTTAATTGATATGATGCCTCAGAAGATCCCTCTATTAATTTTAAAGTTCCCGTATCTCCAGTTGTCTCATTCTTGAATTTAATTTCTCCATAATGGTCTAAATATTATGGTCCCATAATCAAGTTTTTAAATGAAGACTTGCATTTTTGATATGTTATTTGATCTAAATTTTTCTTCAATTTAATATTAACCCAACCTAAAGGTGTCACAGTAATTGATTTTCCCCAAAAAGATGTAGTCACATTATTATCAGATAGGAATTCAAAATGTTCATTTTCTGCATAACCAATTGATATTGGAGGATGATGTAAGACTTATTCTGAGATATATTTGAACTTAGAACATGTGAATTCAAATGTTTCGCCCAAAATAGGATTAAATGGTTTTTTGACTCTATTTATTGTAGCTGATAATCCAGATGCAGCAAAAATCATTACATATGCTAATCTTTCACAGCTATTGGAAAATGAATCAGCCTAATCTAAGATTTCGGAATACTCTAAATTTTCACACAAATTCTAAAGCATCGATAAAGGTTCATTAAATGTAACTGGAAATGCAATTTTGGTTAGATCTTTTCCTATCATATCTTTTAATAAAGAGACAAATTTAATGCTTTCATTTGAATCCTTAAAAGCAGGTAAGTATTCTCTTGTTTCTTCAATTCCTATTATCATGTCCTTAAATGCTTCGTTTTTGATAAGATTTTTATATTTAATTGGCTAAGGAATTCTAAGTTACTCAAGTATCTAAAACAATGGAGAAACTCCTACAATAGACATTTTCTTAGAAGATAATCTCTTAACTAATTATCTGTCATCATAGAGTTCATTATTGATTGAGTAAAATTCATCTTCATCCATTTTGAAACTCATAAATTATTCAGTAGGTACAAATTCTTCTTCATCAAAATCATCATGATCAGGAGAATTTTGTTCATTAGTTTCTCTTAGTTTCTCTTAAAGCTTTTTACTGATTTCAATCAATTTATTATACTCCTCATCTAATTCTTATGCACAGGCTGTGGTTGTGTGCTAAATTTGCTAAGTCATTTACTTTTAATTCTTATATCAATTGACTAATTTTCGAAGTGTTATTAAGAGAAATCTACTCTTCTAATTATGCTTGCATAATCCAAAATTATGTAAGAGTAGTGTGAATGCGTTTTAGATCTAATTCTGGAGCTCCTTCAATAAAATAGAAAGGGTTTTTCTTTCTCTATAAAAGCATATTATTTTAGGATTTAGATGAATACTAGATAACGATTTTGTTTTACTTTTTATTGAGCATACAGAAGAGCATCTAACCATTTCTATTTCTCTTAAACTGATGAAGCCCTTAAATTCATTTCACTCATTCCATAATTTATGACAATTCTTTGAGGATCTTTAGGAACAGATCTTATTGAACAGATACTTAAATGTACTTAACCTAAATAATCAGAGTACTCTTAACCTTTCTTTGGTGTTCCTTTAGTTTGACAATAAATTAAAGAATCTTCATGCAAAATAAAATAACGATTTTACCATTAATACATGAAATTCACCCATTTCTTTAAATAACCTTCCATAATTTATAATAAATTTATAAGAATTTGCACTTTAATTATAGATGTATTTCAATTCATTTAAATTTAAACATTTACATAATCAGTGATACCTAATTATAAAAAAACAATTAGTCTAAAAACAAACAAATGTGATTTATAATTTAAATTTTATTATAATAATATAATTAATATTTTATATGTCTCAACCGTTAAGAGTAGATGACTTTGTAGATGAACTTAAAAAATATGACAGAAAAGAGGATTTTATGGCAGTAATGAAATCTTATGAACAAAGGTATTCAAAAATAACAATCTAGATATTATGATTAATTTGAACAATTTGCAAATAACAATTTCCCTCCTGAATTATAGAGATAACAGATACCTAAGCAAGAATTTTTATTCAAACAATAACCATAATACTAAAAACCACCTGTTGTTCGTTCAAGTTCAGCAAATAAATTGGATTATTAAGATCAATACCAGATATTTCCCTAATAAACAATTTAACATCCACAAATGCATTAAATACCTTAAAGGCCACCATCAAGAGGGGAAATTTAAGATCCTTTTAAGAGACCGTAAGATTAATTTGACTACAGATTAAGTCCTGTTGCTTAATAGGATCCCTTTAGAGGTTTAAATAAATAATAGTATAATACACAACAAAGAAATCCTGTCCAGATTCCAACTCAATAAGTTCCATTTTCTCCTTTTCAAGTTGCTTAAGGATAACCCTTAGTAAATAACACTTAATAAATGGGTTTACCTTTTAGTAACTAGGTTGGAGTTCCTATTCATAATCCACAGTATCAGAATTATGGAGTTTAATAATAATAATTATATGAATAACCATAATACTAATAACAACCTGTATCATACACAAAAACAGGTCCAAATCAATAATAGTAAATGGATGCCTTTCTTAATGAGATAAAATCTTAAAGGATTTAGAAGCTATAATAATATAAATGAAATATAATACTTATATAAATATTAAAATATTTAAATTAAAAATGATGACACATGATCATATTGCTCCTAAAATTTATAAGAATGAAATCTTAAAATAGAGTAATCTTTTTAGTTAAGAATAGGAAATTCATTTTAAAGAATGGTTATGCTATAAATTAATTAAAAGTTATATTGATAATGAAGTACAAATAAAATATTCCATCATCAATTATGCACTTCCGTGCTTAATCTTTTTATGGGTGGTAGTAATTAGGATAATCTTTTAAATGATTGAGTTTCATTCTTTCTAGAAGTTTATGTTAAAATAGCATTGCTTTTTGATTTTATTGATAATCTTGGTTTTTGTATTGATAAAGCAACAGGTTACTTATAATCCTTGAATAATGGACATCCTTATTCATCATATTCTACTTAGATAACTGGATGATTTAACACTTCCGAACACGAAATTCTTTAATCTGGATTGGGATTCAACATTTTCATTAACAGATTTACTACTATAAAGTCTTATCATAATCATTTACATTATCAATTTCCGAAACAATCTTCCAATAATTTATTGATATTTATATTGCATTCTTTATTTAATTACTTTACATTATTGCCTGAAAAGAGAGGTTTAGTAGTAGTTCTAATTAAATTAATTTCTTATACAATTCATAAAGTAAGTAACCTAAACTAAAAACATCACATTTCTCATTATATGATTTTGATTTGTCCTCCTCACAAATAAATATTTCTGGTGCCATATATCCATAGGACCCACAAAATTAATAAACATTAAGTTATTTCTATATTGTAGAGGATACTCCAAAATCACTAATTAATGGGCCATCTTAAACTGATAAACCGAACTACTTAAGGGAGACAGACTTTCTAAAAAGGATATTCCCTGGTTTTATGTCTCTATGCATCAAACCTCTCTTTCCTTTATTTTAGTACCTATATCATCAATATATTTGATTCCTTTTACAATTTGTCGAAAATTCACTTTCACAGTTTAAAATGGTAATGGTTCTTCTAGTTTTTTAATTCCTTATTCAAGGTTGCCACCTCTGCATAATTAAGTGATTAAATAAATTTGAGCCTTATTTTCAAAGACATCATAAAATTTCAATATATTTTAATGATTCATATATTTCATGACTTTAACTTCATTATCATTTTATACCTATGATTAATTTATTTATTACTCTCCATTAAGTTGGATCTTGATAAAATGAGCATTTTTTTTAAGGAATGTCTTAATTGCTACTTTGGTACCATCAGCCTTTGATTTTCCAATGTAAACACTAGCAAAACTACCACTTCCAATTAATTTTTCAATTTCATAATATTTTTAGTAATCATATAAGTGGTAATTTCTATTTTAGAAATATTTCCCACACCCCTGATAAATCCATAAACTATTACTCTATAGGTTTATGTACAATGTATTAAATTTATTAATTAATATAAAATATTTTTTATAATTCATAAATAATATTTTTTCATATTTAATGTAAAATGTCTGTTTCAAACATAAGATAGTTTTGCAATTTGTTTGACTTAATTTAGAAGCGCAGATAACTACTTAGAGAAGCCATTTTTAAACCCTTTTCAGACTTACTTAATAAGAAAAGTTTGCAATTCGATATAGTTTTGAACCAGATAGGATTAGTGTAATTTTCCTTCCGTTTTTAGTTATGAATTTGGAATTAAGTATTCCAAATGGTGCATCATAAGATTTATTGAAGACCTTTATAATTTGCATATACAATTAATTTTAATATTATTTCCATATTCATATAAAAATATTTTTAATAAGTATTTAATTATTAAATTAGCTCCTAAATTCTATTTTAAATATATTATAAGCAATCATATGTAAATTAATCAATTAATTAAAATTTTGACTAGATATTTATATAACGTCAGCATTATTTGATTTATTCTCACAATAGCAGAATTAAAAAGTTAAATCACTTACATACAATAAATTGACAAATCATTAAAATCCCTTAAGGTACTACGATACTTCTTAAAAAGATGGTCTTTTTGTAGGATCTTTATCCCAACATTTAATCATTAACTCTTTCAAAAATATTGGACATCCAGCCTAAATTAAATTCATATCTGGCCTTCCATTATCTACTGCTACTAATTTCATTATTGCAGGTGGATTAGTGGATAATTGTTTATATGGAGTTTCTCTACAACATATTTCCCATATAACTATCTAAATTTCATAGAACTGTTTATTTTACTGCATATGAATAAACATCAGCTTTTATCGTATAAGGAACATTTTAAAACACTTCTGGAGCCATCCAATGCTAATGTAAAATAAATAATATACAAAAGTTCCTAAGACACCTGTCATTTATTCTCCATTATCTGCTTGCACTCGAGCTAATCCAAAATCTGCAATTTTTATATTTATTCTATTTTAATCATAAGTTTATTCAAGTAATAAACTATTAAATAGTTAGATAAAATTACTTTAAACTCTTAAGATCTCTATGTATTAATGGAGGATTCAATTTATGTAAATGTAACATACCTTCTGCTATTTGTATTGCCATCTTAACCCTTAATTGCCAACTAATTTCTAAATGTTTTTTTCTATGTAATAAATCAAAAAGTGTTCCTCCAGCACAGAATTCTGTTACAATATATAATTCATCTTCTTTTTATGATATTCCCAAAAGCTATACTAAATTTTGATGTCTTTTTATAGTCACTAAAGCTGAGATTTCTCTCCTAAATTCTTTTAAGTGGTTTTCATTTAATTATTGAATTTTCATTTTTTTAATAGCAACTTCTCCTCCTCTCCAATAACCTTTATAAACAGTACAACTACTTCCTGTTCCTATAAGTGTTTCTAATTTTAATTAATCATGATTAATCATCCACTCAGAAACATCTAAGAATTTAGAATATAAATATATACTTTTGCCTTGTTTATTAAAATAATCAACAACTTAGAATGTGTTAGATTATGATAGTATAGGATTATCAAAGAGTATCTATTTCTAATTTTAATTTAGATCAAATTACTCAAAAATATTATTTGATTAAGAATTGGCTGATTATATTCTTTAATTTTATCCATTTGATTTAATTTAATTATCTTAATTTGGTCTCCAATTTAAAAATCCTTCATCATTTAATAATTATTTTGTTAATTAAACATTTTAATTTGATAAAGGAGCTCTTATTTTAGTTTGTTAGAATTCAATATGTTTTTAAGGTAATTGTTCAGATTAATCATCTTCATTTGATTAATTATGCATAATATTATCATCTTCATCATCAGAGAAATCTAATCCCTTGTATTCACCTTATTGTTATTGTTTCGATGGTTTTTTCTTTAATTCTAAATTTTTAAAACTTATAGATTCTCTTTAATTTTCAACAATTGAATTTTATTAGTATTATAAATTTTTTTGATCTTCTTAAATTGTATTTTATTGAGAATTTATACTTTTATTAATATTTGGTATTGCTTCAAATTCAAAATTAAATTAATTTGTTTTTTCTTATTAAAAAATTTAACATGAGATTACTGCTTTTATAGTATTAGAATTTTATTTTTTATATTTAGGTTCTAATTCAATTGCTTCTTCATCATATTCTATTACTTAATTAATCATTATTTCGCCATAACTTTAAGGTAATTTAACTCCATCAATTGACATTTAATAACTTAAGAAATCATTAATATTAAAGTCTCCTCTTTTAGATTAAAATAATGGAACATTTTTTAATGTTTCAACTACATTCTTGGAAGGATCTGGTATTAATTATTAAAACTATGGTATTCTTTTGCAAACAGTAAAGAAATTTGTTGTCTATTAGAAGTTATTCTAATAATCATCTTATAATGTAAGAAAGGCTTATTTAACTTCATTATTATTAGTGGGCTATCCACTAATATAATTAGTACTTTACTTCAAAGCATAAAATATGTGAGTAAAAGTACAAAGAATATTGTATAATTCATCAGCCATTGTTATTGCAAGTCCCAATTATAAGTTTATTAAATTCTATTCTTAAAATTATATATTAGATGTGAAATTTAATAATTATTTCCATAAATTCATCATATTGTTTAATATTGCTATACTTAATTTTTACTTTTAAATTCCATTCATGCTATTGAAAAATGGAATCATAGCATAATTACCTTCAAAAAACTTTAGATAAAATGAATGAAATTTCACTTTTTCCAATAATATAATTGAATACATATACAATAAATTTGTAAAAAACTGTGATCTAAATTTATCTTTAGAACTTTTCATTTAATATTATTCTTAGAAATTTTTAATTCTTTCTAAAATTACATTTGGAGAATATATTGAATTTTATACTGCTATGGCTTCTTAAGGACCTTTTTTAACATAGTTATGTATTAATTATAAAGTCTTAAATGTTACTATTACAGAGTGTAATTATAATCTATTTGATACTTTCTCATAAAATTTAGGAATTTTCTATTTCTTTTACCACGCTTTACAATGAAGATATCTAAAATATTTTTAACAAGGAGCTGCATCAACTTCTTCTAAACATGCAGCCACCCAAAAATCTGTCTTCTAAGCCACTTTACTAACTAATTTTACTAATCTTGTTGATAATGAGGATTATTGTGGTTATTATAAATCTTTAAATTCAAATGAATGACATTTATCTAATTCTTTATTTGAAGTAATTATCTCTCTATTCTAGATCTCATTTGTTGATTAACTTCTTAAATGAATCTATTATGATATTCCGCTAAGGTATATTTAATTACAATTTTACTTATATTAAGTAATGATTGTATTTATGTATTTTTCTATTTATTCTGCTGATATCCTGTCCTTTGGATTTATGATAAGTAATTATTTTATTAGGTTTTATAATTTGGAACTATAGACGCCCCATTATGCACTTAATTTATATTAAATTTATACTTTCCTTCCCAATTAGGATTTTAATCATATCGGACTTTAAATATCATATAATACATTAATTATCCTAAAGCATAGATATCTACTTTGGTAGTGATTGGCAATCTTTGAGAGAAATCTTTTTATTCTGGAGCTCTTACATGTTCAAAAGTGTTCATCTCAATTTCTTCTTTGATTCTTCCCAAATATTCATTTGGTATTTGATCATATTGCTTATTAAAATTTAAAATACTTAGAAAAAGCATCGTTAAAAATTCCATAATTTTGCTTGCTTATCTAATCCAATTAAAATGTTCTCTGGTCTGATATCTCGATGTGTTATGCCTAATGAATGAGAGTGCTGTAATGCTTTGCTTAAATCTAATAAGATCTACGCTTATTTTTCTGCTTACTTTTAGGACTTGAGGTTCCACTAAACCTTATTAGGAATCCTTCAAAATATTTTGGAGGACTTCAGCTTTTTCAAAAACTATTACTTTTTTATTTGGTTATAATTCTCCTTCATATGATTTTACAATATTGCTACACCCATTATCCTTAAAAAGATGAACAGCTTATAACTCTGTATTCAAATACTATATAAAATTACAATATAATTAAATACCTTCTCTTGTCCAGCATCATATACTTTGATTACATAATTGCACTCCGAAGTTAAAAATAATTTATATTTAGTGCCTTAAAAATAAGGTTATGTAGTAGTATACAGAATCTGTTTATTACCAAATATAACTTTATGTTATTGCATTAATTAGTATAATTAATAATTACATATTATTTTCTAATTTCTTTGATACATTTTTTATCAAATTTATTCAAAAATACTCATAGTTTAAAGATAATAGAACATCATTAAATATATAATTTTTAATTCTGTCTAGTTATATTTGAAAGAACTCTTTTTTTGTATGAATAAATAATAGTAAAATATTAACTATTAAAAACAATAAATACTTTATTCAAGATTTCTCATATGTTTCATTTAGCTGTGCCACTTTTGTATTCTACAGTTTTCTTATGAATGATTTTTTGATTATGGGTTAGGTGGGAATATTTAGGTTGGTTGTATTTCAAGTAATAGCAATTAAAAAAAATAAATTAGCTATTTGAAGATATCAGCTTTATAATAGCGACCATGAGAATTGGTTAAGGAACAGAGATGAATCGGAAAAAATTAAAATATAAAGGATCGGAAATAAATAAAAAATTCTCATTTAGAGGATTCTGAGTTCTAAATGTTTTTCCATATGAAAATTTACAAAATAAAAAATGTTTATTGACTAACTAATAATCCTAGAATAAATAAGAACGATGCATAATCATTTTTAGACAAGTAATATGGTTAGATAAATATTTTGTGGCATTTTTTGTGGTGATATGGAGTAGAGAATAAAAGATTAACTAAGAAATTCGGTAAATAGGGTTTGAATAAGTTTAGGTGGTTTATGAGGAGATACTTAAAAAGTCAGTTGTAATAAAATCTAGCGGATTAGTTAATAGATAAGAATATTATGACTTTGATTTAATTTAGGAGCCATATGTTTTAAATTTGTAAAGTCATCATTGATAAATCTTAATTTATAGAAATAATAATAATATTTATTAAATAAAATTTATAAAAATGGATGAAATTCTTTATTTTTATGATGAGGAAGAGGTATCTATAATAAATTTAAGTTAAGAATACATTTTAAGGTGTTGATGCTTTAAAATAGATGGGAAATGTTAGACAAGTGTGTAAGGGATTCCTCAAAAATTAGTATCAAATTTTATCAGGTATTTTTGTTTGTTAGTTGGTTTAGAGAATGGATGTGTTTACTATTTAGAACTTGGGAAATCATTTTATAAGATTCCTACTTGGAATTGTAAAGTGAAACAAATAGCAACAAATGAATCAGTTACTTTGTTGTTAACCTACTCAGGATAGTTATTTGGATTCGGAGAGGATAAATTGTAATTAGGTATGATCCATAATATCTTTAGGTTTGTTGGGAAATGAGAAATGCTATATTTCCTAAAGTCCAATAAAGATCGGTAATGATTACAAGAGCATATCGTTATCTTCTAACATTGGATGTGGTTTAGATTATAAAGGATAAGCTTGGATATGGGGGAATACTCCTTTGGGAAGAAGTGATATTCCAATAAGAATAGAAGGAAGGTTTATAAAGATCTGTGCTGCAAAAGATTATGTTATTTTTACTGATTAACAGGCTTAAGTTCAAGTATTGAGTGAGATATTTAAATTATCAAATGAATACTTTACTTGTTAAAATATGTGGACAATAACAAGAGCAGAACAGACAGATACAAATTATTTAATAGTGAATGAGATTATACCAAATGATAGATATTCAATCCTATTATCTAGTAATTATTCAATATATAAATAGATAAAAATCGTATGTTTCTATTGATTAACAATAATGGAAGATATATAGTAAGAAGATTGGCAATTAATATAAGAATCCATCATTTATAATAGACTAACTACTATATCTATTGTTTTACTGAAGAATGCCGATTAATTAAAATTGATAAGGCAAATCTTTATACCAATGAAAGCAATGAATTATAACAAATTAATGAATAGATAAGATTCCAACTACCAGAACATGAAATAAAGCATTTAAGTTCAATCTAACCAATTTTTGCTACTAAATATGCTTTCAATTTACCTGCATTTATTGTTGATAAAAGAAGATTTAATGAAGGAATATCAGTGTTAAGATAATAACATATTGAAGTTGATGTTCAAGCTCATCTAAGATCAACAGAAACTAAATTATCTATTATAAAATAAATGTCTCCTATAAAAAGTTCATAACAATTATTCTCATCTCGCGTTATGAGTAAATCTAGAACTTCAATTGCATCTCCAATGTAGAGATTCTATTATTCACCTTAATAACATGATAAAATTCATCATTTCTAAACTCCAAAGAAAGGAGCTCCTATTACACCTGCAAAATATGTACAAACATTCCTAACGTAACATTCTCCAAGTCCCATTGCCAAATCTTTTTTATAAGAATAAAGGGATAATAATAATAATCTTTAAATTTCTACAGTTAAAAAAGCTAATTTATTAAGATTACTCATTTAAGATATTTAAAAGTCCATTAATAAACTTGGTAATTTGTAATAAGTTCCAGTTGATATGAGAGATCGCACTCATTCAAGAAGAAGCAGTTCTGTTCATTTAGATTAAGTTTAATCCATGATTGTCGAATTAGGAAATGCACAATAAAGAAATAATAGCCAAGAAAAAGCTAATAAATTAAATAATTCATTTAATAGTAGAGTATCTTAACATGATAATAAAAATACTAATGCAAGTTCACTCTTTCAATCTGAGTAGGATTTAATTGAAGAATTAAGAGCTTCAGAACCTTTAGATATGATAGAAGAAGAATATTTAGAATATGATGAAGAAACTGACTAAGTTAAAAGAGTTTTAATAAGAAGACCTATTGATTAAGATTATGAATATGGTAATAATCTCAAATAAGATATGGGTGATGGTAAAATATTAGTATCTAGAAAATTGGTTAATGTTACAGATGAAGAAGGATGGAATAGATAAGAAAATGGAGAACTTAAAAAAGTTATTAGTGAATAAGAACCTTAAAGATATATTGAAGAAGAAATTCTTATTGAAAATCCTAAAACTGGTTAATTGATTAGAAAAATAGTTAGAATACCTTATAATGATTAAAATGTTAAATTAGGAGAAGGACTAAATGAGGTTAATGCTTAAGGATAAAGAATTATTGGTCGTAGAATTGTAGCAAATGAATATTCTACTGAATAATTAGATTAGGAAGGATGGGTAATAAAAGAATCAAAATTAGAAAGAATACTTGGTAATAGAGAACCAAATAAATATGTTGAAGAAGAAATATTAGAAGTAAATCCATAAACAGGTTAAATAGAAAGAAAAATCATTAGAAGAAAATATGACAAAAATAGAAAATTAGAAGAAGGATAAAAATTAGTATCAAGTAGAATTGTAGATAATATATAATCATCTAAATAATTGGCATAGGATGGTTGGGAATGTAATTTTAATTTAGGAATTGCATAAAAATATATATAAAATGAAGATGAAGTTTTTTATATTGAAGAAGAAATCTTAATTGTATCTTAAAAGAAACAAGACAGAAAATTAATTAGGAAAATCTATTTTGATGAATAATCTCTAAATAAAGTTTAGTAAGAATTTGGAGAAAATTTGTATGAAATATAAATATAAGGAATTAGAATAATCGCTAGGAGAATTATTAAAGGTGAGAAATAAATTGAAAAAGATTGGAAATATTATTCAGATAAAAAATATTGGGAAAAAGTAATTAGTCAAGGGGAGTCGTGTAAATATGTATAAGAAACTATTGTTGAAATAGATTTTGATAATTATGAATAAACTAAAAAATAAATTAGATATGATTTAGAAGTTAATGAATAAAATTTAATGCTTGGAGATCATTTAGATGAAATCTAATTTGATGGAAATTAAATTATTTCTAGAGAAATAGGTGATAATATTGAATCAACAATTTATCTTAGATAATAAGGATGGATTAAAAATAGAAGTGGATAATTAGAAAAAATAATATCTATTGATAAAATAGTAAATTTTTATGAGGAAGAGATTTTAATATAAAATTTATCAGCTGGTAAATAATAAAGAAAATTAATTCGAAGACCTTTTTTAGAGGATGGTGAAAAATGTTAATTGGGAGAGGACTTAAATGAAAGAATTACTGATGATTAAGTTGTAGTAAGTAGAAAAATAGTTAAAAATGATGGTAATATTGAAAATTGGAAGAAAAATGAAATTACAAAAAATCTAGAAAAAATGTTAATTTTAAGTGAACCTATTGAATTTATTGAAGAAGAAGTACTAACATTTAATTAATAAACTGGAACTATGATTAGATAATTAATCAAAAGACCATCTGTTAATAAAGATAAAATGTAATTTGGTAATTTGAAAGAAGTTGATAAGGATGGTAATATAATTGTTAAACGTACACTTGTACCTAATTTAAAATTACTTGGTTCAGATTGGACAAGAGGATCTATGGGATCATATAGATAAACTATAGCTGAAGAACCTGAAGAATATGTTGAAGAAGAAATTATTGTGATTAAAAATGGAAAATAAGAAAGAAAATTAGTTAGAAGACCATTTATTTAAGATGATTTATAAAGAAATTATGGAGATGATATTAATGATACTAATGAAAATGGAGAAAGAGTAGTTGCAAGAAGAGTTGTTGGAAATGATCAATCTAAAGAATAATTAGAATAATAAGGATGGAAATTAAATGAGAATGGAGAATTAGAAATTAAATAAATTGAACCTACTTAATATCTTATTGAAGAAATTCTATGTTTTAATAAAGAAACTGGTAATTATGAAAGAAAAATGATTAAAAGATAAATGACTAAATAAGATGAAAAATTAAATTTTGGAGAAAATTTAACTGAAGTAGACAAAAATGGGAATAAAATATTATCTAGATAAGTAATTTAAAATGTTTAATCTCTTAATAAATAGAAGGAAGAAGGATGGATTGAATAAAATGGAAAGTTTGAGAAAATTATTAATATTTAAGAACCTGAGAAATATATAGAAGAAGAAGTGATTATTTAAAAAAATGGAATCTAAGAAAGAAAACTAATTAGAAGACCATACAATAATCAATAATATAATATAGGAGAAAATTTAAATGAAGATCATAATGGAATGAAAATTGTCTCAAGAAGAATTGTTTCTAATGATTAATCCTCTTCATAATTGTAAAATGAAAAATGGATTAGAAATAATAAAGGTTAATTAGAATTATAAATATCAAAATCCGAACCTTAATAATTTATTGAAGAGGAAGTTTTAGCGTATAATTAAGAGACTGGTTAATTGGAGAGAAAATTAATTCGTAGATAATATAATCCAAATAAAGATGGTAAATTATAAACTGGTTTAGAATTAAATGAATTTGATTCCAATGGAAATAAAATATTATCTAGATCAATCATTGATAATACTAAATCATTCAAATCTAATCAATAAGATGGATGGACTTCTTAAAATAATGGAACTTAAATTAAAGTAATTTCATCACAAGAACCTGAAGCATATATAGAAGAAGAAATTCTTGTTCTAAATCCAAAAACAGGAAAGTAAGAAAGGAAATTAATTAGAAAACCTTATTATCAAGAAGATCTTGATATTGGAGAATCAATTAATGAAATTAATGATGGATAAAGAGTTGTTGCTAGAAGAATAGTATAAAATGATCAATCAATTTATGGATAACAAAATTGGTAATAATAAAAAGGTTAAGAAATCTAAGAGATTATTCTTAATGAGGAACCTACTTAATACATAGAGGAAGAAATATTAATCAAAAATAAAAATGGTTAAATTATTAGATAAAAAGTTAGAAAACCATATGATCCAAATAAAAAAATATAAACAGGAAATGTTCATGAATAACTTTAAGATGGAACTGTTGTTGTTAATAGAAAGATAGTTGATAATAATTTTTCATAAGCTGAAATGAAAAATTGGAAAACTGATAACAAAGGATAATTAGTTTAAGTTATTAATTACAATGAGCCAGAACGTTATATAGAATAAGAAGTTTTAATTATAAATCCAAAAACTGGAAAACAAGAAAGAAAATTAATCAGGAAACCTTATACTAATCAAAATGAAGCTATAGGAGATGATTTAAATGAATCAATAGGTCCTAATACTAAAGTAATCTCAAGAAGAATAGTTTCAAATGATCACTTCTCTGATGATTGGTAATTTAATAATGGTCAATTTGAACAGGTTTTAAATAATAATGAACCTGTAAAATATCTAGAGGAAGAAGTTTTAGTTAAAAATAATAAGACTGGAAAATTAGAAAGAAAATTAATTAGAAGACCTTACTAAAAAAATTATAAATTAGGTGATAATTTAAATGAATAAACAGATGGTGTTACTGTATTAAGTAGAAAGGTTGTTGATAATAGATCAAAATAAGGATGGGAATAAATGGGATAGAATCTTGAGAAAATCTTAAATGATAATGAAGTCGAAGAATACATTGAAGATGAAATCATCATTTAAAATAAAAAAACTGGTAAATAAGAGAGAAAATTGATTAGAAGAAATGTAAATGATCCTCCTCCTAAAGAAGGTATTATTGTATCAAGCAAAAGAATTTAAAATACAGAAACTAATGAGTAATAGAAATAAGCTGGTTGGATTTAATAAGATGGTTAACTTATTAAAGTAATTTCTAAGAATGAACCTACTAAAATGATTATAGAAGAAGTTTTATAATATAATGATGAAACAGGTTTAATGGAAAGAAAATTAATAAAGAGACCATATGATCCAAATAATAAGAAGTAAGATATATAAAATGGAACTGTATTATCTAGAAGAATTGTTGATAATGTAGAGGCTTAAGATTAAGGATAATAATGGGTGTTAAAGAATGGATAATTTGAATAGATTTTGTGTGATGATGAACCTGAATAATTTATAGAAGAGGAAATAATAATTATAAATTAAAAAACTGGAAAATAAGAAAGAAAATTAATAAGAAGACCTTTGAAAAATGATGAAGATCCAGATATCGGAGAATCTTTAAATGAATCAATAGGAAATGGAAAAAAAGTTGTAGCTAGAAGAATTATCTAAAATAATCAAACCAGTGAAGAGCTTCAATAATGGCAAAAAAATGGAGATATCATGGAAAAATAATTAGCTACTGATGAACCTACTAAATTTATTGAAGAAGAAATTCTTGTCCTTAATCCAGAAACTAAATAATTAGAGAGAGTTCTTGTTAGAAGATAATATGAACCATGCTAAGTTGGATAAGTTAGTGAAACTGATAAGAATGGTAATAAAATAGTTTCAAGGAGGATTGTTGAAAATGTTGAGTCTTCATAAAATGGATGGTAAAAAGTTAAAGGAATTTTGAAAAAGGTTGTTGCTGTTGAACCAGTTAAATATATTGAAGAAGAAGTCTTAATTATAAATTAGAAGACAGGAAAGCAAGAAAGAAAACTTATTAGAAGACCGTTGAAGGATGGGTAGGATCCTGGAGAACTTGGAGATTCATTGAATATATCTTCTGAAGAAGGTTATAAAATTGTATCAAGGAAGATAGTAGATAATGATCAAGCTAAAGAAGCTATGTAAGAGTGGACTGAAGTTGATGGTGTAAAAATTAAAAAGATTGGAGTTGAACCAATCAAATTTATTGAAGAAGAAGTGTTAGTCTTAAATCCAGAGACTGGTATGATGGAAAGAAAGATTATCAAAAAGCCATATAATCCTTCAGTTAAAGTTGGAAATAATCTTAATATTTAAGATTCTTAAGGGAATCTAGTACTATCAAGAAAGGTAGTTGAAAATAATTAATCAACATCAAAATCTTAATGGAAATAAGGACAAACAGAAATATTGATTCAAGAAGAGCCAGCCTAGTATATCGAAGAAGAGATTTTAGTTTTGAATCCTAAAAATGGATAATAGGAACGAAAAATAGTCAGGAAACCATATTATGGAGAAGATATTGAATTGGGAGATGAATTAGATGAAGAAGTATCGAAAAATTAACATGTAGTGGCAAGGAGAATTGTTAACAATGATTAATCACTTGATTAATTAAAATAATGGAAAAAATAAGGAGATGAGTTAGTTATGACAATCAGCTCTAATGAACCAACTTAGTAGATTGAAGAGGAAGTTTTGGTTCGTAATCCTGAAACTGGTATGATGGAAAGAAAAATAATTAGAAGAGATTAGAATTCATAACCTTAATATGATTAAGTAATTTCAAGGAAAGTAGTCGATAATAGAAAATCATCTATTGTTCTTAATAAATAAGGATGGAAATAAACTTATCCTGGTGCAATTGAAGTAGTTTTAGGAGAAGAACCTGAATAATATATTGAAGAAGAGATAATTCAAGTGAATCCTAAAACTGGTAAATAAGAAAGAAAATTAATTAGAAAGCCATATTATGGATAAGAAATTGAGATTAGTGATGAATTGAATGAATCAATAGGTGGAGGTTAGAGAGTAGTATCAAGAAGGATAGTTGATAATGATGCATAAGTAAATTGGGAGAAGAAGAATGATTAATATGAGTTGAAAATAGCAAATACAGAACCAACAAAATTTATAGAGGAAGAAGTGGTTTGTTTTAATCCAAAAACTGGAATGGTAGAAACAAAAATAATAAGAAGGCCATATGAAAAGAATGCAAAATTAGGAAGTGAATTAAATGAAGAGACAAATGATGGTGTTGTCTTATCTAGAAAAGTAGTTGATAATTTTGAATCAATAAAAAAATAAGAAGAATGGTAAAAGGGTTAAGATGGTAACATGATGAAAATAATCTCAACGAAGAAACCTGATTAGTTTATTGAAGAAGAAGTTATCATAGTCAAAAATGGAAAATAGGAAAGAAAGATTATTAGAAAACCAATATTATATGATTAATAAGTAGAAGAATCTGATGATCTTAATTAAGACATCGGAAATGGATAGAGAGTACTTTCAAGAAAAATAGTCAAAGGAGAAGAAGGAAAGGAGTTTGAATTAAAAAATGGAGTTTTTGAAAAGTAAATTTCAAAGAATGAACCAACTAAATTCATAGAGGAAGAGATTCTAGTTTATAATGAAGAAACTGGAATGATGGATAGAAAATTAATAAGAAGACCATTTACAGAAGGACAAAGATAGTTTGATGAAAACGGAAATAAAGTATTGTCATCAAAAGTGATTGATAATAATAAATCATTAAATTCTATGTAAGAATGGAATTCTAGTAAAAATGGATAAAAAGAAATTGTATTATCAGCTGAACCAGAATAATATTATGAAGAAGAAGTTCTTATTTTTAAGAATGGAAAAGCTGAAAGAAAATTAATTAGAAAACCATGTAATGGGTAATCCTTGAATTTAGGAGATGATTTAAATGAAACTGATGGGCAAATGAAAGTACTATCAAGAAAGATTGTAAACAATGAAATGACAACTACTTAAAAATAAGAGTGGAATTAATAATAAAATGGATATTTAGAGAAGGTTCTATCATAAAGTGAACCTATAAAATATATTGAAGAAGAGATCTTGGTTTGCAATGAGGAAACTGGTTTGATGGAGAGAATAATAATTAGAAGACCATTCACCTAAAAGGATGCTTAATTAAAATAAGGAAATAATCTAACAGAAGTTAATTCATAAGGTGATAGAATAGTATCAAGAAAAATTGTTGAAAATGCTTTAACTGAAGCAAAGAAATAAGAGTGGGTAATAGATAAAAATGGAAAGATGGAAAAAATTATCTCATAAGAACCATTATAATATATTGAAGAAGAAGTTTTAGTTATCAACAAAGATGGAAAACAAGAAAGAAAATTAATAAGAAAACCATATCATGGATAAAATTTATAGATTGGTGAAGAATTGAATGAAGGAAGAGGAAATACTAAAATTATAGCCAGAAGATTAATTGATAATTAATAATCAAGTTAAGAATTATAAAAATGGTAAAAGAAAGGAGATTAAATGGAATTAATATTAGTTAAGGAAGAACCAACTTAAGTTGTAGTGGAGGAAGTACTTATGTATAATGCAGAAAAAGGCGTTATGGAAAGAAAGTTTATTACAAGACCAATAAACTCTTAAGAAATTGATGATCCAAATGTCAAAGTATTATCAAGAAAGGTTGTCGATAATCTAAAGAGTTAATAATTGGGTGAGTAAGTAATTGCAGAAGAACCTGAATAATATATTGAAGAAGAAATCATAACTATAAATCCAAGAACTGGTAAATAAGAAAGAAAACTCATTAGAAGACCATATTATGGAGAAGAAATAGAATTGGGTGATGATATGGATGAAGCTGGACAAAAAGGAGAGCGAATCATTTCAAGAAGAATAGTAGAAAATGAGGAGACTACTGAAGGATTAAAAGAGTGGAAATAATAACCTGATGGTTCAATGGTTAAAATTCTAGCTTAGAATGAGCCTGTAAAATATATTGAAGAAGAAATTTTGGTTTTGAATCCTGAAACTTAATAGATGGAAAGAAAGCTCATTCGTAAACCATATAATCCTAATGCTAAATTAGGAAATGTTAAGGAAACTGATTAAGATGGGAATGTGATTGTTTCAAGAAAAATAGTTGAGAACAAATAGTCATAACGAAGATGGACTGTAAAATAGGATGGGAAATTAGAATTAGTAATTTCTAAAGCTGAACCAATTTAATTTATTGAAGAGGAAGTCTTAGTTCTTAATCCTAAAACAAATCAAATGGAAAGAAAAATCATTCGTAGACCTATGTAAGCAGGTGATTCAGAATTGGATACTGGAGATTCTTTGAATGAATCTAGAGGTAATTAAAAGGTTGTCGCAAGGAGGGTTGTATAAAATGAATAATCTCAAGATTAACTTTAGAAGGAAGGATGGATAATTGATAACAAATCAGGGTAAATGGAGTTGGTTTCAAAAGAACCTATTAAATATATATAAGAGGAGATACTAGTATAAACAGAAGATGGATAATTAGTAAGAAAATTAGTCAGAAAACCTTTTAATCCCAAATTAAAAATAGGAACAAATCTATAAGAAACAGATAATGATGGTAATAGAGTTTTATCAAGGACAGTTATTGAAAATAATTAATCATTGGCTAGTTTGTAAGCTGATGGATGGAATATTTAGAAATAAGAAAAAGTGATATCTTAAGAACCTTTGTAATATATTGAAGAGGAAGTTATTATTGTGAATCCAAAGACAGGAAAACAAGAAAGAAAGATTATAAGAAAACCTTATTATAATGAGGATGTAGCTATTGGTGATTAATTAGATGAAGTAAATGGTGGATAGAGAGTATTAGCAAGAAGGATAGTGGATAATGAATAATCTCTAAATTAATTGAATGAAGAAGGATGGAAAATGAAAGATGGAAATTTGGAAATAACAATGACAGAGCCATCATAAATGATTGAAGAAGAAATATTAGTTTATAATGAAGAAAGTGGATTATATGAACGTAAATTAGTAAGAAGATAATATGATGCAAAAAGAGATTCCACTTTATAATTGGGCTAATTGAAGGAGTTTGATCAAAATGGAAATAAGATTCTATCAAGAAGAATAGTAGAGAATGTTGAATCGAGTTAATAATTACAAAAGGGTGGATGGGTTAATCATTAAGGAGTATTAGAGAAAACAATTAATGTTCATGAACCTGATAAATTTATAGAGGAGGAAATATTGATAATAAATCCAAAGACAGGTAAATAGGAAAGAAGATTGACAAGACGACCATATTAACCAGGAGATGAAAAAATGGAAATGGGAGATAATATTCTAGATTAATAAGGTGGAAAAAAGATAGTATCAAGACGTATAGTAGAGAATGATAGTTCATCTGAATTTTAATTGTAATAAGGATGGAAATAAATATCTGCTGGAATGTTTGAAGTATAATTGTGTGCAGCTGAACCGGTGAAATATATTGAAGAGGAGATTTTAATTGTCAATAAGTAAACCAAATAAATGCAAAGGAAACTTATTCGAAGATAATACACTATTAAAGATTAAAATCTAAAATTAGGAGATGATATTAAAGAGAAAGATGCATAAGGAAATAGAATTTTAGCAAGACGTCTGATTGAAAATGTTTAATCTTTAACTTAATTGAAAAAAGAAGGATGGACAAAATTAGCTGATGGAACATTAGAAAAAATATTATCAGCTATAGCTCAAAAATTCATTGAGGAAGAGATTTTAGTGTATAATCCAAGAACAGGGAAATAAGAAAGAAGATTAACAAGAAGACCTGTAATGTTGGAGGATGATAAATTTAAAGTTGGAGAATAGATTAATGAATAATTGAATGATGGTACTAAAGTAGTTGCTAGAAGAATTGTTGATAGTGATTTTGCATTTACTAGTTGGTAATAAAATGATGAAGGAGTTTTGATTCATTAAATAAGTGAAGCTGAACCAATGAAATATATTGAGGAGGAAGTTTTGTAAGTGAATCCAGAGACAGGGATGATGGAAAGAAAATTAATTAGAAGACCATATAATGATTAAAATTTGAATTTGGGATAAAATATTAATGAAAGTAAAGATGATGGTACAATTGTATTATCAAGAAAATTAGTTGAAAATAATGGGTCATTAGCTTAATGGAGAAGAGAATCAGATGGTAAATTGGTAAAAGTAATTAATCATGAAGAACCAGAACAGTATGTTGAGGAGGAAATTATAACTATTAATCCAAAAACAGGTAAACAAGAAAGAAAATTAATAAGAAGACCATTTACAGAAGATGATAGAAATGCAATTATTGGAGATTAAATAATTGATGAAATTAATAATGGATAGAAAGTTATATCAAGAAGAATAATTTCAAATTTATGTTCAAGTGATGATTGGAAATAAAATGATGATGGACATTTTGAGATTGTTGTTGCTTCATAAGAACCAATAAAATTTATAGAAGAAGAAGTTCTATCATATAATGAATAGACTGGAATGATGGAAAGAAAATTAATTAGAAGAGTATTTTCAGCATCAGCATAATTAGGTAATAATTTATAAGAGACAGATGATAAAGGAAATATTGTTATTTCAAGGAGAGTAGTTGAGAATTTGTTATCTTCAGAATAATAAAAGAAAGATGGATGGAAAGAAAATTAAGGAAATTTGGAATTGTTATTGAATGCATAAGAATCTTTGTAATTAGTTGAAGAATAAGTATTAATTAGAAATTTAGAGACTGGCAAATAAGAATTAGTATTAAGACGTCGTCCATATGTAGAAGGTGAAGAATTAATTAATCCAATTGATGGATTATTATTGTCTAGAAAAATAATAAAAAATAATTAATCATAAGGATAATTATTTAATGAAGGTTGGAGTAAAACAAATGGATAATTAGAGAAGAAGATTCATAATGTAATTAATCCAATATTATCAAATAAATTGATTCCAGATGATCCTACTTCATTATATTATCTTGAAGAAGATCATATTTTGACAAATCCTAATACACAAGAATAAGAAATACATGAACTTAAATTTCCATATTAAGGTAATTAACATTTGAAGATTGGAGAGGGATTAAGAGAAAGAGATGATTCAGGTAATCAAATTATTGCAAGAAAGATAGTCACTAATATAGATCCTGATTATAATCCTTATTAAGATGTAGAGGAAATTACAGAGATAATTGGTAGTGGAAAAGTTAATGAATTTTATGCACTTTAGAAATTGGTTAATATTACTGAGGTTATTATAAGTAAGAATTTAAATGAGAAATAACCAAATGGATTTATCATTAGATCCAGAATTGTTATTAATGAATATCAAAAGACTTAATAATAAGGTTGGAGGAAATTAAGTGAATCGGAGATACCACAAGGAATAAGATAATGGAATTAGAATAAAAGATCAATGTATTAAATTGATGAAGATAGTTAAGAACATAGAGATTCTTAATATAGATCAGTTGATGAATAGAATTAAATTAGAATTTTGGATTAAAAATTAAGTGTTAATGGAAAATATGTAGAGGAAGAGATTTTGATAAAGAATTAACATACTAATAAATATGAGAGAAGACTTTAAAGAAGATATACAAATGAAAATACATTTGGTGATGATATAGATGAATTAATATAAGATATTAAATATCTGGCTAGAATAGAAGTTTAATTTTAATTAGAATTAACAAAGTAAGGATGGATTGAAGTTGGTAATTAAATATTATAAAGAGTTATTGCTAAAAATGAGACACTATAAATGATTGAAGAGGAACTATGTAATAAAGAAAAACATGTATAAATGTTCATTCTAAAACCTTATAAAAATGAATAGATTTAGATAGGTGAGATGGATGAATTATAAGAAAATGGATTACATTTAGTCAAAAGATAAATTGTTAATAATAGATCTTTGGCATATTATAAAAATAATGATTTTATTAAGAATAAAGATGGAACCTATATTAAATAAATTAAAGGTGGTATCACTATGAAGATTCCAAAATATCAAGAATAAAATTTTGTAAGAAGACCTACATAGAGATTGTCTTAAATTTAATAAATTGAATAACACAATAATAATATAATTAAGATAGGAATAACAGAAAATGGATAAGATGAACCTGCAATTGTAAATAGAACTACAAATTCTGATATTTCAGAAACTGATAAGATGTTTCTCAAATAATTAGAAAGAGGATCTAAGAAAGATAGATCAAATATATATTAAAATATTTTGAATGATGAATAATTGAGAGGTAGAATCAACTCAGATAAGAATAATAAGAGTCCTTCTTCACCTTTTAGTGAATGTGCAATACCAAATAAAGGTAAAATATTATCAAAAGTATTGAATAAATTCATTAAAACTTCATTATCTCAAGCAATGAATGAACTTTAATTAATTTATTTAGCTTATAGATAAAAGAAGAGATAAACTTATTAAAGAAATTCTACTAATTTAACAAATATTCTAGCAAATTTATTTTATCGTTAATCTTTTGACACTTTAATTGAGCATATGTAAAAAAATGTTATTGAATTTGATGAAGATGATGTTATTAAATATAATGAAATGTTAGATGAAAATAAAATAATTGCTATGGAAATATAACCAGCAGGTAATGAAGGATAAGCAGCAGAACCAGTTGAATTAAATCTTACACCTCCAGAGAAAAAAAGAATTCTTAAAATTAAACCTAAAGGTTAATAAGAGACAAAAGTATTTGGTAGTAGTTCTTAACATGAAAATGCATAACCTTATTAAAGAAAAAGTGTTGTTCATAATACTATGAAAGTTTAAAATCCCTTTTAGAGATCAGCAGGTAGAGCCTCAACTGTAATTAAACCAAATACTTTCCAAAGTTCTTAAAGTCTTAAACCAGCAACTTAACTTGCGTAATTATTTATTTCATATTAATAGTCGTGGTTCATTATAAAATATTTCAGTTCCATTTGGATTGCAATAACCTAAAACTAATACGAAAAAATAGACTACTAAAATAAAAGAAGCTTAAGAAAAATCAAATTCTTAGAGTAAATAACATAGTTAAACTCCATTATCTTAATCTTATGTATTAATATAATTTAATTTAATTAGGCAACAATAAGTTAAAATTAATCTTAAGCATCCATTTAGAAATAAATGTCATAAGAACAATTAGCTCAAATATAAAAAAATAAAATAGCATCCTAATTTAAAAGAATGGGATCAGTGTAATTATCTGGAGCATTCAAAAAATCATGATATAATTTTATATTAATATATTATTTATCCTTAAATTTTAAATTTCATTATAATAATAATTGATCTTTACTTTTATTTAAAAAAAAATATATTTATTGATTACAGAAAGTATATTAATTCATTTATTATCTATCTTATAAATAAGATTTTCATTTGCTTTTATTAATTCTTCCTACAATTAAGTTGTTTATTTAAGGTTTTCTTTAAGTGAATTAAATCCACTATTGATTTCTTCTAATTAACTTCCTAAAGCTCTGGCTGCAACATATTTACGTGTTGTTAATTTTAATTAAATGGCATATTTTTTCATCTTCTTACTCATATCTGTGAATTCATCTTCAGATAAATCCAGATGTCTAAAAAAATGAATAATAATAAATTAAATACCTTTTTGCATAATGCATACGACCAAATATAGTAATAATCATAGCTGCTTCTTATTACATTTGTTTTTTTAAACTCAAACGATCAATTAGAATAACAACTTTATTTTCTAACGTAGTTAAATATGATTCATTTGTAATTATTACAATCATTGAAGATACAACAAAATTACCCAATATACAAACTACACTCATTACTATACGTCCTAATAATGTTCTTGTATAATAATCACCATATCCTAACTATAATTTAATATATATTAAATACAGTAGTGCTTGTAACTATAACACACCACATTGAATTAGCATAACTACTAAAATCATTACTACTAATATCAATTCTATTTAATGGACTTTCACATATTCTTAAACAATAACCAAATACAAATATAAGTAGTATCATAGCACTATAATTTACAGTAAATGGCTAATTTCTATTCATTGATCTATAATTACCTCATTAAAGATTTGATGGTGAACATATAATCAGCTTAACTGGCATATAAACTACATACTCTATCAGTTCTATTTGAATGCCAATATGAATTCAATAAGGTTGTACGAATAAAAAAGATTACTCGAAATGCTAGAGTCAAACATAGTAATTCATTTGCATAATAATATACCTGCCTATTATAAATACCTTACATCTCCATCAACAAAATCATTAGTAAAATAGAAACTGATATCATCTAAAAAAGGTAAAGGAGATGCAGTAATTATAATTATTTCCATTAATAACTCTACATGCTCCTTTGTAAATCCACTATAGACATCTCCTTTACTCTCTCTCCATTTCAGTTTTACTTGATTCCTAATTACAGCCAATCCCATTAATATTAAATTTGATATGAATATCACCCATAGGATCACCAATCGTGCTTCTGGTAATTCATCATAATGTATTAATTCTAATGTAATCACTGTTAAACCAGTCCCAATAAAATTAAAGACAAAAAAACTCAAATCCATCATCCTAAAACTAAAATGATTAAAACAAAATCAAATACCGTTGATAATATAGATTAGTCACTCTTCCATCTTCCAAAGAATCACCTGAAGAGTCTAAATCAAAAAATGGAGCTTTGTTTTAGATAGGTTCTGTTGGTTAATTTGCTTATGTATTAAGACGCTCTTGATCTGGTTATGTATGCATTTTAATTTAAAATATTAAAAATATCAACTCAGTACATAAATTCTTTATATTCGTTTTCAATATCAAGTATTTTCCATTTATTAATTTATAATGTTCTTTTTTCTTACTTTGATAATTATAATTATTCTTCTTGTGTAGGTTACTTAATTTGTTAATCATAAGATTATTCATAATTGTTGTCTACTAATATTTCTAATTATACTTTTACTAATTAAATTAATCTATAAATAAAGTACATTAATCAGAATGAATTCCCCTTTCTAAACAAATCTTACACACCTTTATATTTTTAATCATATTCAAACATTATTTATGATATATGTGACAACATGACAAAAATGCAAACATAAATTATTCATTTTCTAATTAACAATTAAGACATCTTTAAATTATATGAGTACCTTTTAATTCTTAATAATATAACATTTATAATTTTTCAAAATTCTTATATATTTGATTCCCTATATATTATTCATGTGTAATTAATTAAAAAAAGCATAACTTCTGTAATGATAAAGTTGTACTTCTGAGTTCTTCAATATTTGTAAAAGGTTTGAATAGTTAATTTAAATTATTAATAATCAATTTTGGATGGACTCTCTCAAGCATTTCAATTAAAATCTCTTAAAATACTTTATTAATAGATTTAAACTTATTTATCTATAAACTGAATTGTGAACGTAAATTTAACATTCTATTAACACAAGTGATCCAAAATTTAAAATTATTATCTTAATTAGAAAAATTTTCTCTGCATATTTTTAAACAAGGTAATATTAAAATTAATAATTCTTATGTTAATTCAATTTAAGATTATTCAATCTCTATCTTATTAAAATCTGTACTTATTACCTAAATAATTATTTAATATTATACATCAAAATAAATATCTAAAGCCTCTTAAAAATTTCCACTTCTTTCTTTAAGAAATGCAACTCCTTTCATTATATTATATTCCTTACAAATAATAATACAATCTTCTTATGGAAAATCTCCATATTGTAATTCTTCTAATACTTCTTCTGGATGATGTTTACATAATAACCTTAAATAAGAGATCATAATTTTATTATCAATAATTTGATTTTTATTCCTCTACTCTTTTATTATTTAATTCAACAAATACAATTTAAAATTTGGATGATTATCTAATTAATCTATTGCTTATTAATATAAATCATTTGGAAAATATTATAAAAGTATCTTTAATTTTTCAACACTTATATCTGCCTATAAAAAATTAAAATTTATTTTTACCAATTATGAAACAATAGTTAAACAATATTTTATAATATTGTCTTTCTAATTTATAAATTGATTTGAATTGAGTATCCTATCAATATAATTAAATATAAATTCCTATAATTATATTAATTATATTAAAATACTTTATCAATTTATGATGTTGATGCTAACATAGTACTAATACATTTTATCCAATCTCCTTTTAAACAATATATTTCAGATTGAATTCTTGAACATGAAAGTATTGAACAAGAAGCTTCCGATAATATAGTCTATAAAGATTAATCATCACCTAATAATTTATTAGTAAAAAATGTTATATATTAAATTAATAAATTATCTCTTTTTATTTTATCTTAATCTTTCATATCTTTTTATATTTTATATTCCATCTTTTCGAATTTATAGTTACTTTTCTCTATAAAAAATCTTAAATTCTCATAAGGATATCTTAAATTGTGAATCATAACTTATAAAAAATCATCATAAGATATTTAATAACCTAATTTCATTATTTCCAAAATAAAAGAATTCAATTAATTTACCATATTTAATTTCTTAATTTTCACATCTATTTTTTTGATGATAATCTCACAAATAGTAGTTTCTTCTTGTAAATTATCATTTAATATATTCTCAAATATTTATAGTTTATTATAAATCTTTTTATCTTTCAAAATTAATAAGAGTTCATTTAAAAATATACCAGCATCAATTAATAAAAACCTTTCCAATATTTCACTATTTAAAATCCATAATAAAATATCGCATATTATTTAAGGCCAATAATTATCAGGAATCTTCTCTTAAGAGAATTCTTATCCTTTAAATAATTAACTCATAAACCATATACATTTATAACCTAAACATTATATTTCTTCATCAATTTATTTTTAACTAAGACTTTAAATATCAATTTTTAGTGATTTTAAATAATATTATAATTCTTAATAATTTTTATTTAAACTTTATTAATAAATCTTAAAAATAGTAAATAAAGGTGTTTTATAATCTTCTATTTCTTTAGGTGGTATATATATCAATATACTCTGTAAGTTAGATTTAATACAAAATTCTTTAATAAGATTAGAATTTATAGATTTTTTATCTAAATTGAATATTAATAACTTCATTAATTTCAATTTATCTTCTTTTAACAAATAATCCAATATTTCTTTTAATGTATCTGTTGGAATCTATTTAATGACTCCTTTGTTTATAAATGATTCCAAACTTTAATAAAACTATTTTTCTAATCTATTATTTTTATAGATTTAATATATTTGATTAAATAGAAATTCAAATGATTCAATCATAATTAAAAAATTCATTGCAATATAGATTGAATTAGAATATTGTGATTTTAAACTATTATCAACAAATCTTTAGATTTAATTATGCAAATGAGGTTTTAAATACTCCTATCTTCCAATTCTAGGAAGATTACCTAATTTTATAAGTTTTCCTTAATACAAATACAATCCCATTCCAAATTATTCTTTCCATTCATCATTTAATTAAAATTATTACATCTAATCTTCCCAAGTATTTAATTTATAATAGATAATTCGTTATTTCTATTATTAATCTTCTTTTGATATAAAAAACACAAAATTTTACCAATTACAAATTGAATTTTCAAAATATAATACTTCTCCCATCATTTAACTTTAAATATCTTGATTTAATTATTTCTATATGATTTCTACATTTTATTCAATAATTTCAGAAATTGATATTAAAGAATACATCTTTCTTTCATGTTAAATAAAAATAATATCATTACTAATCCAAATTAAATACTTTATATCTTCATTATTAAAACTGTAATCACATAACAAATTTAAATTACATTTCAATCTATCTTTTTATTTCTCAAATTAAATTGATAAAACTTCTAATTTATTTTCATTACTGACTGCTATTTAAAATGTGTTCTTTTCAGTTTACCATTTTGCTTAAATGAATCTATTCTCTTAAACTTTATAATTTAACTTAATTAATAATTGATATTCTGGTTTTAAATTGATTATTTGTATTTAATCTTTAAATGTCAATAAGATGAATTCTTAATCCTAAAATATTATAGATTCAATTTAATGACATGTAGTATTTTCTTTTAATTCTTATTTTATTTACATTGAATAAGTTAATAGTGTTTATTTAATCCTAATCCCATACACATTCCCTTATGAATCAGTCATTAATAATTATATCTTAAAGTTTTTAGACTTTTAACAAACAGTCATTGTAACAGGAATACCTTCAATTATCAATTCAAATGCCTTTACAAATTAATTTTTAATATATAATAAAACTTGTTTTTCTGATATTCCTATTAATTTTGTACCTTTATCTATAAATCTTAAACAGATTATTGGATTAGGATTAATTTTTTTACTTTGTTCTAACAAAATTATTTGATTATTGAATTAGATATATATATTACCTCTGGCAGTTCCAATGGCTAATATATTTTCAAAACAAGTAATACTAGTTATGAGTAATCCTTTATTTTATTCAAAAAATTCCATTTATTTCTTAGAAATCTATACTTCTTTAAAAATCTCTAAAGTATGTATTTTTTTTTCAAATGATTTCAAAATATCTGTCTAATCTAATTATGATTGTATCTAAAATTATTGTCTTTCTCTTTTTTCAATATTGTCTAAAACATATGGAATTTCTTTTATTTCATAGATTTATGATATATTAGTGTATTTATTTAATATTTTATCTCCTACTTTGAAATCATATAATAATGAATAGTTATCCTTAAGAGACATTTTCTAGTCGATTTAATTTTATTATTAAATTTCTTTTTTTGGTTCTATTACAATTCCTTTATTCTCAATCTAATTTCCTTTGAACAATTAGTCTAACTTATTCATTTCTTGCTTGTCACTAAAATTTGTTGATTTTGGTACTTTTCTTTCCTTAGGAGGATATAAATGTGGATTAGCAATAATTTCATCTAATTTCATAAAATATTATAATCAAATTAATATCAAATTTCAAAAAAAAGGAATAATTATGGAATTAAATGTTTGATCTTGATTTTGTTAGAATATATCTATAATATTCAAATTTTGTTAATCTATAATTATAAAATCTCTACTTTCAACTTATTATAATATTTTACTTAGTTTCCATTACAATAATAATTCTATGTTCTTATTATTAAATAATAATTAATAGAAATTTATTATTATTTACTTCGTCTATTCATCATTTTAAGGTTATTATTATTAAATAATCTAGATATGAAGAGATAATAAGAATGTATAAATAAAATGAAAAATAAATTTGATAATTCTTCATCTATGAGATATTAAATTCTAAATTGAACTTTAAATACTTATTAACTCAAAACTTATATTATTTACATTCCTATTTTATTATTAAATTATGAAAATATTAATTATTACATTATATGAATAATCCTTAATGTCAATCCTGTTTCTAATATATTGCAATTGTAACATGCAAGGAATGCAAATTGTCTATCTGTTTCAAATGTGATGAACGTCTTCATTAAGATAAGAATGATAATCACTATAGAACAACTATTTCATTCCAACCTAGATAAAAATTGTAAAGTGATGAAGATGAGAAACTAATTGAGATGATAAAGTTGAAGAAGAAAGAATTATAAGAATTGAAAGATAAGGAATCTTAATTGACTAAACATTATTAAGATAGAATGATATAAGCCAAGAATAAATATGAATAACAAATTTCAGCTTTAGAAAATAGATGTAATAAACTATTTGATTATTTAGTATAAAAGGCTTAGAAATAAATGAATGAAGTCAGTTTAGAAAATGGCGAACTTGATGTTGATACTTTATAGAATGAATTAGAGAATTTAGAAAAGAGTTTGAAAAGTGAAATAAAATTAGTAGAAGAAGAACAAAGAAAATTAGATGAAAAAACTCAAAAAACTGATGCTTTATTAAATAGAGTTAAAAAGGCTACAGATATTGAATAATAATAAATTATTAAAATGAATGAAGTTGTATAAATATTTAAAGCATGTTCAGAATAATTATAAAAAGAGAAAGTAATTATTATTATCTATTAAAGGATTTGTTAATGCTTGATAATGAAAAACTAATTGCAGAAGTAGAGATCTTTGCTAAATTCTTTGATGAAAATGGGCCTTTGATGGAAGAATTAAATGCATAAAAAAATAATGAATAATAATGAAAATTTATTTTTGTTAATATGAGTAAAGGTGACAAGTCTCAAAATATTTTTTATTATAAAGTTGAAACTCTTGACTATTGGAAACAAACTATAGAAATATTATAATTATCAATTGAATTTGATGTATATATCTTCAATTAATTCATAATTAGTAAAAATACAAATTCATTGCACCTACTTTAATTGAATATGTATTGGCCACTCTTCAATTAATGATTTAAGTTAAAGGTCAATATAGCGAAGATAGTTTCATTATTTAATTCATTTTAAATGTTACTCAACGGAAGTCAAAAGATCTTTTATTTTACAATCATGTTAAGTCCTGCTGAATTAATCAAAGCAAATTCTGATCAATTCTCATTTTGCCTTAAGTTAAGAAAATATATTAAGACCAATTTATCAATGAAAGAGAAACTAAAATTAAACCATTAACCTTTTGTCTAACCTTTAGATTATTTTTAGATTAAAAGGTTACTGTTGTTTCTAAATTAATGTATAATTCTTCAAATAGTTTTATTGGAAATAGAATTAGAGAACAAGCTGATGAATTATCAAATGATAAAATTCTTAAAATAGGTAAATTATTATTATTAAAATCTATATTAGTGTAAGACCTTATGATTTACTCATTTATTGTTATGAATTATAATCTTAAAGACTATAATAATAACCTTAATAAATAATTGCAACATTTTCACCTTAGTAATAAAAAGATGAAGAAATATCATAAAAATAAACAGTTTAAACTATTCAATAATAATAAAAATAATCAAAATAAAATGATCTCTAATCGAAAATGTAAGAAGTTGACTTAATTCATGGAAACCAAGTATCTAACTATAATAAATTAACCATATTTACATAATAGACTTAAGCTAAATTATCTAAAGTTTTAACTCAAGTAATTACTTACTTATTCTACTTTAGATTAAGTAAGGTTAACAATTAGATGAATCTGAAATACAAGATAATGGAATTTATGAATTCTTTTGATATTTTAAATGTGATTATATATATTCTTATATTCTAATTCTTAAAGTTTATTTATATTTATCATACTTAATACATAAATCTAATATTATTTTACTTTTAATATTCTATATCAAAATTATTAATTCATGGAAAATTATTAGAATGATTTCAAAAAAATGATATATGAATATCTATTTTTGAACATACTCTATAAATAAATGGAAGTTAAACCTCAAAAGAATACAATAAAAGAGAAAATTCTTTAGGACTTAGGTGAAAATCCAACAGAGATTGATATAAGATATATAGGCTATGTAACTAATATACCAACATCTTAAATTAAATTGTGGTTAGAGGAATCTCAGAAAAGTGATAGTAAAATTGATATTGGTTCCAAAGAATGTCTTATTGTTGGAAGTAGAAAACCAAAAGGTATTAAGAGTGTTAAGATTAAAATTGAAAATCCATAAAATGATATTAATTATACTCAAAAATAACAAGAAGAGTAGAAATAAATAAATGAATAATAGATTTAAAACAATATCAATAAATAGACCTAGAAGGAATCTAAAATTAATTAAAAGAATCAATAAATCATTAAAAAACATAAGCTAAATTAATAAGTATTAGAATAAGTTCTTAAAGAACCAAACAAAATAGCTCCAATAATTTAATAAGACTAAAATTAGATTAATAAATAAAGAGATAATGAATCTTTATAAACAGATATAAATCAAGAACAAAAGGTATTAAATTAAACTAATCTATAAATAAATTATAATAATGTTACCATCTTAGATGAAGGATAAAAAAAATTACTTAAAACTAATGGTGATTAATAAGGATAAAATAAGAAATTGTTAAAACCTAAATTTTTAATTTAAACAACAATTAAATAAAATAATTAAAAAACAAATGATATACAATTATAAGTTCCTTTGGTAGAATAATCTAATAATATAGAAACCACAAATTAAAATACTCTTTAATAAAACAATTAAGTTCCTATTTTAAATATCAATAATTTATAAAATGAAAAAGATAAAGAATAAGATAAATTTGATAACAAGAATAATAAATTTATAAGTTAGAAAATAAGATAAGAGGATTAATAATAGAATAAGGATATTTCTAAAAATTAATTGGATGATAGTAATGAAATAGCAAAAGATTTAGAACAAAAAATAGCTTATTTTCTTGAATAGGATGATATTAGAAATAATACTAATAATAATAATAATAATAATAATAATAATAATAATGGTATCAAAAAAGATTAAAAGTTAAATCAATCATCTTAGATTGAAAATAATAAAAAAAAACATGAAATCTAATTATAACACAGTAATCGATTAGAATAAGATTTTTAACCTATATCAATAAGTAGTAGTCCTAGTCCAAAAGGTCATTAATAATAGTAATGTTAAAATTAACCCTAATAAAATAATATTTAACAATTTATAAGTTAACCTAACTTTTCAGATAATAAATTAAATAATTCTAAAGTATAAAATAAAGTTTTATAATAATAATAAAATTAAACTTAAAATTCTTTAAGATAATAAAATTTATAATTGAATAAATAAAATGAATTTGAATGTTAATTATCTTAATATTAATATTTAAATCAAGATTCTAGACTTACAGGATAATAATAGCAATATAATTAATAAGATAAACCATATTGTATATAATTACCTATTCTAACTTAAGCATATCAACCAAATTAATAATAATTCTAACAAGCACCAATTATTAATCCAATTTAATCTGTATATAATTAATCATTATTTTAAATGCCTATCTAAACTTAAGAATAAAACTTTTGTTAGTAATATGCTTATACTGATGCAAATGGTTTACAAAAACTATAATAACGTTTGGATATTATATTGTTGTAATAAAATACCCATTAATTGACATTATTATCAAAACTTGATTAGATCATAAATTTAATTTAGAGACAATAAAACAAGAAATGATTTATTATTTATGATTTGAAAAATAGATGTTTATAGATTTTTAAATCAATCTCTTATTCTTTATAAAATAATTTTTATTTATAATTTTAATAAATTTCCTTAAATGAAACTGTAATTTTTTTATTTAAATTTTGTAGGATAATATCATCACAAATTAGATAACTTATGATTACTATCCAATAATTTTGATATTTAAAATTGAATGTAAATAATTTATTTATTAAATTAAATTCTTAATTAATATATGAAAATATAAAAAATGAATATATGTAATAATTAAATATTAGATAAAGTAAATAATAAAATCTAATTAGATTATTATTTTTAAATACAAATCACAATTCAAATCCAAAACCTAAAAACTCAATCTCTAATTCTTATGATGTTTGAGGAAAAGAATACTATTCCTAATCAAAATCAATTTTTCCAAAAGGTGTAGGAGAAAATAAATATTGGTTGCTTTATTCTTCAATCTCACTTATTATTTAAATTGATTATGGATCTTCTTGTATAAATTATGGGAACAGCTATTTGAATAATAATTAAAAAGCATTTTCTATACAATATATTAATTTAAAAATTACGTGACTCTATTTTCATACCTTTTACTAATATACGAATACTTTCAATAAATAATCTACAATTTTTTTCACCTTCTTTTGCTATAGAAAGTTTAGTCTTAAAATAATTAAATAAATTGTTACTTGTAGAAATAGTAAAATACTATTTTTAATTTTAATTTAATATTCAATTGAGGATAAGAGTTTTTACTAAATTTTTACTTATTCAAATTAAAGTGCTTTTATTTAATTATTTAATTCAGATTATTCAACACCAAAAATACTAGTATCTCTTAGAATTTATTTTTAATGTTTCTTTTTAACAATATTCCTCATTAAAACTTTTTATTTTGCAAAACATGGATGATAATATGTTAAAGTGCCATATTGATCTTTACTACTTGTAAATCCATACATATTAAGTTATCTATAAATATGAATTTTATCTATAACCTTAAGAAACTTGAATATTTGGCATGTTTAAAATATTTAGATAGAACTAATTCTTATAATAGTTCCCTATCAAGGATTTGAATTTTCAATCCTTCTTCATCCCATCTTATAATATCATGAAATTCATTTTGCTAATGAAATTTATATCTATTTATACATTTAACATTTCATATGTAACTTCAATGAATTTAATTACTGTCCTTTGTTTATTTTTTCTATGCATTTCTATCGAGTGATATTAATTTTAGGAAAAATTGGAATTCTTAAATACCTAAAAAATATTATATAAAAACAAATTTAATTATGGTATATATCGAAAATAGTTAAATTTGAGAAATATTAAGAAAGGAAAAGGGTAATTAACAGAATCCATCCAATTTGTTTATTTTTACATTATCTATTATAAATCAATTTAAATTTATTATAATAAAAATAAAAATTGAAGACAATATGAATAAATGGATTGTTTTAAAGTTTAAATGATTTGAATTAGAGATACTATAATCTTATTTAGTTCTTAAAATTTATTCAATCTTAAATTCTTAATTATTGATTTTAACAAGCAAAATCTTCTAAATTACGACATGTTTTTTCAATATTAGAAAAGGCTTCATTATGTTTCGAAAATTAAGTGGCTGGATAATAAGAGGATAGATAATTAAATATTTAGAATATTGATATTTAAACCTAAGGTAAAATAGGATTTTTATTGAAATATGACATAGCATTTTCAAGTTATAAGATTTCACTTGAAGGAAATGTAATTTCTAATAATTCTTAAAATGTTAGACCTTAAATATTATTATAAATTATTTACAAAATTGAGGCAACATTCCTTAAACTATTTTTAAGGTTGCATTTAATATAGATTTTGCTTAATTAGATGTCTATATTTTAGTTTCAAATAATAACTAAGTAAATTAATATAATTTTTTACATTTATTAAATATTGAGTTAGACTAGACATTTTATCAACTGATTATAAACATCCATCTATTTATTATTTTAATAATTATTAACTCATCTTAATTTAATTCATTTAGTTTTTCAAAAAAGAAGTTTCAAACTCATTATATGAATTTTATTTTCTTTATTTCTTTTTCATTTATAAGTTTGGATTATACTTAGTAAATTATGTGTTATAGTAGCACGAATTATTTCTTTCAGTACATGTTCTTTAGAATCCATAAAGGTTTAATTGTCTTAAATTACATATTTAAATACCTTAAGAAACTAGAAAACTTTTAATGTCTATAGTATTTTGGTAGTATTTTTTATATAAAAGTAGTTTTATCTAAAATGATAAATTTGTCTCCCAAATCATTCCATCTGATTGTATTTTCATACTCTTGATTCTATATTATTAATTTACTAAACCTCCAGAATTTAATAAAGTAATTTTAAAAATGATGAATGAATAATTCTGTTTTTCTTAATTTTGTTTTCTTACATTAATTAAATAATTTAATAAATTTATTATAATTCTTATTTAAAAATGTTCATCTATAAGATTAAATACCTATTTTTGAGAATCAATAAAATTAAATAATTATTATTTTTGGTTTGAACTTAAAATAGAATCACTAATAAACTTTACGAGTAGATGTTTTCTTGGCTTCTTTTTATAGCAATTCGAATTTATAATCTTCTATATATTCTAGGGCAGCTTTTTGATAACTCCAATTATTCATATCTAAGTAAAATCTAAATTGATATTATATAATACATTGCAACTTTACGACTTTTATCTTCTGGTTAACATACTTAATCTAAGAAGAGTCCAATTTTCAATTCTTACATATACTTCTCAATATCACTATATCAATATTATATATATACATATCTTATTTTTTATAGTCACTTGTAGGATTTGGAATAAGCAATTTTTTCAAATAAAATATATCATTTGTTTATAAGTTATTATAAGTCCGTATTCTACATGCTGGCACTCCATATTATAATTCTAATCCTTCTATTGTATCATCTGGACAAATTATATGAGTAATTTCTTTTTTTCCATCTGGAGTTGGTGTTTCTTATGATTATAAGATAATATTCCTCTAATCATCAAACCAACTTTCATCATATAGATCATAATGATCTTTCAATTCAGTTGGTTTGTATTCTTCTTCTTTTTATTATGGTTTAGATTTAGACATTCCAAATATTCTTGCCAAACAACCAACAGGTTCTTATTGAGATTACTTTAAAGGTTGTTATAAACTTTCTTCATTTACAAGAGGTTAATTTAGATTTTCATTGTTTTTTAGATTCATTTCTTCCATTTCAACTAGACGATGAACTTAGTTTCTTCTATTATAGACTTCATTTGGAATATCACCCACTTTCATTATATATTAAATAAATGATTAATTTAAATGAAGAGGAAAAATAGCAATAAAGCAAACTAATCAATATATTTTTTTAGCATGCCAAATAAGGACTAATAATATTACTTATGAACAATTTAATAAAGGAAGAATATTTCTTTTTATAAATCACACTTTATTTAACAATCATAATGTTAGCTTTTAATTTTATTGCAGCTATATTTTTACTTTGTGTTAAGAGAGATTTTCCTAGATTGGAATATTTTCTTATTTACACATTGAATTTATTTTTATTTTTGACATTGATTGTGTATTCATTAAAATTCTTTATTGAACTTAATGATATAAATAAACAGTTATCCTTATATGTCAAAACTTACATATTGATTTTGTTATAAAAAGTATTTAGTATTAAATAAATGATTAGGAAATAGAAATTTTGACAATAAAAGTATTTCCATATGATATAGCTAATAGATAAGTAAATTGTTTTACATCATTCATATTTGTCTTTTTGATTTTATTAGATGAAGATCCTCTTTAATGTAAACAATAATATTCAGTTTTATTACTTTTTCATTTAATAAATCACACATTCTAATTAATATTTAACACACTTTTTAATCTTCTAATTTTGAATTAAAAAAAATCATAAAAAGAATTAAGAACATTTTCAAAGTAATTTGATATTATTATAATTTTAGTATATTTTTAATTGTATTCTTTGTGATTCATATTACTTTATTTATTTTTACTATTATTAAGACAATTTAATTAAAAGATTAAGATTGTCCATGTTTATAATTTACTATACAATTTTATTATTGTTTTGCTCCAATTAACTTTGGTGCATTTTCATTTGTAATATTATTAGAATATAAATGGTTTAATGGAACACTAATAAATTAAGATACAATTGATAAAAATAGTTAAAATTAAAGTTCATGTATAATAATTTATATATATTTAAGATGCTGCTTCACTATAGAAAAATAATGCAATCCAAAAAGATAGACAATCTGTCAAAAGTATGAGTTCAGTAATTAATAATCCTATGGATAATAGTGAATGTAATTCTTAAGCACCAAATTTTGGAAAGTATATTTGAATTTTATTATTTATTTAGAGATGAAAATAAATAATTATAAAAATTAGGCACTAGCTAATTTGGTGCTTCATAATATAATTAATAAATGGAACATTCTTGGGCAAATGTTTATCATTAAAATCCATTTAATTAATAAGACAGCAATGAAAATAATAACAATTAAAAAAGAGAGAGCAAATCAGTTGATGAGAGTTTAATTAGATAGGAAGAATCTTAAATTCCAGAGAATTTATCTTAATTAAATAATCCTATGGATTCAGATAGTTAAATTCTTAAATGATTTATACAAATATATATATATGACTACAAATGATCATTTTTAGCTTGGAATTTAGAAAAAGTTCCTTGCTTTTTTTACATCACAAAAAAAGATACATTTTGGAAAACTCACATTTTTCTTTTCTTTATTTGGACTTTATTATTTAGATTCATCAAATGTTGGATGACAAAATGAATTTATTTAAAAATCAATCAAATTTGATTAATTTTCAATTTCTAAAGTCTTGCTTAAATATCCCTTTTTATTTCTGAAAGTTGGAGTATCAAGTTATTATTCTATGATTTAGCTTATATCTATAATTAAATTGATACCTATGTTAACTAAATCCTTTTAAAGGTGGAAATGTAGGTTATTTTTTATATCTTTCTTATTTCACTTTAGATGTTAATTTTTATTGTTTTTCATTAACTTGATTTAGCAACTGACTAAATCTTTTATTTTAAGCTGTTCCTAATAACTCTTAGCCTAATTATAGATCTGTTTTAATCCTTATCTCTCTTTGTATTTGATGATTATAAATAACTGAATCCACCGGCTGTACACCTTAAGTTTAAAAAATTATATATACTTTTAATAGAAGCTCTAAATTAATTAACTTTTTGAGCAGATCTTTATTTTATAGATTTTTAAACAATCCTTGTTTCTCTATAATAGTGAAAATTGTTCATAAATAAATATAATAAAATAAGAATCTGATCTTTAATAATAATGTGTCATTAATTATTTTCAAAAAAGTATAAAATATTATTATTCCATTTTTAATAACATTAATTAAAATATAAAAGAATATAAAATGGAAGCAAAATCAACTTACCAAGCGTAATTAAACTCTATGTTGGATTTAACGAATGTATTCATGATAAAACCAATGAATAAAAATGGCCTTGATCTTAAGATAGCAATTGATTATAACCCTTAATATAGCGAGTAAGTTTAAATTAAAATTTCAGAACTCTAGGATGTATGTAAAATATTGTACCAATATTTAACAACGATGGAGATCCTACATAACATGGGTTCATACTACAAATAGATCAAGTATATATATTTTGATATTTTCTAGACTATTCATTTATCAAATAGTACTCATTATAGGAATTAATATGAAAAGAAACTAGCAGAAGTTAAAGAAAAGAATAGAAATCTAGTAAATATTTAAATTCACTTTTAGTTTGTACCTAAACCAAAAGGAACTAAGATCTTCTGTAATGTTTGTAAAGAATACATTGAAGATTATCTTCAAGTAAGTAATTACAATAATTAGCATACTGAATCAAGAAACCACAAATTGAAGTTTAGGAAGAACAAAGTTATCAACCTCATTTCCTCAATGGTTGATGAGTTTTAGAAGACTCAAAGTATACCTCATAATACACTGAATCTTCCTTCCAATTCTGATAATTGTGGTTACTATTAGTCCATCTTAGATGAAAGCACTGAACATTGTGACACAACCTAATAATAAGAACCACAATCTATCAAAAAGATTAAAATGAATGATGGTGTCAGCGCTTACAACAAGTTGGGCAACTCGTAATAATTTTCTATTAATATTTTTAGTCTTGTAAATAGCTCTGAATAATCATTCAACGACAAGTTCGGAAAGTAGTGTCTTTGAAGGAAATATTATGAGCAGCATATATATATATATATAAATATTCAAGCACCAAAATTTTTACAAATTCTTTTATTTCTTATTAGTTTTTATTTTATTTATAGATCATATTTTTATGAGATTAAATCTAATGTCTTAAAATTATTTATTTGTCTATATATATAAAATTATTCATGATATAATATTTTGAATTATCCTTCTAAATAATAAATAACATTTTTATGTTAATAAAAATATAATTTATTATTATTATTATTATTATTATTATTATTATTATTATTATTATTATTATTATTATTATTATTATTATTATTATTATTATTATTATTATTATTATTATTATTATTATTATTATTATTATTATTATTATTATTATTATTATTATTATTATTATTATTATTATTATTATTATTATTATTATTATTATTATTATTATTATTATTATTATTATTATTATTATTATTATTATTATTATTATTATTATTATTATTATTATTATTATTATTATTATTATTATTATTATTATTATTATTATTATTATTATTATTATTATTATTATTATTATTATTATTATTATTATTATTATTATTATTATTATTATTATTATTATTATTATTATTATTATTATTATTATTATTATTATTATTATTATTATTATTATTATTATTATTATTATTATTATTATTATTATTATTATTATTATTATTATTATTATTATTATTATTATTATTATTATTATTATTATTATTATTATTATTATTATTATTATTATTATTATTATTATTATTATTATTATTATTATTATTATTATTATTATTATTATTATTATTATAATCTTCATTAAATTATCAAGAAAAATGATTAAAAACAAAAAGAAATTTAATGGTATTAAATTTATAGAAGTAACCCATAAAATCTTACAAGTAAAATTAAATTTCATTTTTTATAAGTAAAATGAGTATAATGATATTATTAAATGGGATGATCAAGGAATAAACATAATCATTATGGATAAATTTCTTCTTTAATAAATTGTATTACCCAAATACTTTAAGCATTCCAAATATTCAAGTTTTCTAAGGTTATATTCTATTTTATTAATTAGATAGTTAAACTTATATGGATTTACAAGTAGCAAAGATTAAAATGGTTACTTAAATTATCATCACAAAAATTTTGCAAAAGACAATTATGATAAAAATAATATTCAAAAGAAATTATAAATAAAAGATATTCAAAAGTCCTTAGGAATATTTTAATAGGTATAAACTGAACTTTAAAGTTAATTATTGAGTTTATAAATTGAATAAAATAGAATCAAATAAAGTCTTTTAAATTCTATTGATTAATAATTATCAATTAGATGCAATATAAAAGAGTTCTTAGAAGTAAATAATTAAATCATAATTGAATAGGCTATCCGTTTCATTAGATTATAGGGTGAAGATTATTTTGATTAATTTATTAAAGGTATTCAAACTATTTTCTAAGGCTTGAATCCCGCAGCATGTATCAAATTTATATTATATATAGATTATCATTTTTAACATCTAATTAATCTTGTATTTAAATAATTCAATATTGAAGAAGTTCAATCTAATTATTATCAATCCGAAATAGATGAATAGAGCAACTCTTATATGATATCCCCCTGTCCTTTTGGATTATTTGAATTAAGGGCAAATATAAATGCTCATAATGAATTAAATTTCAAAAATCAAGAATTGACATTGGATTCATGATATTTTTATTTAACATATACTATTGTATATTAAATAGAGATTGAAATAAATTATTATCAAAATATCATTCTAAAAATAGAATAATATACTCCCTTAAAGAGGATTAGTAATTGATTGATAAGTTATGTTTAATTATAAAAAAATCATCATTAAAAATATGTATCACTAAAATTATTATCTATTTTTAGTGTTATCAGATATTCATTAATATTCTATTTTTACAAAATGACACATTATTAATTCAATATTTTAGAAGATAAATAATTAAAATTGAATTGATTTTATAATGAATAAAACTCCATTGTTGATAGAAATGGATTAAATAAAAGAAGAAGAAAGTCATAAAGTAAGTGGAGTCAGACAATCAAAATTTTCTATAGTAAGTAGATTATCAGTTCAGGATTTGTAAAGTGCATGGTATTATATATAAGAAACATGGAAAAGTGGTATGTCTTAAGCAGCTCTAAATATGCCATTTGTTTTAGCACTAGGAGCTAATTCAGGAGTTTCAGCTGCAATGGGACTTACAACTGCTTTTATAGCTGCATTTGTTAATGGGTTTTTTAGTGGAAGCAATCATTCAATTTATATGCCATCTTGGACAATCACAGGTTGGAATTATGTTCTAACTCAATAATATGGAATTTAGATATTGCCATTAGCCACTTTAGTATCTGGATTGATGATTTATTTAATTAGTTTGTTTAAGTGGCATTAATTATCAGATTACATTCCTTAATACGTTATAGAAGGATTTTACTTAGGTAGTGGATTCCTTTTTTTAATATTGTATAGTGATTATATCTTTGGTATAACAGATAATCATACAAATGTAGGTTAGAAGTTATATTCAAATTTAATAGAGATGTACATTTCATATTATGAAAGAGGTGATCTTTATAATGTAATTTACACATTTTTAATATTTATGTTCTTATAATTTGGATATAAATTTCATAGACCTTTTCCTTGGGTTTTATTAACAACATCATTTGGTTTATTGATTGGAAATTTATATCCAACAGAGTAATGTTTGAGATATGTTTATGGAAATACTAGACTATAATTTAATTTTATATAAATCAATGAACTTAATTTGGGTTTTGAGTCAATTTTGGAAATAATTCAATTATGTATACCAATAGCAATTTGTGTAACCATTCAAAATTTATTATGTGCAAGAGGTGCTTAATCATTAACTGAAGTTAAGTGTGATTATGATTAAGAAACATTTTGTGTATCATTTGCTAATGTTATTAGCGGTTTAGTTGGTGGTATACCATGTTGTGCATCCAGTAGAATGTACACTCTTAATATCAGATTAAGAGATATCAATAAATGGTCATCAATAATAAATGCTTGTTCAATTTTCATATTTTATGGAATTGCTTCTTAATTTTTTATGAATATACCATTATATGTTATTGCAGGTTAAATTTTATTAGTTGTATATTAATTTCCACCTTGGAATTATTTAATTAAATTGTATTAAACAAAAAGAAGATTAACATTGTTTAAATGTATATTAATATCTTGGATATGTTATAATTATGGAGTTATGTATAGTACAATTATAGGTTGTTTACATTCTTTATTTTTATTTGCTTAAAAAATGAGTGGAGCTGCATCTGAAATTATTGTAAATACAGATCATGATCCTCGTAGATCATCTTATATTGAAAAAGAATAACATTTCGAAGATGATCTACCAAAAGTTGATGGATCATATACTTTATATCGATTTAGTGGTTCAATCAATTATATAAATATTAATGTATAATTTTATTATTATTATTTTTAGAATCATATTAATTAAATTAAATAGCTTGCCTTTACAGATTACATCATATTTAGTTTTAGATATGTCAGTGTATTTGATGAATAGGCTATAGATAAATTAGCTATTATGATTGAAAATCTTATGAGTATATAATTTATATCTTTTCTTAGAATCATAACATGAAATATACTTAACTGGACTCCATAAAACTATGATTGAAGAAATGGAATATAATTCTTTTTTCAAAGAATTCTTTATATTATGTCATGATAAAGTTAAGACTTTGGGTTAATGAATAAAATATTATATAAAAGTTTTAGCTATTTTATTATTATAATTATTTTTATAGCAAATTCTATTAATTAAAGATGGCCTAAAATAAGAATCAACCCCAGAAATAGATTTAATTTGTTTTCAACAGTGAGCAATCTTAAATTATAAATTCTACGTATACTAATTAATCTAAGGATAATAAAAAATACTCTTCCATCCCAATCAATTTTAACTACTAGATTATGATTAGTGATTTTATGTTGCTTTTTGAATATGGGCATTTGAAAGAAAAGTTAAATATATCAGGATATTTTTAATTTGAAAATTTGATCAAAGAATTTATTAGATTTCAATCGAATAAATAAACCATTTTAAACTAATGCCTCATTACAAATTAAGATAATAAAAATTATATAGTTTCCAAGATTGTCCTTACTGATAATTACACATCTTTAAATGAACAATATGATGAATTGCTTCCTAAAATTTAATTGTTTGTAGATCAAGATAGAGGAAAAGAATTGAATTTTGTATTAAAATCTGCTTTTGATATTTAATCAGAGCTAAATAAATATTTAGAAAAATTTTAACAATTAAATAATTAAGAACTAATGACTCATATTCAGAAAAGATTTTTTATGAAATAATATTTAAAATAATAAATGGATTAGTAAGAAAAATATTAAAGCTACTTTAAAGATATTAATGAACGACTAAAAAAATTGAAACCCTATTAATAAAATTAAATCATAGATGTATTAATCGAAGCTGATGCTGAAACATTAGAATAAGTTTATAATTGTATTAAGATTGAAAAAGCTTTGCAATTTCAATTTTTATAAGAATAATAAAATATTATTAGTGATTTAGAATTAAATAATTATTTTCTGACTTCATTGTATATTATTGACTAAATAATATCAGATTAAACTGTTTTTGAAGAGTGCCTAAAATAGGAAAATAAAAATTAATACATTTTAGAAACTTTCAATGATACTTTAAAGGATTTAGAAGGTTATTAAATTTCCTTTTAAGATAACTCTAATTAATAAGATAACAGATTTATAAAGTTTAAAGAGGCATTATTAAATTAATTAAAGAAAAGATTTTGGATTTTTTCAGAAGAAATTACTTAATTTAATGAAGATGTTTAACTAAAAAATGAGATCAATTAATTATTTAATCGTTATTACAAATCTATTTGCCTTAAGCTTCCATTTAACAATTTATTAGAAAAATTGATTCAGATTATTTTAGACAATGATAGTATGGAAGGTATAGTTGAAAGAATTTTAGAATTGAAAATATAAAACATCAACAAATATGTTTTAGATCTTATAGATAAGTATAATTTGGTTGACATTGACAAAAAATTAAGTTATTTATATTAAAAGAAAAAGCATAAGTATTTGAAACAATTAAAAAATCGTCCATTATTTTTTTAATAAGTTGATATTATAATTGATTATTGTAATAAAACCAGCACAATGATTGAAATGGAAAATTCCTAAGCATTAATAGATTTCACAAATTCAAATTAATAATAAATTTTAGAATTTCATCTAAGGCAGACATTATCTAATTATGAAAATCTGTATTCAGATGAATAATTTCTACCTGAACTATTTAAGTAAACAAATAAATTTTGCCCTGATTTAAGTATTGTAAAATCCACATAATATGTTATTTTTCAATAAAAGATTTAATATATGAGACTAAAATAAGAAAAAGGAATTGGAAAGTAACACAAGAAATTAAAAATGAAATTAAAATTTTTAGATTATGAAAAGCTTGATATTGAAAAAGTCATCTAATAACATTAGAATTCTGAATAATCGCCTGCTGTTATATATGAAAATAGAATATGGAATTAATTTCATAATTAAATAATTTCAGAGTGTACAAAATTTTTAGATTAAGAAATTAAAAAAAAAAGAAACTAAGCTTTTGATGAAAAAAAGAAAAAATATAAATCTAATTATGAATAGTATTCTTTGATTCCTTTTGATTGGATTGAAACAATTTTTCGTAATAGTTATGAAGAAATGAAAGAAGAAGAAACAATGAAAAATATTGATAATATTTTTAAGAATTGTGAAAAGGAAGATGAAAATCATTTTAAAGAATTGTAAGAATATGTAGAATTGGAAAATGATATTATAAATACTAGAAATAAATAAATCAAGGAATATTTTAACTCTCTTGGTAAGAAAGATTATGAAACAATTAAAGAGTTAGAAGCAGATTTAAAAAATTAGATTAAATTTAATAGAGAATAACTATTTAAGTAATAATATTTAATCAAAAACTCAATTTAAGAAATATATTAAGAATATATTAAGTAATGCTAAGAGATATTAAAATATCCTCCAACTCATTTATAAAAATACAAAGTTGATAAATAGACATAATTAAATGATTTAAGGGATATCAATAATCAAATTTTGTCATTTTATGGAAAATAATTAATAAATCATTTAGAATAGCAAAAAGAATCATGAAAAATAAATTATAATAATTAATGATTAAATATATTATTCTGTCATTCTGTCTATTTTAAGTACTAAGCAAAACAAAGGATGAATGGAAATCAAGAACAGTTTATTAATTGCTAACTGATAGATTTGCAACTAGTACTGGCAAATCGAGTTCATGTAATTTGAGTAAATATTGTGGAGGAGATTATAAAGGAATAATCAATAATTTGGATTACATCACTAGTAATTATGATATTAATACATTTAGACATGGGATTTGATGCTATATGGATTTCACCTGTAAATGACAATTATGATAATGGATATCATGGATATTGGTATAGAAATATGTATGACGTCAATAAAAATTTTGGAACTTCATAGGATCTAAAAAATTTAGTTACTGCTTGTCATAACAAAGGTGTCTGGGTTATGGTAGATGTTGTTGCTAATCATGTATATAGTAATATTTATATTAGATGGGAAATACAAATTAGGATTATTCATAAAATTATCCATTTAATTCATCATCTCATTATCATGATTATTGTATCATAAGTGATAATGATTTCAACACTCATAATTTAGCTAACATATAGAAATGCAGATTGGCAGGATTAGCTGATTTAAACTAAGACAACACATTTGTAGCAAATGAATTAATCAAATGGATAAAGTGGTTAATAACTGAATATTAATTTGACGGAATTAGAATTGATACTGTAATGATGGTCAAAACTGATTTTTGGACTAAATTTACTAATTCAGCAGGTGTTTATTCTGTTGGAGAAGTTTTTGATGGGGATATGGGTTTTTTAAAGTAATTTTTAGGCCCCATTAATGGACTACTTAATTATCCATTGTTCTACACTTTAAGAGATGTATTCTTACACAATAAAGGAATGAATACTCTAGAATCATATTTCAACAATATTGCAAATTCATTTGGAAAAGCAAATCTTCCTTATATGGGCAATTTTAATGATAATCATGATAATGCTAGATTCTTAAATGATGCTGTTACTGGTTATATTCCTGAAGACTTTGAATTCTATGGAGAGAATTCAAATTTCACTGTAACTGCACTCAAGAAACTCTAATTTAAAGCAATCACTGCATTTACTCTTACCTCAGTTGGTATCCCTATGATATATTATGGATCTGAATAATTTTATGCAGGTGGCAACGATCCAAACAATAGAGAAGTTTTATGGAATCATTTAGATTAGTAAATATATTTTTATATTGAATAGAACATCTGAAATGTATAAGTTTATTAAAGTAATTAATGAAGCTAGAAAAACTACAAAAGCAGCATCTTAAGATTAGATCTAAAGATATGCAGATGCTGATGTCTATGCATTTACTAGAGGGACTTTGTTTGCTGCCTTTTCTAATAAATATGATAAATAAATAGTAAAATCTATTACATATCATCCTTATGCTGAAGGTATTTATTTTTATTTACATTAAAGGAACAAGCCTTTGTAACATCTTTTATGCTACTGATTGTGTAAAAGTGACCAACGGAGCTTTTCCTTTATATTTAAATTATGGTGAAGTTAAGATCTTCATTCCAAAATGATCAAAAAAGATATAAATAAAATAATAATAAAATATATCAAATTTCATCTATTACTTATTTTCTACATAGTGGACAATTTAAATTTAATTTTAGCCAATCCACTATGCAATCAGTATGAAATACATGTTTCTCTGAGCAAGACAATACTATAACTTTTTCTTAGTTTTATAATTTTTACATGCATATGGCACAATCAGTATCTAATTTAATAAATTTATGAATACTTTCCATATGATCTTTGCTCTAATTGTAAAGGATCTCTTTAAGATCCTTCAAAATTTTTTTTTTTTCAAGGCTTTGCTCTTTTCTTCTTTTACAACACTTATAAATTTCATAACATATTAAAACAGGTGAAAATACTATCCACAAAAGTACTAAGACAAAAGTTTTAAAATATTAGTTTAATCCAAATAAAACCACCTAAATTAATTAGATAAGTACTAAAATCATATAAACCATGCATAAAAAATAAAATAATCTATCAACTAAAAATAGGCTATCACTATTGAATAATATTATCACAGCTAATAGTTAAATGAAAAAAAATGCTATCACCAATAGTTTATTTAAAATTTTCAAACATTTAAACTTGTCTTACAATTTTTCCTAATAATTATATATTTTCTAAGTACATAAATTTCTTGACTCAATTTTGATACAAATATATTTCTTTAATCAAAAAGTAAGAGTCTACCAATTAATTATTGATTTTAATAATCATTTTATTCTTCAATTTATTACTATTGTTATTATTAGTCCAATCCTTATTCAATAGAAATAATATTAACTAATCCCATTTTTACAGCTAATTAAAAGATGATGGAGTATTTATTTAAGTATTTTTAAATAACTCTATACTAAACCATTGAAATAAAGCTATGAATAACTAATGTAAAACTAATAATAACCTGTTATATAAAGCCATATGTCGATATATTACAAAGAATATCGAAAATGTTATTGAGATAAATTAATTTCATCTGTAACCAACATAAATTTCGAAATGATCTTAGAATATAGATATTCTTACTAATAGCATTCCAAAAACATATTTGATAATTGAAAGAATCATTTTGATCTGATTTTTTTTAATCAATATACTTCTGCCTTATTCAAATAGAAAATTCGGTATTTACACCTGTGATTAATTTTGTTCTATCAAACTATCACTTAATTGACTTTAATAATTCATTTCTTTATAAATTTATAAAATACATTTTCTAAGAAATTGTAATAACTAGCATTTATAAGATGAAGAGAAACATTATATTATCATTTTGATCAAATCAAAGTATATAAATTATATTAATATATCTTGATTATGTTGTATGCCATCAATATATAATTAAAATATTGGTCTATTGCAATTTTAATAAAATAAAATACTTTTTACTTTATAATTTATATCACAATAAATGTTTATCCATTCCTCTAAAAGTATTTATTCATTCATAAACTCAGTATAGACTTTATTATACATACTGGTATTAAATGCAATCTAGTTTAGATCTTGTATGCTGCCTAAAATTAATTCTTTAAATCAAAAAAAATTTAATTAAATCCAATTTCACATTTTTTTTATTTAAAGAGTTCTTATCATTAAAAATGTACCTTATAATTGGCATGGCTCAATATTATTTACGATAAATACCTTTAATTTTAATTTTTAATCTCAAAACTATGAAATATCATTTTAAATTATATATCAATTCTATATTTAATATCATAATTTTTAAAGTAATATTGAATATATTTTTTTTACTACCTAAATCAATTACTTTTTAATTCAAAAATTATGCTCAATTATACTATAGTGATTAGTTAGGAATTATTTATTATTAGCCATAATTTAATTTATGGAATTTAAAGTATATGTGTATTATATTTGAATAATATTTGAGATAAAATAATATATATATTATAAAAATAAAAATTAAATNAAATAAAGCTATGAATAACTAATGTAAAACTAATAATAACCTGTTATATAAAGCCATATGTCGATATATTACAAAGAATATCGAAAATGTTATTGAGATAAATTAATTTCATCTGTAACCAACATAAATTTCGAAATGATCTTAGAATATAGATATTCTTACTAATAGCATTCCAAAAACATATTTGATAATTGAAAGAATCATTTTGATCTGATTTTTTTTAATCAATATACTTCTGCCTTATTCAAATAGAAAATTCGGTATTTACACCTGTGATTAATTTTGTTCTATCAAACTATCACTTAATTGACTTTAATAATTCATTTCTTTATAAATTTATAAAATACATTTTCTAAGAAATTGTAATAACTAGCATTTATAAGATGAAGAGAAACATTATATTATCATTTTGATCAAATCAAAGTATATAAATTATATTAATATATCTTGATTATGTTGTATGCCATCAATATATAATTAAAATATTGGTCTATTGCAATTTTAATAAAATAAAATACTTTTTACTTTATAATTTATATCACAATAAATGTTTATCCATTCCTCTAAAAGTATTTATTCATTCATAAACTCAGTATAGACTTTATTATACATACTGGTATTAAATGCAATCTAGTTTAGATCTTGTATGCTGCCTAAAATTAATTCTTTAAATCAAAAAAAATTTAATTAAATCCAATTTCACATTTTTTTTATTTAAAGAGTTCTTATCATTAAAAATGTACCTTATAATTGGCATGGCTCAATATTATTTACGATAAATACCTTTAATTTTAATTTTTAATCTCAAAACTATGAAATATCATTTTAAATTATATATCAATTCTATATTTAATATCATAATTTTTAAAGTAATATTGAATATATTTTTTTTACTACCTAAATCAATTACTTTTTAATTCAAAAATTATGCTCAATTATACTATAGTGATTAGTTAGGAATTATTTATTATTAGCCATAATTTAATTTATGGAATTTAAAGTATATGTGTATTATATTTGAATAATATTTGAGATAAAATAATATATATATTATAAAAATAAAAATTAAATCAAAGTTGAATATTCTATAAAAATAAAATTTAATAGAAACTCTAACAAAAATGTCTTTTCTTATTAATTTATATCCTGTAAAGTAATGAATACATATAATAAAATCTTTCATCAGTCTTTTGAAGATTAAAGTCTTATTGATTTAAAAAAAAAGAAAATTGATTTAATAATAACTTAGGAAATAAAAAAGTGAAATCTTAAATCCCAAAAATAACTATGATTCTAAACCAATTTTAAAAGTTACTAAGTAAAATACATGATTGGATTATTTATATACATAAAATTGTATATTAACAATTTAACATTAAAATATGATATTATTTATTGAGGCATTTATTATATTGCTCACTTCTCTTAATCTTATATAGGCAGAGTGGAGACTTATTGACTCAAGTTTTTCTGAGATTTCTATAGTTGATAATAATTGGAAAATGAAGAATAGTTGTTCAAATGGTGCTAATGGAGGTTATTCAGTTATAAGGAGAACCTGTAGTGTAAATCAGTTACAGTATGTCAGATTATAGGATGAATAATAGTATTTATATAAGACCTTTAACTACAAGAGCTTTTAAATTTAAGTAATTTTTGATGTTTTTTTTGATAAAGCTAATAGCAATGAATCCTAATTAAAAGTTTATTATAGATAAGATGGTTCAGAAAATACATATGATCTTTATTCAAGGGAATACGACTAAGATGATGTGATATAAAATAGTGTTTATATTTGTAAAAGTTCTTCAAGCTTATTTGAATTATAAACTGTAGTTAGTACTATTGTAACATAAAACGCCAATAAATTTACTTTAGAGTTTTGTTATAATCCCAATTTTGAAGTTGAGGATGATATTTACGTTAAAGAAATAGGAATAAGAAATCTGTTAGTCTTTGTAAATACTTGTCATCCAAATTGTTTAACTTGTTAGGGTCCCAATTAAACAGACTGTTTAACTTGTTTTGACAGTTAAGATACTTTAGAGGGAAGATGTTACTGTATCTCTGAATAATAGTTTTCAGAAACATTTATAGGTTGTAGGCAAGAATGTAGTAGGGATTTTTCAATAGCTCGAAATGATAAAATTTGTGTTAACGATAATAGAATAGAATCAAAATACTCATTCTTTGATGATAATGATATTCCTCAATCTAATGATTAAAGATACACACCTCTCATTTTTTTAGATGATAAATTTCATCCAAAAAATGCAGATTTAGTATATGAAAGTTGCAATGGAAAAAGTTTTATTGGAAAAATGCATTTTAACGAAGGTATGTTCTATTAAATGAACTTAAAGAATTCAGTTAAATTTTTAAGAATTCGTATCACATTTTATATTTTTAATTTTTAGGAATCAAGCAAAATAGAAATTTTACATAACAATCAATTATAGTCAAGAATAGTTAAAATTTCTTCAGGCTTTTAATTTGATAATTTAATAAAAATATTTTAAAATGAAAAAAATTGTGATGCTAGTTACACTCTTTTAAGAATAGAAATGATTTTTAAACTTTCTAATTCTGATCCCACAATTTTGCTCTAAGGATAACTTTAAAAAGATACAGAATCTTGGGGATTTAGAAATATAACTATTGACACTGGATTTTGTTAATAAAATTGTAAAGTTTGTTCTGATTTTTCTAACTGTGCAGAGTGTGAAACTACATATTATTTATATAAAAACAAATGCGTTTTATCCTGTCCTCCACACTCTTTTAATTGTTTAGATTATGATTAAATAATTCCATGTAAATATTATTCTTTATTTTAGATTCTAGATATATAGCAAAAGGATTTTATGATTTAAATATGACTATCTAAGAAATCAACAATTTTTACGATTCAAGCCCATAACCATTAATAAATTAAGCAACATAATAAAAATTTTCATTCTTAAATAATAAACTAGTATTAGGAGGTTTATTAGTTTGGAATGATGGATCATATATTAAAATCTGGAAAATTTAGTAACCTCATTATGCAGTATCAGTTTATTTTAATTTGACATATGGTGATGGTTATAGTGGTTCATTTTATTATAAAATAGGGTCTACTAGCAGTCCATACATAGGACCTTTTATTAAAGATGGAGGAGGATCAAACATTATTGGTCGATCAGATTTAGAAAGTACTAGTTACTTTAATATTGAATTGACAAATTTTTATAGTAATGATTTATACATAGAATTTAAATGTGAAATTGAAATACCAAACATCACATAAGAATTTTGTGCAATATCTGAGTATTTCATAGTTGCTCATTATGTAATGATTTAGAAATAATTTTAAGTGTGTTCCATTTTGTACTTGTTGTACAAATTTAAACACTTGTTAAATTTGGGAAACAGAACATACAAATTCAAATTGTGAAAACAATTAATATCTTGATTTTGATTAATTAACTGAAATTTATGATTGCAAAAATTGTAATTAGATTGGATGCAGCAAATGTAAAAGTTTAGATGAATGCACTGAATGCGTTAATAATGATTTTTAATTATAAAATGGAATATGTTAATGTCGTCCATTTACTTTTTTTTAGGATAATAATTGTATTAAGTGTAATAAATATTGTGAAAATTGTTATGGAGATTCTTAAGATAATTGTATAACTTGTGTAAATGACTTTCATAGATCAATATAAAGAAATTAATGTATTTGTCAACCCGGATATTATGATGATGGAATTAATTTACCATGTCTTCCAATATGTGGAGATCTAATAATTGTAGATTAAGAAGATTGTGATGATGGTAATTTTAATCCATATGATGGTTGTGATAATTGTAAATTTGCTTGTAATTTTAATTGCGATATTTGCCTAAATGGAAAATGTTATTAATGTAAAACTGAATATGAATTAATTAATAATGATTGTTTATAGATTTGCTAAAATACAAATCTTGTACTTGTTCAATAATGCAATCATAGTTCAGATAATTGCAAAAATTGTTAATATAAATGTTCAGATAATTGTATAATCTGCCACTTTGGAATATGTATTTTATGTGATGAAATTATGGGATGGTACGCATAAGAAGATGGTAAATGCAATACTAAATGTGGAGATGCAAGAGTTGCCACTTTGACAGAATAATGCGATGATGGAAATAACAATCCATATGATGGATGTAATTAATGTTAATTTTCGTGCGGTATGTTTTGTCAAACATGTATAAATTCTTAGTGTTTATAATGTTAGGAAGGTTATTATTTAATATAATCTAATTGTTATCCATAATGTAATGATAAAATTTTAGTATATCCTGAACAATGTGAGAATTAAAATAAATAGGTTCTAAAGGGTTGTTTTAATTGCAAATTTGAATGCCAGTAATCATGCTTAGATTGTTAATTTTGCATCTGCTAAAAATGTAAAGAAGGTTGGTATTTATAATTCGATGGCTCTTGTTAAAATATTTGCGGAGATAAAATACTTGTACCTTTAATTGAAGAATGTGATAATATAAATAATTCTATTCATGTATGCTCTTTATGTTTATAAACATGTGATGTTAATTGTTCAAGCTGTTATTAAGGAAGGTGTAGAGCTTGTGTTTAAGGATATAAATTAGAATAATCAATTTAAAAGTGTATAAGAATTTGTGATGTGGACAGTCTAGTAAATTATGATGAAATTTGTAATATGCTATAAAATGATAGTTGTGGTTTATGTAAATATAATTGTTAAAATTCTTGCACTTAATGTACTATATTTGGATGCATAGAATGCAATTCTATAGGGTGGAAATTAAATAGATAACTACATCATTGTGAACCCATTTGTGGAGATGGTATTCTTATATAAAATTAAGAAGAATGTGATGATTTGTTAGAAACTAATTGTTTCCAATGTAAATATTTTTGTTAAGCCTCTTGTTTAATATGTATCCAAGGCAATTGTTTAAAATGTAAATAAGGATGGTTTTTGGATTTAGATAAAAAATGTTATCCATAAATTGGTGATTTTTTAGTTGTTGGAGATGAATAATGTGATGATAATAATTTTATAATGTATGATGGATGTTATCTATCTTAATATTAGTGTTAATAATCATGTATACATTGTATAATGGGATAATGTAATTTATGTGAAGTTAGATATATTAATTTTGATGGTAAATGTTTAGAAATATATGGTGATTAGTTCATTATTGATGATGATTTCTTTCATTTTCCTTAATATTTTATTTGTTTTTTAGAAAGAAAAATGTTAAAATTAGATAATAAATTAAGTAAACTAGATTATTTTAATAATAAATGTCTTTCCATATGTGGAGATGGATATATATCATATGATGAATAATGTGATGATGGAAATAATGATCCATATGATGGATGTCATTTATGTTTATTTTAATGTGATAATTATTGTAATTCTTGTTTCAAAGGTATTTGTACACAATGTCAATTTGGTTATTATTTAAATAAAATTAAAAATTAATGTTTGAGCTTCTGTGGTGATGGAATTATTGCTCATGATGAATAATGTGATGATGGTTATGCATTGGTTGGTTAAGGATGTTTTAATTGTAAATTATATTGTTAAGAATAATGTACAACATGTATAGATGGATAATGTTTTAATTGCTAATAATTTGGTTGGTAATTAAACTTAATTAGAAGAATCTGTTAACCTATATGTGGAGATGGTATAGTTACTGGAAATGAATAATGTGATGATGGAAATGATTTTGATAATGATGAATGTATTAGTTGCTATTAAAAATGTGAATAATAATGTACAAATTGCTTTTAGGGCTTTTGCTACGAATGTGATATAGAAGGATGGACTCTATATTAAAATTAATGTATTCCTATTTGTGGAGATTAACTAATTATAGGAAACGAATAATGCGATGACGGAAATCTTATACCTTTTGATGGATGTCATGAATGCAAATTTTAGTGTTAGAGTTAATGTATTGATTGCTAATTTGGCATTTGTTATGCATGTCAAACAGAAGGATGGATCCTTGATCAAAACAATCTTTGTTCTATATTTTGTGGAGATGGTATTGTTATGAGATTTTATGAAGAATGCGATGATGGTAATGAAGAGCCATATGATGGATGCTATTAATGTTAGTATTAATGTGAATAATAATGTACATAATGTCATAATGGAATATGTTAAGAATGTGACTAATAGGGATGGACTATTAGTAATAATTTATGTATTCCATAATGTGGAGATGGGTTATTAGTTGGAAATGAATAATGTGATGATATGAATATAATTTAAAATGATGGATGTTATGATTGTAAATTTGAATGTAATCAATATTGTGTTGATTGTATAGAAGGAATTTGTAATGAATGCCAAAAAGGAATGGTTCTTATTGAATCACTTTGTTAATCTTTTTGTGGAGATGGAATTTTAATAAATTAATTTGAATAATGTGATGATGGAAACACTGAAAATAGAGATGGTTGTAATATGAAATGTGAAATTGAAATAGATTGGGTATGCATAAGCATAATACATTCATAATCAATATGTGAATTTGAAAGAAAACCAGATTTTATAATAAATTTATTAACCCCATATTCGTAAGAATTTTAAGATATCTAAATTAAATTTACATAAAAAGTTAAACTCTCATCCAAAGTTTAAAATAATTTAACATAATATATCTAAACAAGAATTATTAATTCTGATAGAAACAAATATAATATCTTAGATATGAAAAGTGCTGATATTAATTAGAATATATCTAAAGATATTGTTTTGTCTTATAGAGTTACTTTTTTTGTATCAATAGAACTACCTATTTTTGAGATCGAATTTTTTAATGATTCAATTATATCAGAACTAAACTAAACACTAATTAATAATAAAAAGAATATTTAATTATAAACTCCTATTGTTTTAACATAGATACAAAAATAAATTGCATAAGTCACATCAACTTTTAACGAAGCAATCATTATTTCACTTGTAATCTTATCTACTATTTGCTTATTAACAGGTTCATCAGATGTCTTTTGGAATTTGATGGACTAATTATAATATTTATCTTATATCAAATACATCAACATAGAATTTCCAAGCAATTTAAACATTTATTTTGAAGTTTTCAATTTGATATCAATTTCTCCTTTGATCTCAGCCCTAGGCTTTGATGTTTTATTTAATGCTATTGATGGACCAACCAATTATTTTGTATCAACTACTAACAAATTTTATAAAGATGATGTTAATGCATATTTTTTTAATAATTTTTCTAGTATCATATTTTGCATTTTCACAACGTATGCCAGCTATTTTAGTATTTAGAGTATTTGTTGGTTATTCTACAAACTAAGTGAAAATTAAGTAATAATATTGGGAATGTATATTAGTAAAAATATATTAAAACTTAGGAAAAAATTAAGAATACAACTTTCCAAATTTTATTACAATGGTCTTTTAAGATTAATTTTATCAATTTAATACGATTTATGTTTTGCATGTGCTTTGTAATTAGCTTATACTCCAAAAGAGGAAAATATCATTCTATTTCTAAATTATAAATTATCTCAAATTCTATTTTTTTTCTAGATTTTAGCTACCTTTTCAATCATAAATATTGCAAATGCATTCTCTAAATGTAATTCATTAAAAAATAGATAAAAATATCAAGCATTATTTGAGGGAATAAGTGAAAATCATAATTTTTGGAAGATGTAATACAATACAATATAAATGATTAAAAAATAAATATTTATTTCTTTAATAGTATTCTTGTAAGAAAATAGTTCAATACAGGCCATCTCAATAGCATTTATGTAAACTATATTTTTCATTTATACCATTTTAATTAAACCATTTGATAATTTTTAAGAATTCATAAAAATAATAATTACAGAATCATTAATAATTTTAAATGTGTTGACATTTTTATTTTATCATTATAAAGTTGAAATGAGTCTAACATCTGACGCAGTTATCTATATAGGATGGTTTAATATTTTTATGTTTTCATTAATATTAATTGTCTCTTTTATTGTTGATATAATACATTAATGTTAAAAATTAATCAGATTTATTAAAGAAAATTTTAAATAAGAAAACAAACCATCATAACCATAATTTTATGTAAATGAATAAAATGTTAGCCTAAATAAAAGAACAATTATTGTATTATGATTTATATTAAATAATAAATTTATTTTTCAAGTTTGAAATACTTATTTTGTTAATTATATATTTTTATATGGATAAAATAAGAAAATTATTTATATAAATATTTTGACAATCAAATTATATTGTTTTTTGATATTAAAATTAATAATATTTTTCTATATAGGATTGTTTTTATAACTCTTATGCTTAAAAACCAATTGAAAAGGAGACAATATTTTTAATTGTAGTTTTTATTATATGGATTTTTTGTGAATATTAAAGAAATTTTAATAATTGAATATATCTTAAAAAATGATAAGAATAAAGTTAATATGTTGAAATTAAAGGATTGGGAGAAGTTAAATGGTAGAAAAATAATTAGATATTGATGAATTATAGTTTATATAGTATAGATTAAAAGTCATTTCAAAAAAGATGATCAAATAGTTTACCCGTTTTTGAGAATAATATATATTGAGAGTCATATATTTTAGATAATAAATATTAATAAATGAAAGTCACTCTTGCTATCTTGTTGTTAGTAAGCATTGCTTCTGCAACATCAACACATGATCAAATAATGGCCTNAGATGTAATACAATACAATATAAATGATTAAAAAATAAATATTTATTTCTTTAATAGTATTCTTGTAAGAAAATAGTTCAATACAGGCCATCTCAATAGCATTTATGTAAACTATATTTTTCATTTATACCATTTTAATTAAACCATTTGATAATTTTTAAGAATTCATAAAAATAATAATTACAGAATCATTAATAATTTTAAATGTGTTGACATTTTTATTTTATCATTATAAAGTTGAAATGAGTCTAACATCTGACGCAGTTATCTATATAGGATGGTTTAATATTTTTATGTTTTCATTAATATTAATTGTCTCTTTTATTGTTGATATAATACATTAATGTTAAAAATTAATCAGATTTATTAAAGAAAATTTTAAATAAGAAAACAAACCATCATAACCATAATTTTATGTAAATGAATAAAATGTTAGCCTAAATAAAAGAACAATTATTGTATTATGATTTATATTAAATAATAAATTTATTTTTCAAGTTTGAAATACTTATTTTGTTAATTATATATTTTTATATGGATAAAATAAGAAAATTATTTATATAAATATTTTGACAATCAAATTATATTGTTTTTTGATATTAAAATTAATAATATTTTTCTATATAGGATTGTTTTTATAACTCTTATGCTTAAAAACCAATTGAAAAGGAGACAATATTTTTAATTGTAGTTTTTATTATATGGATTTTTTGTGAATATTAAAGAAATTTTAATAATTGAATATATCTTAAAAAATGATAAGAATAAAGTTAATATGTTGAAATTAAAGGATTGGGAGAAGTTAAATGGTAGAAAAATAATTAGATATTGATGAATTATAGTTTATATAGTATAGATTAAAAGTCATTTCAAAAAAGATGATCAAATAGTTTACCCGTTTTTGAGAATAATATATATTGAGAGTCATATATTTTAGATAATAAATATTAATAAATGAAAGTCACTCTTGCTATCTTGTTGTTAGTAAGCATTGCTTCTGCAACATCAACACATGATCAAATAATGGCCTTACTATAAACAGGCACAAAAGCAATGGATGCCATTGATACAGTGTTTGGTTTATTGAATGATCTTATTCAATCAAATAAAGATGCTTAATTTGCTGCAGATTAAAAGAATGAAACAGATGAATGGGTTGGTGCACAGTAATTTTAAATTTTAAATATAGAACAATTGAATAATTCACAAAAATCAAATCACTCAATTAAAAGTTGTTCTAATAATCAATTGAAAACAGAGTTCAATTTGAATAAGATTTATAAGACACTAAGAATTATCTTGCTTGGAATGAATAAAGATAAGATGAGATCACAAGAAAAATTGATGTTCTTCTTGATGAATAATGTCTTAGTAACTAATTGTTTGTGAGATCAATAAAACAAAATAGAGAAGCTCTTGAAGTTGTTAGAGTACTTAAGCAAGATGTTGCTGGTTACATTATCAATGGTGATTCATTTGAATTAGTCCAAGAGAAAACCACAAGTGTTGCTGAAAAACTTAAAGCATACAGCAATCTTTTCAATGAATAAGAAATTAAAACATTCTTGAATTTAGCTTAAACATAATAAGAAGAAGGAGTAAGTAGAGGAGCTACATTAGCTGAAAGAGTCCTTGCAGTTCTTGAATCACTTGAAACAAATCTTTAAGCTTCCCTTGAAGCTCTTGAAGTTAATGAAATCAACGCCTCATGGGAATTGGCTGGATGGGTTTCATTGAGTGAAGCAGAAGTTGCAAGTTTGAAAGTTGAATATGAAAGAAAATAAGTTTATGCTGACAGATTAGCAACTGTAATAATTAGATTTTAATATATTAGTAAATCTAAGCCGCCTTAGCTTAATAAGCAAAATCAAAGATCATTTTACAAGAATCCCAAGATGCTCTTGATTAAGCCTAATCAGACTTAGAAAACAAGAGAGCTGATTATGCTGAAGCTAAAGCAAAGAGAGATGAGGAAAATGCTATCTTAGAAGAGGTTATCATTATGTTCAAGAAATAAGTTGCTTCATGGTCTGGAAGATGATGAATATAACTAATAAAGTTATTACAAAAAAACAGCATTTTGGTTTTTAAATAATCTTCTTATTTATTATATAATTTTATTCAAATTAGATGGGAAGAGTTGACATAATTTTAAGAGAGAAGAATTTATTAATTAATAATATTTTAACATTTGTTAATTCACCAATCTTTGAATGGATCATCTTATGGTTTTACAGCATCAGGTAATTCAGTACTATCTGGATAAGTAGCGAAATTGGAAGTATCATAATCAGATCTAATTATTCTATCATTTCATATTACTAAATAACAGGTATATATTAAGGCTTTATTTTTTTATTGATTATATCTTTCCAATTGAGTGTTTCATAAAATTTATGTGATTTTATATCATCTACTCCATTTTTAAGATTCCCAAATCGTTTAGTGACATCTTATTCTAATAAATGTTTAACTAAGCTTTTTGCTTCACTAATTTAGGTCAAGTTGTAAACTTACTTATCAAAATTACGTGGAAACTTAACTTTGCCCTTCAATATTTTCTAATAGATAGCCATTGGATCTTCATCATTAAATGGATCAATTCCTTTGTGAGTTCAACTATAATACAAATACCTGCAAGCATTTCATAAATGAATATTCCTAAACACCACCAATCAACTGGTTTACTATGTCCTTAGATTGAAAATTAGTTTACCCTTGTTTAATAGGATTTCTGGGGCTAAGTATTCAGGTGTTCCACATAATGTATAGGTCCTGTCCTCAACCACTTTAGCAAAACCAAAATCTGTTAACTTTAAATATCCATCTGACTAGACTAACAAATTCTCTGGTTTTAAGTCTCTATACACTATATTCTTTGTGTGAAGATACTCAAACATTAGAACAACTTAAGCTGAGTAGAACCTATTGCTATGAATAAAAAATTACTATGCCTCTTCATTCTAAACAGTCCCAGCATTTCTTAAATATGTAAATAGTTCACCTCCTTATATATATTCTAAAACAAAATATAAGTATCGTTCATCTTAAGTGTATCCACTCATTTCAATCTAGTATATTCAATCATCAAACATACCAAAAATGGATGCTTGATCTATTTCAAAATATTGAACTCACTAATTATATGATCAACTTATTTAAGTCGTAAAATTTCTATTTTCTTTAACATCTTCAAAGCCACATATTTATTACTCGATTTTTGCTTAGCCAATCTCACCCGACCAAATGAACCTGTTCCCAAAGTATTCATTATGTCATATTCCCCTAATTTCACTTTTTTAGTTTCCATATAATTAATATTTTATATTTCCACAATGAATAATATCAATCCAAAACTCAATATAAATAAACCTGAAAATATCTGCATTAAAAAAATATCAGTTAACTTAAAATTAATCTCCAGATGACTATTGATCAATAAGAAAAAATAAAGAATTTATTTTTAAAAGACAATTAATTACTGTGACCTTCAATTTGATGACATTTTAAAAATTCACTCTTTATTTCCATTTCTAAATATTATTTAGTTTCTTTTCATCTTATTCTGAAGAATTTTGGAATTGAAAGATTGAATTATCTTGATTAGAATTAATGCAACATGTATTTAAAGATACTTCATAATCAGTTAATATAATCTTTGAATAACCTTTCAATCTTCCAATATTTTTAGTAGAGTTTAATTAATACAAGAATAAATAAAATTAGAACTATTTGTTATATACAATCTAATCAATATATTAAATTTCAAACATTAGATGTTTAATATTGTTATTTTTGTGACTATGATAATTCTTCTCAAAAAAATCATATCCATTTTTATAAAATTCATTTTGTAATTAATCCAAATATGATAATGAAAAGAAAGTAAACCTAAAAGATTGAATTTGATTAATCGATTGTTAAAAGTTAAAATCTTGAAATTCCAATCAGACCAAACTCAGGCAAATTAGCTCACATAATTAAATCACCTTTACCTCCTAGAAAGGCTACTTTATCTTAACATTAAAATTATAGGAAAAATCAATAAGAACTTCTTTAATCTCAAGACATCAAAGTTATTAAAATTAGAAGCATTACACCAAATCAACAAAAAATATTTCAATATCATGTATAATTCATTATTTTATGAAAAAGAATGCTAGTCCTGCTAAATTGATATAAAAATAACCAATAACTTAATCAGAAAAGAAAATACTTATAATTCCAAAAAGACCAGAAAAATAATTATTTAGAATTACAAAAAAATTAAATTCATCTGCTGAAAGAAATAATTCACCATGCAAAGGAAGAAGCCCAAATTAAGGTTATGATTTATATTGGGTAAATACTGAATAAACTTAAGAAATAGATTAAAAAAAATAGAAAAAAAATAATATCAGAGAATAACATTATAAATAGTAAAAGTAAGAATTTAAAAAAAATATACCAAAATGTGCTTAAGATTTTTCAATGACTTCTCATAAAAATGATCTACCTTAATTATTAAAAAATTATTAATAAGAAATAAAAGAAGTCCGTTAATAATACATGCATGATAACTCACCTCCATTAAATATGAGTGGTATCATATTATATAAATAATAGAAATAATGGAAATCAATGAAGATGGTCTTTCTTCTTTAGCCCAAAGCACCTATCATCATTAGATGCATTGAATGAAAGATAAACTATGCTTTGTTGTTTTTATAATAAATTTTTCATTAAAGATCTCCTTCTTCTTGATCAAATTATAAATTTAATGTTTTTCTTGGTTTACTATTGTCTTCTTCATCAATTACTTGTTTATTGTTCTCTAATTTTGCTTTTTCATATAATTCTTTTTGCTATTCTTCTAACTATCTCAAATGCTCCTCATCTTAAAATCTTGCTTTATTTTAATTTTTCACCTTTAAATAGCATTAAAACTTTACATTAACTTCTTCTTTTATTTCTTCTTCTATTTCTTTTAGATATGGAATTTATCCCTCTAGCCTTAGTTTTTAAATGGACTTATAAAAAAACTCACCTGATATTGTTTTTTTTCCATTTTCTAGACAGATTGTATTAGCTGAATCAGAAACCAATTAGATATATTCCCTAGCCATAGACATGACTTATGTTACAAATTCATTGGAGCATTTCATATCCCCATTGGTTGTAGATTTAATGAATTATTGTACAGTGGCTTAGATCATAAGAACATAATACCTTTTGGGAGTTATTCCATTATATTTTATCTTTTGCATTTTAATTAATCAATATTTTCTTTGAAATAGGATAGATGCAGTGCTTTTTTATAATTAATGATTGGTCATAAAATTACTGAGAAGGATACATCAAGAAAAAGAGTGTAATGAATGAATTGTATTAAGTAAAGCATTAAATATATGTTCTTTAAAATATATTTAAGTAGATATATAAATTTTTATTATTAATCAAGATCTAAAAAATACCATAAATTTAAAGTTTCTGAATTGATTGTTTATTGCACTTTTCTAAATAATAAATAAACTATATTAAATGATAATACTATTATTATTTACTAAATTATTCATTAATTAATACATAATTATATTTATTTAGTAAATAAATTTTATGAGCATCAATCACAAAAAAAAAATATTTGAAAATACTACTCCAAATTAATTTAAAAATACACTTGAGTATGTATAGATTCCAAAGATTCTAGAACATTCATAGATATAATAGAATATGTAATTAAACAGTCAATTAAGAAACTCAAATTAATTAGATATATCAAAATAAGTATTAAATGAACTTCAGAATTTTACACCTAATGATTTAGAGTAGTTTCTAATATTGTTTAGATAACCACAATAAATCAATATGAAATTAGAGAATAGTTAGTTTAATAATTAATCTGGTTAATAATAATAATAATATTATGAATAACTTGAAATAGAAGGGGAAAAATTAAGAATTAAATTAAAGTAAGATGCTCGTATAGTTTAGTCAATTATTGAAAAACATACAAAGATGAAATCTAATAAATAAAGATGTATTGAATAAATGAATCATCTAATAAATCAAATTAAGTAATCTAATAATGTTTCAAGATATTCTGAACTCAATAAATCAATAAAATACAACTTTAATTAACTTGAATCAATTTAATTAGAATTAAGAGATATTTTAATGGATGCATCTACTTTTGAGAAAGTAATGTCAGTTTCAGTATAATAATAATAAAACCATCAATAAAATTATTAAGGAAGTAATTTACTAGATCAAACTATAGGACATTCATCAAATGAAACATCTGAAGCTGAATTCACATCATTATCATTATAAATATATTCGTCAATTGAAATGCATGCAAAAGAATTTGAATAAACTATTTCAGAAAAAAAAAGATTAATGCATATAAGTGAAAATTATCTTTAATATAAGTAAGCTTGTCAAGGTTTGATATAACTAATCTAAAAATATCCTTAATTTGAATAGCAAAAATCTTAGTAAATGTTAAAGTTAGAAAGCATTGCTTCAATTTATTTTTTTGATTTCTAAAAAGAGTTGAATCATTTGATTCTACATTATACTTAAATTACTGAATAGATTCGATTATCTTTATCTATTATTGATAAGATGAGATATTTATTGGAATAGGCAAAGAGTTTGGATTGTATTACTGAATTTTATTCAAATATATAAAGTTAATTAACAGGACAATAATTAATTATGACAACAGGAAAGAATTTAAAATTAGCAAAAGCTTACAAAAAATAATTTAAGATACTTAATATCAGTAATTATCAATATTTTCATTTTATGAGATATAAGATTTATAATAAATGTCTAAAAGAATTTGATTAATTATAATTTGATATAAAAACAGCATAAAATTTACAATTAATTTTAATGAACTAAATTAAAATATTTAAGAATTACATTTCATTGAATTATGTTCAATTATTCAATGATGTATTAGTAAAATTAAAATAAGATTTAAAATAAGAAACTTGGATATATTTAATCAATCTTTATACTGAACTAAATTAAAATAAATAAGATTTATTAATTATTCTCTAATAATTATAAAATTTAAAATATGAAAATCTATCTTTTATAAAATTTAAATCTGTATTTTAATTAATGATAGAAAAAGAATTAGAAAAAATTAAAGAATTATATCCTTAATTAAATTAATATTTAGATATAAAAGACTTTAAGGCATAAAAAGATTTTGAGAAATTTTATACTTAATATATATAATACTATAATGAAATACATCCAAAATAGTTAATCATATTATCTGATATTAATTAATTTTTAGAAAATTCAATTGATCAATAATTAAATGATTAATAACATTAATATTTAAGATCACTTTAAACTTTATAACCTATTATTAGATAATTAAGTAATAAAAAAATTAGTGGAAATTTTAATGCTATAAAAGTCTAATTTGAAGGTTTACTTTAATTTGAAATAGATATTGTTCAATTATAATCATCAATGAAATCTATTTTATAGACAAATTTTAATCATATTTTAGATGATTTTTTAGATATTACAAAAATAAATAATAATAGTTTTTTATCATAATTGATGGATTTCATCTAAAAGAATATTAAAATCATTTCAGAAATCAAGAGTTCCTCACTTTATAATATAAAAGAATAACAACTTCGTTAATTATAATGGATTTGGATATTCTTTGAATAATTTGAAAAATTTAGATATACTTTATAATCCTTATTTAATAACAATCCAAATATCAATTATTAATAATATTTATAATTCTAGACAAAAAATAAGTTTAGCTCCTTATATTATCAATTATCAAAATGCAATAAAAAAATTTGCATTAAATGGTATGATCTCTAATAGGAATTAACTCAAATTTGTCTTAAATCATATGTTACTTATATTACAAAACTTCTTGATAATATAATACTTTTGGAAATGGATATTCCCTTAACTCAAATATCATTTAATGAACAAAATTGTTAATTAATTTTAGAATTTTTAGAAAACCATAATACAAGTTAATTATAAAAATTTATTTGTAAACATTAAATTTACAGAAAGATTAAATAAATTGAATAAAATTAAGTAAATTTTAATCAGATCAAATAATATTTAGAACAATTAGATTTGGGATAAAATAATGAAGATTGTATTGTTGATTTAAGGTATATTTTGATTGAGTGTTCAGATTCATAACAAAAAGATATTGAAATATATTCATATTTATAAGAGGAATGGATTTTAGATCATTTAGAACAAGGGGATACAAGTTTTTTATAAGATTTCATAAATTAGGAAGGTATTTTCAGCTCCAAATTAATGAAATATAATGAAAAACTATAGAGATTAGCAAAATTGTCTATTGAACAAAGTGTAAACTGGAGAAATATAAAAAAAATATTAAAATAAGAATAATGAATTTATATTCTTTTTTTACTAATTAATTATTTAAAAACAATAATTAAAAATCAATGAATTTCTTAAAGTAATTCTTCAAGTAAATGATCAAAAATCATATCTGATAAATCAATTGCAACAACAGTTTATTCTTCATCATAACTTATCCATTTATCTTCATTTTCAATAACCTAGAGATTTAAAATAAATAAATACCTCTGCAGATAGCATTCTAATCATCCTATCTTCTTTTATTTAAGCCAAACATTCTTAATCAAACATTAGAATTTTAGGATATGGGCAATCCTCTTTATCAATCAAAAATCCAACCAAATAATGACACCATTCCAAAACTTTATCTAAACTAGACTTTATTATGTTTGGCATATCATTTATGGTTTTTTTTCGAAATTGTAATCTAGCAGCATCTGATTTCCAAGAATAAGGTTATCCTGCCATTCCATAAGGTCTATGATAATCTAAGGATTCATTCAAAGCATCGAAAATTGCTTTATTATGAATATGTTCCAATTCTAGTAATTAAGATGTTTGGCTTTTCAATATTTATTCATTTAATAAAAATCTCTCAAAAGTTCCAAATAATTCTGCTGTCATAATAATATTTTACTAATAACTTTCATTCTAATTATTATCTTCATCAGATACAATGGTTGAATCAGATAAAGGATGTAAGAATTTCAACATATCTTTTGATGAAGGTCCTAAGGGAATATTAATTTTAGTTAACACTTCATCTTTATAATTACATAGCATAAATTCTGTAAGATGAGATAAATAAATTTTGACTTATGGAATACCTGTTTTAAATCCTTTATTTTAATTTGTTCCATAAGAAGTTTATAATTAAGATGGTGGTCTATTAATTAAGGCTTTTGTAACTAATTCAAAAATATCAATATTGTTTCTACCAAGTTCTTAACATAATAACTAAATTTCCTATACTATCAACATATTTGAAATTAGTATAGAGTATGATTCTGCTTATTTTTCAGACATTTTAGATTAGTCTTTAACAATATCTGAAACTCTTAAGACTTGAGATTAGGCTAATTAATGCAGATTGAATGGTTCTGGTTCATAATCTGCAAATTAGTGATTAGATGGACTTGAGTTATTTTTAAAAATAACCTCATCATCAAAATTTTATGATTTACTTAAATCTTCTTCACTTAATAAAGATGATTTTTATGGTTATTATTGTTAAATTTATTAAAAATTTTAATTTTGAAAATCTATAATACTATTTCTTAATGATTATTCTGAATATAAAACAGATTCTTAACTAAAACTATCAATAATTTTAATGTAAGATTGTGAATTAGATTGAGACATTTATTTCATAAATAGAATATCTCTTTGAGTTTTCATTACTGTCTCATATGTGCTTTATTAACCTTTGATAATCTCATTTTTTTTCTTCTCCAAATCTTTTCTTTATTTTGTTACCCATTTTTCTAGTTTTCTATTTTATTAATCATAAGTCTTAGGAGAAATTTATTATTTTTAATAAGCTTCATTTATTGTTTTAATTTATTATTTATGTCTTTCTTCAAGTACTTTCTCTCTCATTACTATCAATTCATCCATTTTATCTCTTGACATCAACTCTTTGAATTTAACTTAAACGAAATCTTAGAAAGATGTTTATTCAAAGATGCTCTTATCTTAATTAAATGTTTAATCTTCTTAAGATAAACTTTTAATTAGAGATTCAGATCCAATAGCACATCTAATTTCTCCTATTTCAACTTATTATTAATTCTAATATTCCTTTTCAATTTCATCAACATCAATTGATAATCTTTTTTTCTTTTTGAAGGTTATTTATTAATTAACAATTAATGAATTCTTTTCAGTACTTTCTCTACAATTTTCCATTTCTTGTTATTCTGAAATAGCTGATAAGAATTACTTTTTATCTGTAGTTTTCTTTCCTTCACTATCGATAGAATCACTAAAGCCTTCAATATAATCTTAATAGGCATGTGCATCAAAAATTTATTTTTATGGTTTAGATACTTCTTATTTAATACAATTTGTTTTTATTTTCTTATTCATTATTGAAGAATCAGAAGATTTTTCACTTTGATCTTTTTCAATTAATTATATTTATCCTTTTGAATCAACCTTTATATAACCCATCTTTAATAATTCTTAAATTTAACTTTAATGTAAATCATTTAAATTAAATTCTGCTTATTCTTCTTCTTTTTTAAAATAATCCTAATAATAACTTAAGATTTATCTTGTTTTATACTTTCTCCAAACCTTTTAAATTTTAATTGCTGCTTATTCATCTGTTTGAGATATTTATCTTTTTTCACTATATTTACTTGCAGCTTATTCAATTGATCTAATCTCCTCAATTTCTTTAATATCTTATTCATCCCAATCTCTTTATGAACTCAGTAATTCATCTTTATCTTCTCCTAAAGTAATTAGTTTTTAACTATAAAAACTATTATCAAAATTAGCAAAATTTTATTCAGGATCACTCTCATTTGGTATATTTGCACTACTTGAATTACTCATATATTAATATATTGATGAACAAGGCTACCTCATTGATTCATGATTTGATGATTATAATAATTTAGATTTATCTGATTAATTTTTAAATTACAATAAAACTTTTCTCTTTTTCTTTTATTCATATCTATCTGATATTATATTTTCCTTTTAATCTTCATAAATTATTCCATAAGTTGATAAAGTTCTGTTCTTTCTTCTTTATTTTGTATCTTCAACAGAAAGACTTCTATTTCTTGATCTAATATAATCATTGAGATTTTATAAATTTTGATGGATTTTAAATTGTCTCTCATATTCTTTCTTTTTTATTTCTTATTTTGCTATCATTATCATTTTCTATTTGAAATCTTTGTATTTTCTTATTTCTTCTTGGTTGATCTAAAATTTTTATTTATTTAAATCTTTTTTTGTTGGAGTCATTGATTTATTTAATTCTAAATGATATAAACTTAAAGTAATTACTTTTCTTTTTAATAAATTTATCCATCGAAATATTATTTAAAAATGAAACTCCTAATTGGTCTCTTCTTTATTTAATATCCAAATCAGTTTTATTAACTCTTTTCAACATGTTGTCTTAAACATTTCTCTATTTGATTTATTCATTTAAAAAATAATTTTTTAATCTTTCTTAATTGACTCCCCAATTTAATAGAGGAGTTGTATTAACTTTTTTTTATTTTTAAAACTTATTCATACTAGTATTTACACCCTTTTTAGGTTTACTAGTTTTATCAAGCTTTTCTTATGATGCTTTAGTCACAGGCGCACTAAGCTTAGTATTTAACGCCTTCTTCTTTTTTTTCTTTTTAGTTTTAGCTTTTGTTGGACGATTGATCAAATTTCCCAACATTATATCATTTTCTTCTTGCTTGATTATATTCCCATATTAAGGATGTTCTCGAGAGTTTATTACTAAAGGAGTATTAGTAAAAGAGTCTAATTTACGTCCCTTAATAAAACTGTTCTCTTTGATTTGAACACTTATATTTAATTTTGAATTGTCTTAACTTCTCATTTGAAATTTTATTTGTTAAATATCAAATATAATGAGAATTAAAATTAAAGTAAAGAATTCATCTACAAATTAAAAATAAACATTCAATTAATAGAGATATTCATTTAGTGTTATTTTAATAAACCACCCATAAAGTAAAATATATAAAAATTTCTACTTTATAAATCTATAAATATGTAATTATATTGGAACCCTTTGGGGTCATCCGTCAAATTGGAATGTAACAGAGAAGGCCTCTGCGTAAGGATGACACGCATTAAGCGAGATGGTAGCTCATTTTTTTTTTGATTTTTTTATCAATTTTATAATATTTGTTTTATATCTATTTATTGATATATATTGCTGTCAACCTTCAGTTAGAGTTTAGACTGCAGTTTTGGTTGATCCATCCTTAAATTTATATGTCTTAGTTATTTTTGTAATTTTTTATCCATTCTTAACAGTGATTGCAGTTGAAGTACTAACTGAAACACATCCTGGAGGTAATTTTTCTAAAAAAAATCTTATATATTTAAATACCTTCTTCTTCATTTTATGGAGCTTGAGCACCTACATTACCGCCTTTGCCACCTAACATCATATTTTTCATTTAATCTTTCATACTTTAAGGTTAGGATTATTATTGTGCTTTAGGCTTTTAACCTTGAGCTCCCTTTGGAGTGAATTCACCTGCAAAATCAAAAACGCATTAAGTTTAATATTATTTATGGTCTCCTGCTGCAATTCCAACTAAGAAGAAGTCAGGACTAAAACAGTTTTTTCTATGACCTCTTGTTCCTACTCCATCATCAATTAGTAATTAAATGATGACATCTTAACCATTCTTTTGGCCATAACTGATATTTTCTCCTATTTTGCCGTTCCATTCTCCATACCTTTCAATTCTGTCAGATAGAGATGATCCATCAGTACCAGTGTGACCACATACACCTTTTGGACCTGTATCATTAACATGATCAATACAAGCTTACTCTAATCCCTTATCATAAGTTAATGGTTATAAAGGCTATTGTTTTTGTAAAAATGCAATTAATTCTAAATAATTATTCGTTATTTATACCTTGGATAACTTTAGTACCCTCATTTGTTTATAATGGAATCTCCCCAGGTTTATGAAGTACGCTACCTTTGAATAACTTCATCAGTTCTTATAACTTAGGTATGGGGAGGGTTGGATTTTATCTAACTTGATTCAAATAATCAAAAGCATCTTTGACAATTTTGTCATCAGGATCTTTAGATTATGCTTTAGCAGGGGCTCCTTAATCTCTAGATTGCATAGGGGCACTTTAACCTCCTTCCTTTTATGGAGCTCCACCTTATTATTAATTTCCACCATTAGTATCTAATCCAGCATTGTCTTAGAAAGCTCCCGCAAAATCAAAAACACATTAAGTTTTGAATTATTTATGTTCTCCATCGAAAATACCTACTGCTCCAAATTCTGCTTTAAAACAATTTTTTCTATGTCCTCTTGATGATACTCCATCATCAATAATCAATTAGATGATGACTATATTAATAAAATAGATATTAATACCATCTTCTCCAGTTGTTTGACCATAACTAATATTTTCTCCTATTGTTACATCCCATTCACCATATCTTTCAATTCTATCACTCATTGATGATCCATCTGTACCAGTATGGCCTGTAACACCTTTTGGTCCTGTATCTTTTACATGATCTCTTGCTGCACATTCCAAACCCTTACTCCAAGTTAATGGACCTACAGGCTTTTGATTCTATAAGAATGAAATGCATTCTGAAATAAATATAGGATAAAATATTAACCATTGACAACTTTAGGGCCTTCATTAGTTTGTAAAGGAATTTCTCCTGGTTTGTATACAACATTTCCTTTAAACAATTTGAGATGTTCTTATAACTTAGGGATAGCAATCTATGGATTTTATCTGAGTTTATTAAGATATTCGAATGCTTCTTTCGAAATTTTGCTCATTAAATAAATAAATATTTACAACGTGCAAAAATATATGAGTTAAGTTAAATCACATTAAATATACTACTTTAAAAGATTATACAAAAACAAATCAATTCTGTTTAGTTTTCTTCTTTTTTTATTATTCTTCTTTTGTATTTAATTTCTTTATGATCCACATTATACCTACTCCAATAGACAAAAACGCAAGTATTAAGAATAGAATATCTGAAAAGTTGGCTTTTTGTAATTTTGGTTGATAATCATGTAATGTTCTATGTTTCCCTTTTGTCTACTAGGCAGCAATCTTTAAGTACTCTAGATCTAAATCATCATAATCATCATCTCTCTCTCTCTCCTATTATTTTTTTTTATTTGAATCTTCTGCTAATGCAGATTCAAAATCCTATAAATTTTAAACAATTATGATACTTCTATGTATTTCCACACTGTATTCTCCAAATCACTAATTTCTCTTTCCCAAGAACCGTTTCTGAATTAATTGAAATCAATCTCAGAAAACAATACAGGCAATCTTGAATGATCAAACTCCTCTGATCTCACTTATAATAGCACTTAAACACTTTCATCATAGGTGAGCTATTTGGAACATGAAATTGCATGAGTTGTATATAATTTAATCCAAACATTTTATTGTTCAACCTTAGATGCTTAACTAATATTAATAATAAATACTCACTTATCTACAATTTCAACAAGTTCACTTCCATAATTTCCCAAATGCATTCTAGCTAAAATAATACACGTATAATAAATTGTATCTCTTTCTTTCTTTAATTTCTATTCCTACAATTACCTTAGTTGCTCTTCAGGAGAGATCTCTTATATTGTTTCGATGCCATCCTATTGAATAACATCATCTTGACATTTTGCTAAAGCAAAGAGAAAAATAATTGGAATTAACATTAATTAATTAAACGTGTAAAATTAATATCAAAAATCAATTAAAGTTTAATGAATTTATTTATTTATTTCTGCAGCTTTATATTATTCCAAAAATTTAGTATAATCATCATCCTTAATTGGTATTTCATCAATTTATATGAAAAAGTAATCCTCATTCACATCTGGTTACCAATTAGTTAAAATTCTTACAACTTCATCCAAATTACTCATCTAAAATATAATGTTAATTCTTACTTTTAATTCTATTTAAAAATATTTCAAATAACAAATTCCTACTTTAAATAAGTAGATTTCTCCTTCCAATAAGAAATTATCCCATAACCTTGAAAGCATTGGAAATTTAAATTAATGTATAAATATTTTTAAGAACCATTTCATTAAATAAAATTTAGTTTCTAATTTAATAGCTTTAAGATGATTGTATACAAAAGGTAAAATTCTTTTTAAATTCTCTTCAAAAAATTTTATTCTTTATTCAATTTATCTAGTATCATTTTAAAAAACACTTAAGAAATGATATTAATGAAGTAGATTGACCAAGGCTTAAAAACAATCATATTCTTATAAATGTTTGATAAGAACTACTGCAATATCAATTAAATCTGATATATATCCATAATCTGGTCTTTAAAAACTAAAAGCATGCAAAATATTTGATAATTCTTTAGCTTTGACATCAGTAATGAAAGGATATTATTGTTTAGCTCTTTAAATATCTACTCTAATAGCTAAAAATAATGATGATAATTATACCTTCTTCAATAACTATAGTTTTTCTAACAAGTATAGTATATAGTTCTTATCTGATCTTAAGATTATTACCAATAATGATAGGCCATAGAGTTCTCCTTGCAAAATCAGGCAATCCAAGTTTCCATAATATCATTAGTAAAACTGATTTATTTTTCTTTCCTTCTACCATCATTTACTATTAAATATTGCCACCATTATTGATTTCAGATTGATTACTATAATGTTAGTTTTATATTTGTTATCTATTTTAAATAGGATTTAATTAAATAGTTTTTTTAAGACAACGACATAAACTCTCTAAAACACTAGCAGAATTAGCTTGATTTTATGCTTTTTAAACAGCTTCTTCTTTTTTTATACTAATATATTTCTTATAATTTAAAGGTTTATTAGGTTCATAATCCCAATGTGAACGCCAAAAAGGTAAAATATCATTTTTCCATATTTCTGATCTCTTTTCTTCATTCTCTTATCTTCTTTATTTTTCTTCTGCTCTTTTGGCTTCCATCTCTCTACGATTAATAATAACAGCTCTTAAATAATTAATCCATTTTGATTTAATTTACAAATCATTTACTTTTATATCAACTGATCTATGTATTGTAATGATTGAAAAACAAAACATATCAAATTCTGGAGGTATATTATTCTTAATCATAATTCGAGTTGTATTGTGTCCCAAAGCTATATCATGCACATCACACATATTAATATATCTTGCTGGTTCATTATCATTATCTATTGATCTCCAACATATACGCCTTAATTAATTACATATATTAAATACTTTTCATCACTGCTTAAGAAGAACTTCCTTGGTTATCCACCATTGTATCTTCCATATTTAACCAAATTACATCCATTCATTAAATCAAATGCTACTTACAACCATTTAGTTATTTATTCTCCTTATAATTTCTCATTACATAGAATCATACGATTATACATCTATTCTAAATAATCTAATGTGGTTTAAAAGGGTTCTTTCTTTATCGAATCATATACCTCCTCAAAATATTTAGGTGATATATCTGGAAATACTTGAATGTTATTCTTTAAGAATTACTCCTTTGTCATCTTATTTTTTGGTTAGATTTTAGTTGAACCAACATCAGTAGATAACATTATAAATGAGTAAGCTAATACATAGGGTATATCATATGACTTAAATTCATTAGGATTTTATTAATGATAAACTTTTGCAAATATTTTGACTACTCTATCTACCATTTATGCTTCTCCTGCTAATCTAAATCTCTACAATAATAATCTCATAGCATCTAAATAACTTTTCCCTTTTAAATTAAGAAGTTGGCAATAAGCCTCTAATATTTCTTGGTTCTTTAGATCTGGCTTACAAAAAAATTTGTTTATTGCATCCTTATTCAATCCATCTGTATTCATAAGTATTTTAGCAATATCTTAATTATTGTTCTCAATAATATAATTATCAATCAAATATTATAATGCCTAGAAATTTAAATTATATTTATTATTACACTATTCTAATCCTTAGAAAATCTAGTTATAAACTAATCTATATGAACTCTCTATTAAACAGCCTATTCACATATTTTTATTTGTTGTATTAATGGATTATTTCCATTTAAAATTTTATCAATATTATTCTATTATTTTTCTAGTTGTTTCCTAGATTTTTGCTTACTACTTTTTTACCCTGGGGATTCCTCATCAACTATTATTACTTAATCTTCTTCATCATCTAACATCTTTTAGATGTTTTTAATTTATTATAGTATAATATATAACTATTATATTCTAATATTGCAAATTTCTGCATTATGCAATTTAATATTAAATTAACAACAAAATTTGAATTAAATGCCACCAAAGATTAAACCAAAACAAATTAGATAAATGATTCAAAGTACAGCCATTCTACCACCAGGAACTGACAAAGGGTCAGATAAATCATTTGGAGAATTTAGTATTAAAATGAGTAAAGTCTAATGGATTCAAGATTCAAACCCTCATTAAGGAAATTTAGTCTATCGTCTCTGCTTTTGGGGTTAAGAAGGAGATGGATTATTAATATAAGCATTAAATTAAAATTTGAATTACCCTAATGAATTGAAGTATGATATTAGAGTACCAATTATTCAATTTCATAAATATTTGAATGAAGCTGAAAAAGTAATTATTTATCTTGTGGATTCAGAGGATAAATTTTAAATTTTTGGATATATAATCATTAATTTTGCTAGACATTTGAATAAAGACTTATCAAAAAATTAAGTTTTTCATAATATTTCTGGATAATATCCAATATATAAATATTTTCCAGAAATGCCTGATAATAAGGAATATAAAATAGGATATCAAAATATAGAAGTAAATACAAAATTTTTATTAATATAATAACAAATAGAATTATGTTCTTAATTAAATCAATCAAATAACATGTAATAATTATAACAAATCATGATAAAAGAATAATAACAATAATAATAATAATAATAATAATAATAATAATAATAATAATAATAATAATAATAATCTAATAAATAAACTTAATATCCTTAAATTAATGTTATTTTTCCAACTGAAAATGAAGCTTGGTTATAATAAAATCCAGATTAAAAATTAGCAAATGTTTTATTTGCAAATAATCCATTCCAAAAAAATATTGAAATCAATCCAAATAACCTTTATGAAAGAAATAATTATATTGATCCTGAATCTACAATAAATTAATATTAGAATGATTAAAGTAATTCCAATTAAAACTATTAAAATGTCAATAATGATGCTTCAATCTAAAAAATAAGTCCTTCGAAATAAGATTAAAATTTAAGCGGTTAAAAAACATAAGTTTAAGGTAATGTAAAATTCGTTGATGATGTTTCAAATAGAATAGAATAAATATTAAATTCAGTTCATTGCATTAATTGTTGTCCTTAAAAATAGAAACGATCTGATTCTGTATCTAATCAATAAAATCAATAAGATAATAATAATAATAGTAGTAATAAGAAAAGCAATTCCATTTCAAAATAATAAGAACCTTTTAGAAACTCTAAACCAAATAGTGGCCATTATAATAATTCTCCTACTTAATATAGATATGCTAGTAAGCCAGAAAATACTAAACCTAATCCACCTAAATTTAAATCCAATCGAAATTAATCACCTGTTGAAAATGTAGAAAAAAATTAAAATAAATAAAAAGAAATCCTTCCACAATAAGAACCAGTCCAAAAACCCTTATAAGTCAAAACAACTTATCAAATAGAAACTAGAGGAGTTTAAACTATTTAAGAGGAAGTCAATACTCCTATTTAAAACTATACAACTTAAAATTTTGTATATAATAAATCTTTTGATTCTTATAGAAAATTAAAACTACAACTAATTGATTTTCATGCTTATTCTTAATAAGTTTAATAGAAATTGAATGCTATAAATTTGAATAATATTTTTATTGATTGCTAATTTAAGAATTAACAAAAAAGAACATTTTTTAAATCATAAGGATCTGATTTATATTCAATAAATGAGATAGTAGAATTTGAAATATATATTAATGAATCTTCTTTTGATGATTTTTAAGCTGATTAAATTAAATTTTTAATTTAATGTTATAGAAAACCTGAAAATTCTGATGATTAAAAGTATTTTAAAATAACACTTGGTGAAGGATACTTCCAAATAATTAAAGCAATTTAAAATGAAGAATTTTATGTAATAATAAATACAAATTTGCCATTTGACAGAAATAACACTTCACAAAATTCTGGTTTATAATATAGTGTAGTAAATAAAGATTTATTAAATGAATATTAAATTCAATAATAGAATAGACTTGGTGAGATTAGATTAAAAGCATCTTTAATTAAAAATCAGGAGTAATAAGATTTTATAGATAAACCAATCTATTATCATTATCATTCATTTAACCCAACTTTATTGATTAGATTAGGTAAAGTAATAGGAGTAGATAAAATTAATTGCAGATTTAAAATACCTGGTTCAAATGATTTTTTTTAATCATAATTAAATGATTCAATTTATCTTAATTATTAGATTATCACACCTTTAAATTTTGAATCATTTGAAAAGATTGAGACTGCTCCTTTTATTATTGAAGTTTGGAAGGAGAAAGAGTTATTAGGTATGATTAGAATACCATTAAAATCAATTCATGAAATTTTGATTAATGAAGATTAGGAATTCAATGCAAATATATTTAAGAATATCTATCCTTTAATAATATCAGATGAATAACATCCAATTAGAAAGATTAGAGATTCTTAATAAATTGGTTTTATCCATGTTTTAATTGCATTTGGTATTCCAGGATAGATAAACAAAATCAAAATAGAAAATATCTATACAAAAAGCATTTAAGAAGTAGGAAATCAATATGAAGAACCTTAATAGGAAAAGAAAAATGTTGATTAAGAAATTTAAATTGAAGAAATTCCTAGAGAATTAACTTTTTTGGAAAGATATGAATAATTTAATTTTGAATTGTTTGATAATAAACATTAATCAATACTAGATGTCTTTTAATATTTAAATAAAAATGAGAATTAATTGTAAAAAAATATTCCAAAAGGTCAATTTTTTAATATTGAATAGCTATAATTTATTAACTTAAATGATGAATCTATATTTATATTTATAAGAATCTTTGATTTCAAGAATTAGCATTCAATAAAAAAAGAACATATACTAAATAGTTTAACAGCATTTAATATTTTTAAACCTAGAATATCTGTAGAAGTAAATAAATAGATAAAGAAATTTATTTAATATTTAATTGATTAAAAATAGGATCCTCTTGAATATGTAGGTAAAATGTTATTAAAGAGTGATTGTGGGATTATGGAAAGATCAAAATTAGAATAATATGTTCCTGATTTTGATTTTGAATTCTTTGGATATTTTTTGGGACAACCTCATGATAGAAGATTAGTTTCAATAAAATTACTATATGAATTAACATGTTAGTTTGTTTAATTTAATTATGTAAAATTAGAGGAGATTAATGAATTTTGGTATTGTTTATCAATCTAAAGTTCAATATTATAGAAAGCATAAACAATCCAATTAGATGAAGTGACAAAATTAAGTCTAAATATTGAAGAAGTATAAGAAATGTTTAATTAATGTTTAATCAATATATCATTTTGGGAAGTGTATTGTATATTTAGATTTATAAAAATTAAGAACAATAATTTTGTATTATAAGATTGGGAAATTTAGAAATCTCTATTATAAGATTGGTTTTAAATAAAATAATAGGAAGTTAAACCTCCTATTATTTAAAAGAAACCTAAATAATTTGAATTGGAAGATAAGGAAAATTAAAATTAAGAGAATAAGAATCTTGAGTTTTATATTCATAAATTTAGTATCACTTTAAAAGAGATCTAAAATTTGAAATTATCAATTCCTTATGGTACTTAATTATGTGTAGAATATAAATATCCTTTATGTGAATAAATAATAAAATCATATCCTTTAATTTATTCAAAATAAACTTAATATTAATGTCCTTCAGAATCTACTTATACTTATATCTAATAGATTGAACAAAATACTAAATTTATTGATGTAGTTGATTCAATAGAAGGAGGAATCTATTTTAGATTAAAGAATGATGAATAAAGTGTGGCATAAACATTCCTTTCTAGTTAAGAGATAGTCAGTTGGATGGATAGAAATACAGATCTGATTAAAGATAAAGTGTTAGTATTTATGCCTATAAATGCTAAACTTAGTTTCAATATCAATTATTAGAGATAAAAGATAACTTAATAATAACTTTCATCTAATCCAGAATTATTATCTAGTCATAATCAAACTCATCAAGAAATTCATTTACCTAAAAGAGTAGGATTAAATATATATGCTGAAGTAACTTTAAATGATAAGGCACTTAAATTTGAAGATAAAATTATCAAGGTGGATATATATTCAGTTGTCAATTTTACTGCTTAAATGTAATTATCTTTATTATTAATTATAGATCTAAATAATAAGGTTAAAAGACAATTATTATAAATGAAGAAAAGTAATTATAAGTTGATAATGAATTGATTTAAACATTATCAGCATAATAAATGATAATTTAAGTGTCAAGTAATACTTAAAATCTTATTGGAAAATGTGAACTAATGTAAACTCAATTACTTAGAGGATAAATAGAAGGTGAATTTGCTTTAACAAACTCATTTGGTTTATTTGTTGGAGTTGCTAAATTGAAATGCTAATTAAATAAATATAAAATACCTTTGGTTTAATAATAAGCAATATTGAAAGAAAAAGAATAGGAAGAAAAATAAAAATAGATTACTTGTATGATATCAATTAGAGAGATCATCATAAATATTTCTTAATTGTTAAAACCAGCAGGCAATGACACTATTTTTTTATACTTTGTTTTAAAACTAAATGGAAAAACACTTCAAACAAATCCTGAACAGATTGATAAAAAGAGTAATATTTATTTATATTATAGAATTATCATGTTAATTAGTTTAATCATTTTTAGCAGTAGAAATACAATCTTATTAAGAATTAACAATAACTGTTTATTCTAGTAAGAAAAATGCTGCTAATTAATTGAAAGATGTTAAATTAGGAGATTTAAATATAAAATTTAATCATTTAACTTAAAGTTAAATTGATAGTAAATTTATATGTATTAATGAATATTTCACTTTAAATTATGATTCATTTATAAGTAGAATTGGTATTAAACTTATGCTTATAAATGAATATGAGGATATGATTCCAAATTTTATAAAGTTTTATTCCTAAAATTAAATTTATGGTTGTTAGAAATTAAATGATTTGCAATAAAATTATAAGATTGATAGATAACTATATGAATACATTTCTAAATTAGTTAATAATAATGAATATGCATTTCTAAGTGATTAAATAGGATATCACTTTAATAAATAAAATTTCTTTTTATCAGAGTAAAATTTAACATGGGATTTAATAGAAGAAGTATATAAATTATCTAATAATGGATTTATGGATGAAAAAAAAGCAAAATAATTGTTAGATTCATTTTACATAGTTAATTTCAGTGAGAAATCTTATTCTCTATTTACAAAACCAAATGTATTTGATAAGAATGCTTATAAATATTTAAATCATTTTGACTTTTCAGTATTCTTATCAAAAATTAATTTGAATATTGAAGTTCAATAAATTAATGAGATTGTAATACAAATAGTAAGAGCTTAAAATTTGCATTTGTTAAATTAAAACAAAGCTCCCAATCCAGTTATTTAAATGTTATTTGGTGATTAATCTTTTAGAACTCCAGTTTAAGTAAGAGAAAGCAATCCAAATTATAATTATTGTTTTAGTGTAGGATTAGAAGGTAATTGTAATTTGGAATTCAGAGTTCTTAATTCAGGAGCAGAAAGAGAAATTTTGGGATCATGTTTTATTAATAGTAGTGAATTAATTAAATTACATGAGAAATAATCAAGTGAAGAGATAAAGATGTATATTCATGGAAGCAAGGCTTAGGCATACTTAGTAGTAAAAGTGGGAACAAGTCCAAAAACTTTGTAAACATTGGAAGAAGTTTAATAATATTAAATAGAAGACGTGGATTTGGAGAGAATAAGAGCAATTATTGGAAAAATATGATATTAAAATTTTTAAATTAATTTTAAAATGGTCAAGAATGTTGCTTAAGAGAGTGTTAATTAAAAACTCTAATTGGTTGTAAGATCTGGAAAGATCACCATGGGTTACAAATAAACCTTGAAGTCCATTAGAAATGGAACTGCCAAGCTTGTATTCATTTCAAACAATTGTCCAACAATCAGAAAGACCTAAATTGAATACTATGCCATGTTGGCTTAGATTACCATTGTTTTATATTAAGGAAACAACGTTGATTTAGGTACGGGGGTTTAATTGGGAGGCTTAGCTCTTCCTAATTGAGTTTATGGGCATGAGTGATTTTATCTTATTTTAGGTACCGCCTGTGGTAAATTACACAGATGCTCAAGTTTAGCCATCATTGATGCAGGAGATTCTGATATCTTAACATAATAATGATACATTTTTTATTAGTACAATATTATCAATCATTAATTTCTTTTAATCAAATGATAATGTGATATTTTTATCATATTAAATAAGAAAATTACTATTTTAGATTTTATTTCCATATATATATAAGATTCTAATATAATCATAATATATTTATAAATTATGTTGTTAATGTATATTATAATTTGATAGTGAATAGAAAATGAGATGATATATGATGAGATTTTGTGTAAATTTTAAGAATATTTATTCATTTAATTTTATATGTTTTTCATTTATATAATCTAATTACTTTAAGTACTGGGATAAGATGATGATCCTATTCACACTTCTATCCTTTATGGAAGTTCAGATTTAGGATATTATTTTGTTAACATTTATGTTGGCAATCCTCCACAAAGACAATCTGTTATAATAGATACTGGAAGCTCAATAACAGCTTTTCCTTGCGATGCTTGTGATTCAAATTTATCATGCGGAAATCATTTAGATTAATACTATAATAGAAAGAATTCATCAACATATGAAGATTTAAATTGTAAAAGTTCATTTGGGGAATGCACCTGTCTTAGATGTTCGAATTAATAATGCATTTTTTCAATTTCATATTCTGAAGGATCCCATCTAGAAGGGTTTTATGTAAATGATCAAGTGATTTTTGGGGATTTATTGATGGAGGCTAAGGCATCTTCTAATGAATCAATCTCAAAAAAGGATAGTAGTGTGAGGAGTGTTTTTGGATGTACTACTAGAGAAACAAATTTATTCAAAACTTAATAGGCGAATGGTATAATGGGATTGTCTCCAAAGACAAACACTACTCTTGCATTTCCTAATATTGTAGATGATATTTATAAACAACATAGTGGAATGAAATTATTCTTTTCTATTTGCATAGGAAGAATTGATGGTTTTATGACAATAGGATAATATGATTATAATAGACATTAGTAAAATAGTGCTTATTATACAATTTAATACTTTCATACTGAAAATAAACCAGTTTATGGTATTAAGATTTCACAAATTAGAGTTCATAATAAAACCATATTAGCTGGTGCAGATTTATAAGCAGGGGGAGGTTCTTTTGTAGATTCTGGATCTACACTTGTTAATGCTCATCCTGATGTGACAAAAGCATTAGTTAATTTTTTTGTATGTGATTCTCCTAATTGTCCTACAATGTAATATTTTGAAGATATTGCATGCTATATTTATAATAAAACGCTTCATGGATCATATGAATAATTTATTTCATTTTTTCCTACTTACCAATTTATAATGGATAATAATTTTATATTTGATTGGACACCAAAAGATTATTTAACTAAAAGTATGGAATAACATGATGCTTATTGTTTACCTGTTGCAGAATATTCTGGAAATGTTAGAATGATTTTAGGTTAGGTATGGATGAGAAATTGGGATATAGGTTTTGACAAAGAAAATTAAACTCTAACTTTTGTAAGAAGTAATTGTTCCTCAGATAATCTTAAACATAATTTTACTGCTGATGATTGGTTTTTAAAAGAATTAAATTAATCAAATAATACATTGAAAATCAGACATCCTCCAAAAAATGTCGATTAAGAATTTTGTATATTAAAAATTTATATTTTATAGTATACGAAGCTGTTAAAATAATAGTTGTAATTGTTACATCTATAATCATAATTATATTTATAGTTTTTATTAGAAGAAGAAAATTAAATAAACAAATTAAAAAGGGATCTAAATTGCCAGAAGCTGAAGATGAAACTTAGAAAACAGTCCAACAAAAGGTTGTTGTTGTTTAATGAATTTATTTAGTAAAATTAAAAATTATATAAATTTATTTATCAAAATTATAATTCAATCATACCATTTAACTATTTATTTTAATATCTTAAATTATATAATTAATTTTGTTTATTAAAATATGTTCGTTAATAACTATTGCTTGCCAATGAATTGTATTATTGCTCCACTTAATGGTTGTGGAGGTATATACTTAGGAAATGTGGATGCAGCCTAAGATTCTTAATTACTCCAATAACATAAAATTGGAGCTGTATTGTAAATATTAGATTAATCTGTTCCTGTCTAAGGAGCCTAAAAATTAGTAAATATTTTATCAATAAATTTAGTGGATTATGGCTGAGGATTCAGAAGACTTTCCTCTACATAAATACTTTGATTAAAGTATAAGATTTATAGAGAATTAAAGTAAAAAAACTAATGTATTGATACATTGTTATGCTGGAATATCTAGATCTGCTGCAATTGTAGCTGCATATATGATGCAGAAATACAATTGGAGTGTTAATTAGACAATGCTTCATATCTAAAGCAAAAGAAGGATTGTGAGTCCAAATTCTGGATTCATGAAATAATTGAAAGATTTTGAAAGGAAATTATCAAATAAGGATTAATAATTATCATTGAATTCATTTAAATTGGATAGATCAAATTACAGACCAAGTTCAGCATTGTCTAATTATAATAAGATAAGTACTCCTGCTATGTCGAATAATGATAAAATAAGTATTCCAAACACTAAGTCATCATCAAGATTGGATGATTTTAGTAGTAAACTTGATCAATTTAGACATTTATTGAGAGTGAAATAAAAGGCTTATTGACTTTACTTAAATATAAACTCAATTATTAATATAAATATGTTTAAAGACTTAGGATATCAATTATTAATTAAATGGAAACTTTGGAAAGTATTGATAATAATATTTCCATTTACATTTATTTATGGAATATATCTGCTCTTTGTAGTATCTTCAAATTCAGATAGAAATTCATTTGATGGAAGTCAATTAATTCATGTAGAGGTCAATAAATAGTTAAGTTAAACATTAAGTCTGGCTGTTGAATAATATATGAAAGAATTTAGTAATACAAGTGATATTCATTAATTATTGATGTAAAAACTAAGTAATCTTGGTTTGGAGACATTTTATTAATAGAAGTATAATAATGTAATAGCAAAATTGAAAGCACCAAGAAGTCCAGATTATGAATGTAATTTGATATCATTTGAATATAATGATGAATCTCCTAATATAAAAATTAGAAGTATTGCATATGTGTTATCACTAATTAAGCTATTTTAATCAGATTGTATTAAAATATATTATTATTCTTAGAAATCAATTATTTATCAAGAGATTTAATATTTGTAGGTTATCATTCAAAATATAAAAGATATGGATAAGGAATCACAGCATTTTTAGAAGAATATGTAAATCCTTAAGAAGTATCTTTTATGCCTAGATCAGGTACTATTAGATCATCGATTAATATTAATCTTGATGATAAATTTGATTCTATTGCTTTGAAAGTATTTGGATTAAATGGTAAAGTGTCAGATAGAGATTATTACAATAGTATTAATACAATTATGGAGAGACAGAATTTTTATTATTAATTTACAGAAACTAATTATTATTGGATGTAATAATTTGAAAAGTACTTAGAAAAGGAAATAAGAACATATTGGAAATTATTACAATTAGATTCAATATATTAGATACCTTAAAAAAGATTGTTATATATGGATCCTTATTTTTCAAATTAAATTGAAATGTTTTAAGGAGATTTACATGAAGCTCATTCTTATATTATGAAATATGGAATCTATTCATTAACATTAAGAGGATATAATACTTAAAATAAAGATGATTCAAATATACTTACTAATAAGTTGTTATAAGTAGGAGAAGCAAGTATTAAAGCATTAATGGCAAATGATGAATTCATTCATTCTGGTTCAACTCTATATATACCATTAAATAAAAGTTCAACATTGACTATATAGAATTATTGTTTGCCTTATGTATTAGTAATTTTGAGTTGTGCCATATTTGCTATAAAATCTGTTTATAGTAGATGGCATTTCAATTTATTTAATGATGATAAAAATGAATTGGGTAGATGCAATTCAATGGTTGCACATAAATCAATAATTGAAATATTTATGGGATTTACTTTATGTTTTATACCTAATATTATAAGTTATATAGATAACTAATAATTTGATTATTTTAATTAATATTTTACAATAATGTTGGTCATAATAGTAATTTATTTGATGATTATATATACTACTAGGAGATGGATTTTTGGATAATATACATTACCTCGTAAAGAAAGTGTGGCAGAATGGTTATGGGTTGAATTAGTGATTCAAGTGTGTTTTGTTATGATGTATGCAGGAATAGTTTAAATACCAATAGCTACTTTTATTGCTATTTTCTTAGGTCCTTGGTTTTTCTTTATTTAACCATTAAGATTTAAACGTATTATATAATATGTTATTTTAGCTAATTTCAAATTTTTAGATATATTTTCATATGTAATAAATTTACTATTTTTATATGGATATTTTTAGATATTATTATATTTTGGATTTGATTCTATGTTCACATATTATAAAGAGGTGGTTGTTAATTATAATAAAGTTGGAATATATTTGTTTTATTATTTAAATGGGGGATTGATTCCATCTTTAATTAGATTTGCTGAATTGTTGTTATTTTGATTTAAGATGAATTTATATTGTTAATGAAACATAAACATTAACTGCATAATCATTATATTGTATTTAATTAAGTATTTAAAAAATCATACTATCCTATCATTCTATCACAAGCAGAACAAAAATGAGAGATTTTCATAAAGTAATTCTTCAAAACAAAAGGTATCCAACAAAGACAAATTAAGGTCAAGATTAATGCTGATATATAAGTGTATATAGTAGTTTCTACAATAACTAATGAACTACAATATGTATGACAATTCTCACATTATATTTATATTGGAGAAGTTGAATTAAATTCAATAGTATAATTAATTGTATTACTAATTGAAGATTCAATAATCTAATGATTTGATTGAGAGTCTGATTTAGCTTATTAAGATATATTATTGAAAGAGAAAGCACTCACATTTGGACTCTTCATTGATTATGCTTTGCATGAATGACTTGATTTAGTTGGCATACCTGTATATTATGATTCTGCCAATTGTAATGGTATAGTTAATTACATTAATAATTAAATTTATAAGTAATCATGGTGATTGTTATTATTTTAATCTGTTCTAACATTTATCTAATTAAGAATGTAAAGTTTGGTTAATAACTTTCATTCCCAAATAATCAGAATTCAAGATTGCTAATTTCTAAGATAATTTGTGAATTTCATTTGTATATTTCAATTCTTATTCTTATAATCTTTATTCCAATTAATTTACAGATTCTATTTTATTCTTAATCTCCTTTAATTCTTATTAATTATATAATAATTCTTAATTTTAATTAAATAAGATCTATTCTTTTATTGCTAATTCTTCTTAAATTGCTTTTAAACTTTTTTATGTCTCAACTAATTCTTTCTTTATTTCTGAAATCTTAATTAATAATTTCTAATTCTCCTCTTATATTAAAATTAATTCATCAATATTCTAGGGATTAAGATAAGTTTTTTAAACACTATTTTTTACTTTTTAATTATTCACTTTTTTTTTGAAACTTCTTTGAGAATCTTTTGGAGATGTCACAGTCTCAGCACTACTTACACTTGGATCCTTTGACTATAATTCATATTTCAATTACTCTATTTCTTCATTTAACTCATTTATTTTCTTATCATTCACTTTACTTTCAGATTATATAAAGTAATAATCATTTACTAATTAATCATACTATTTTCTCAATATATTCATATCTATTTATTGTTAATTATATTATTTCTGCAATACTTTTTAATTCTCCATTTATTTTTAATACTCTTAAACTACCTTATCCATCTATTCAATATATTCATCTTCTATTTGAATACTCTTATCCTCCATCATTATTTTAGTTTATGTCTCCATATTCATATTTTCTTTATTTGGTTATAGTAATGTCTTCAATCTCCTATTCTCTAAATCATACTCCCTAAGAATTAATTTATATTATTCAATTTCCCTATATATTTCATCTTAATTTAATAGAGCAATTTCATTATAGAATTTTGCTTCAGTCTAACTTTATTTCGATTCTTATTATTTAATCTTAGTTGTTGATTCAATCTATTTCACACCAAAGATTATTCCTAAATCAATTTCTGTTTATTATAATTAAGAAACTCTACTAAAATCAGTTTGAGTATTTTGAGATATTTAAATCACTTAACTTTTTCTCATTGGATCTTATTTCTCTAACTTTTAAAGCAATTCCTTTTTTTATTAATTACTCTATAAAAACATATTCTTAAAGCTCATTATCTATTTCTCATATTATTCAATCGATTTGTCTTTCTATTTTATTATCTCATTTAATAATTCCCATCTCTTATCTTCACATTATATCTATTTATCAATACAAACCTTTCCTTAATCCTTATTCTTCAAATTTATTAATTCATTTGTTAATCTCTCTACTTACTCACGTAACTACTAATCCTCATTACTATTTGGTTTACGATTCTACATTGAATAAGATTCTAGTAAGTTCCTCTTAACAGTCTCACCACCAGATTCAAATAGTTTAGAATGTCTTTGATGCATATAAAAATAATTAATAATTTTTAGAACTTTTTTGAACCTTTATCTTCTTTACAAATAAAAATAATAAAAACTTTCTCCCTTTAAATAATTACCAATTTACTATTAAATGATAAATACTTTTAGTAATTAACAATGATTCACATTTATATTCAAAAAGAATTAAATCTATTCATTTAATAGAACCCTATCTTTAATTGTACATATTAATAAATTCTAATATTTCCAATATTTTTTACTATTCAATTAAACATAATATTATACTCATAATGAGAAATTCAATTAAACACTGAAATTAAATATTAATAAATACCAATATTGTAAATAAATATAATAATACAAAATAATAAAATTATTGATTTTAATTTAATATTTTATATCTTCATATATATAGTATTAAAAATAACCATTATTTTTTTCAAATTTTGTTTTTTGAAGTTTAATACTCATATTAGATATTAATTGCTAATAAAATTAATTGTCTCTTTTTTTAAGTGGATGATAATATTTTATATTAATATCATTTTCTAAACTCCATAATTTCATATTTCAATTAAATAATTATTAAATATTTAAAAATAATTGTTTTCAATTTAATCAAGTAAATCAAATTAATTTTAGTTAGACATTTTTTTGACTCTTAAATATTATTAAATGATTCTATGGTTTAATTTTTTTATATTATTGAGCTTGCCTTACTCCTTTCTATAGGCAATTCATTTATATATTACATGATTTTCCCAATCATTCTATTTTAAAGTTCGAGATTAGATTTTAATTCATCCCTTTCAACTAATTAGGATTCTTATACTCAATATATGAATGTATATATATGAATTAAATATAATTGCCTTAGAATTATGAACACTTTTTAGACTTTAAAAAATTCATATTTAATTTAATATAAAATATAATTGATTAGATGAAAGTAAATATTTAGTTCTAGAATACTTATTAATATTTAAATGTATTCAAATAACAATTTCCTATTTCTATTTTTAAATAGTAATGAATGATATTATTTCAATTGAAATAATTATGATATATTTATCTTTGAGATGAATTTTTGTTAATGATATTGTTTTGATTTAATTTATATCATTTATATTAATTTCTATAATTTATTAATTAATACATGAAAAATACAATAGTAGAGTGTCTTGTAGAAATTAGCTAGCAAATATCTGTATTTATTATTATTATTCTAGAATGTTCATTAATCTGAATAGAGACTGTCTTTTAAAGTAATTATATCTATTTAAATTTCCAATAGCGATAATTACATAAATTTTTGGAAAAGCTTAAATCAGGTGATTCATTAAAACAATATTAAAGTATTCTAATTCGTTATTTACATAATGGTAATTATATATTATTATTATTAGCAATATCAAATCCTCTAAATCACAAATTGACTGTTTAATAGCAAATTATTACTATTTTAATATAGTTTTTTGAAATGGACCAACCTCAAGGTATTAAATATATATATTTTAGTTTGTGATTCATAAACTTTATGTGAGATAATCGTTGACTTTGTTAAATTTATCATAAAATCAGAATTTTAAGATGAATATTTAAAAAAATAATTTGCGAATTTTATCAAAATTACATTTTGGAAAAAAAAAATATTTAATATTCCTAATATAGAAATTAAGGATATAGAAATTGTGGATTAGCATTTCAATCTTAATTTAAAAACTTCAATTTTGTAAATATTTATACACTTAATTTAGTTCAAATAAAAGTTTATAATAATTATTAAAAAACTATCTATTATCTATAGAGGAGCTATCAGAATATCTTTTAACTTTTTAATATCCAGAAGTTGTTTTAATGGTTTTAGATCTTAGTGCATTAAAATTTGATATTCCTAAATTTATAAAAAATGGAACTCTAGATTTTGATTGCAAAAGCAAATTATAAATACTACCTCAAGAACAATAAATTTAATTATTCTTAAATCTCAAAGAATTAGATAATGAAAAGTTAGATATTGTTACTTAATTAATATTTTAGAATCATTCTTTAGATATTGCTTCATAAATACCTAAATTAATAACAGTGATTGTAAATTCTTAATAGATTGATTATGATAGAGCATTAATTATTTTAAAAAGGATATCTAATAATTAGAAATTTAATTTGAATTATGAATATTTGAGAGCAATGTTATTATAAAGTAAAGATAAATAATTAAATAATTTCATTATTGATGCAATAGTAATCTTTGAATAAAATCCAGAAAATATAGTAAAACAAGAAATTTAAAAACACTCAAATCCTTTATCCATTATATATTTATTAATTTAATTGATTAAATAAGAATAATTTGAATAATTATTTGAGAAATTATTGAATAAATCTATATCACCATATTAATATGTCATTTTACATGTTATATTAATTATTTAGGAGAAATCTATTATTTTAGATCCTTTATAAGAATAATGTTTAAGATTTTAACTTAATGAAATCTGTTTAGTTTAAATGTTTAGTTTATATTCATTCTAAAATTTGAACATTAAAAGAAAAATGAAATTGTTATCATAATTTCAATAGTTGATTGAAACTGAATAGAATATATCATTTTATGATATTTTAGTAATAATAGGATAGGAAACAACATAATCTCCTTAAATTAATTAAAGAATAGGATAAATTCTAAATAGAGAATGGAATAATATAAGTAATTTTTTGAAATAAATTGCTTATAATAAATAATCTTAAATAATTTAAGGATTCTATTATGTTGTAATGTATTTTACAGATTAAAATGAATCAGAATTTTTAAGACTTTTTGATATCATACACAAATCTATGTGTACTAGAAATAAAGCTGTAAATTATAATATGTTATTAAATTCAATTTAATAATATGAATAAGGTAAACCTGAGACTGAGATACAACTTTATGTGATGTTATTAAAAATAAATTATTTATTATAGGATAATTTCATAAATAGAAAAAAAAATGGTGAAGAAATTTCAGAAAGATCAAGTGAAATGGGAGATTTGAATGAGGGATAAGAATAAGAATATTATAAATAGATATAAGAACATGGCAAAAATTTAATTGAATAATTAGATAAATAAATAAAACGTTATGAAACAATATATTTAGGAATGCAAAAGAACTTATATTTAGCAGTTTAAATAAGTAGATTATTATAATTAAGTGATATTAAGATAAATATTTAACATTCTCTATTAGTTAATGAAAGAGTATAAAATATGCTTTTTGAATAAAATCTAATAGAGAGTGATATAATTTGGGATTCTTTGAAGAAATTACAGAAAGTTTAATTAGCAACAGCTATAATACAAATATTTAAAAATGAAAAAAATAATGTAAAATTAATAAAAATGGTTGTGGTAGAATTAAGTAAGTTATGTAAATATAAATATTATGCATTGTTATGGAAATAATATGATATTTTGAGTATCTAATAAAATGTTTAATAATAAATAAGTAATATAACTAAACTATAAATGGCAGTTCATAAATTTTAATTAATATTACAAATATAAGATAATTATGAATTCTTAAAATTAGGATATTAATAAGTTCAAAAAAGTTAATTTGAATTATTAGCTTTATTGATAGCAATTAGTTTACATTGTGGAATTAGTAATAATTTTATAGATGGAATGGGTGAATAAAATGAAATGTGTATAAATAAATTGATAGTAGAATTTAGTTGTGCTGGATTATTATAATTAGTATTAACATTAGTGAAACCTATAAAATAATAGAAGAAGAAAAAGTAATCAATGGAAATAGAAAAGAAATTAGAAGATTGTTTAAATAATTAATTATAAGATGCAATTAATTTAGTATTGATAGGAATTTAAAAGAATTTAAATAAAAATTAGGATTTAAAATAGGAATTCATTAATTTAGCTACTAATGTATATTAATTTGGTTAATCTGCAGAATATAGTTTAATATTTGATTTATTTGATAAGATTCCATATCAATTAATAATAAATTGTTTAAAATCAATTTAAAATTAGGATAAGTTTTTTGATTAAAAATTGCAACATATATTAGTACTTATTAGTAAATTTGATAAAATATAACTAACAAATGAATTTTTTGAATTATCATATGATATTATAATTAATAGTCAATAAATAACTTAAACTATGATAGAATATTGTCTTTAATTAATAAGTATAATAAAAATGAATGAAAATGGATAATTATAAATATAGACAAATATTGATGTTTAATAATTAAAAGAAGTATTAATACCTGAGAATTTTGTTCCTACTGGTTGTACTATATAAAATACTTAATAATAAATTTACACTTGTATTTAATGTTCTAATAATAATAAAAAGAATATATAATGTTGTGCTAGTTGTGCTTTTAGTTGTCATTAAAATCATTAAATTCAATATGAAAATATGATTGAATCTATGTGTGAATGTAATTAAACTAAAAAATGCAATTAATAAAGATAAAAACAATAGATATAACCTTAATTAAATAGAAGACCATTGTTTCCACCTTCAACAACAACTACATCTGGAGTTTTGGTAGAATATTTAAGAAGAGAAAGGGAGATTAGAGAATATAGAGATTTTAAAGATTTAGAATTGCATCCTCATATAAGAGAATATGCAGGTAGAATAAAAGATAACTTTTAAGATTTTGATTCAGAAGTAGAATTAGAAGATTCTTTATCTAGTTCATAAATATAATATCATGAAGAATCAAATAATGATGTTGTTGAAAAATATGAATCAAGTAGTAATTCAATAATAGAAATTGAACCAAATTAGTTTGAACCTAAAGAAGTAAAAAATTAAATGAGACCATAATAAGATTCAAAGTTTTTTTCAAAACTTAAAATTAATTTTGAACTTTTATTTGATAAATTGATTTAAATGTGCAATTTTACAATTCAAAATTATAAGAGTTTAGAATCTAATTAATAAACTGATGTTGAAGAATAAGAATATGAATTATAATCTAAAATTCTTCATAATATTTAAAAAATAACAACCTTAGTTTCATCTAATAATATAATATAACATAAAACAGAAAATATTGATGTTTTGAATGAATTAAGAACTTAATAAGAATAAATATAATCAAAATTATAAATTTATTATGTAGCTTTTTAAATAAGAAAAGTAATAGATGAAGGAGATAATTTTATAGCTGTTGTTGGTCATAGTGAAATGAAGATTTTCAATAAAGTCAAATATTTTTCACTTTTAGAAAAAAGAACAAGTGGATTATAATTACCATATACTAAAATAGGTTGTAGACCACCTGTCTCAACTATTTTATTTAATCCATATAATTAAAAATAAATTCTAGTATCTGCATTATTAGAAATCCATCTTATTGAACTTAAATAAGATGGAACTGTACAAAATGATAAAACTGTAATTGCTCGTTTTTCACATCCTATTAGCAAAACTTTATGGATTAATCAAAATTCATTTGGTTGGTTGGCATATAATTCTATATATACATTCAATATAAATTCTTAGAATTAATAATGTTATAATTTAAATATAGAAGAAAAGAAAATCAAAGATTTTTGTGTAATAAATGGAACAATCTTATGTGTTGATTTATAAGGAGATATTTATCAATAGAAATTAGTTGAAGGACAACCTAAGATTACAATCTCTGAGAAAGTTAATTTAGATGATTAACTCAAAGGGAAAAGCAGAGATAAAACACCTTATTGTTTATCTAAGATTAATAATACTTCAATTTTGCTTATTTCATATAAAAATGGAGCATCATTTCTTTGTAATTATTAAGATAAAACATTAATTAATATTGTAAGATTAGATGAATTATTAGTATCTTAATAATTTGATGGATTATTAGCATCTCCTTAATTTATTAGTTAAAATAAAAACCATTTAAAATTTGCAGTCTTAGCATAAAAATAAAATTAAACTAATTAATAAGTCAATTTTCATAGTGGTAGATTACTTATTATTGAAATTAATAATAAAGGCAATGTTTATGTTTAATAAATATTTGATAATTTTGTTGAAGGATATTGTCTTTTAAAGGATCCTGAATACAATTTCTATGCATTAGCTGTAGCTGATAATAAATAATTAATTTCTGCTTGTTTAAATCTTAAAGATAATGCAACATAACTTTGTGTAGATAGAAAAAATGAAAATTAAGATTAATTGATTAATTAATTAAAAGAGAGATTTGAATTAAATTTATTAAAACAATCATCTCATTTATTTAGTCCTTTACAAAATTTTTGTTTAGCTCCTAGTGTATTGGCAACTCCTTAATAATTATAAATTGGACCTACTAGTATAACTGTTACTTAAGGATATGCTATCACTGGTATCATTTTTAATAAACCAAATGTTGAACAAATAGAAATATTTAAATATCGAACCATATAGAAAAGAAATAACTTTATTATAATACCCTTAAATTACATTGAATAAATATATACTCTATTGACTCATACAATTACATTTACTTAAAATAATTATAGTAATTTGTAAGTTTATATATAAAAAATGACATTATCATAAGCTATGATGACAAAATTAATGTCTATTTTAAATCAAGATAATAATCAAATGAAATCTTATATTTTTTAAGATATTAAGTAACGTAATTAAAAATTCAAATCAATGTTATCAGAATAATAAATTAATTTAGTAAATAGTTTAGATTGTTTAGGAATTACTTTATAAGCTTATTAAAATCCATCAATTAAATTTACAATTATATCATAATTAATAACAATTATTTAATAAAATTAACCTATTATTACAGATTCAGCAAAAAAATTATTAAAAACTTTATTAAAAAATCATAAAGCAGTATTAGGTAGTGAATATGATTATAGATCTATTAAGGATAAAATATTTATTGAAAAAATTAAAAGTAAAACAGCAACATAAATAGTTTAAAAATTATAAAAAATTTAAAGTACTAGACTCCCTTAATTATTTTATATATTCAATTAAGTACCAAATGTTATTTTTGATATTTTAAGTGAAACCATAAATTATAAATAATATTCTCAATTACTTTTGAGATATCTTTAATTTTTATAGAATTGTTAAAAAGATATTAATGAAACACTTTCATAAATTGAAGATATTAAATAATTATGGAAATTGTCAAATTAGAATATGTTTAATAGAATTTTTATTGATGAATTAATCATTTTTCAAAAAAATAAAAAGAGTGAAACATTTGAATATGCATGGGATGTATTTATTAAAGATAATAATTAATTATCAGAAAAAATTGAAACAGAATCTATGGAAGAAAAGAATAAATTAGAACCATTTTATGATTTTGATGAAATCCCAATAGAATATGGAGATGATTATGATCCATATGAAGCTATTTTATTACGTTAAGAATTACAAAAATAACAACCTATAATCACTTAACCTAAAAAATGTAGATAAATAGCCTTCCCAAATCCTAAACCAACTTAATATCTCTAAGTTGAATAGTATGATTTAATAAAATCCTATTCTTCATGGCTTCAAAAAGGGATTAAAGTTTAGAATGAATTGTATTAAAAAGGTAAAAGAGAATTTTAATATTTACTTTAATTATCTAAACAATTTTACAATTTAGCAAAATCAACTAAGAATATCAATGTAGTAGTTGATTATTTATAAATGATTGACTTCAAGGGTAAAGGTATTTCAAGTATATTATTATTAACTTACATAAATGGTAAAAATGTCAATGATGAATTATGGACTGTATTTAATTAGAATTAACTCTTTTTAGATTTATAAGTAAGATTTATTTTAATAAATTAGGTTATTTATGATGTGTTAAGCAATCTTGATATAAGTGATTAACAATAAGGTCGTTTAAAACAAAAGAATTTACCACTTGATAAATTGAGGGATATAATGAAAAGTGAGATTGAATCATAAATTTAATTATTAATAGGATTAATGGAAAAGAAGAATTAATTATTGTACCTTCAAATTATTAAGTATTTGTTGAATGCGACAAAAATTAATGTAAATCTATTTTACAAATATATATTAGGTTCAAATGGCAGAGAAATTACAAACAAATTAATGGACTGAATTAATATGCTATTTGAAAATAAATTAAGCTTCTAAGTAGATTGCTTCAACATATTTAAAATAATTGTTATAATAAATAATAGCAAAATAAGATTATTATTATATTAAGGATGTAAATTTATATAGGACATAATTAAGAGAATTAAATAAAAATTAGTCATTATATATTAATAAATAATCAACATATCAAGCATTAAAACGAATTTTGAAAACAAGTAAGAAGAGACCATAATTTTGGAAGGAATTTTGTGATGAAAATGTTTTAAAAATAATAAAATCATTAATAAAAACATATCCTAAAGAGACTCTGGAAGTAATTGAAATTATTATTTGATTAATAATAAGTTTTTGTGAGATATTCTAATCATAAATTATAATCTTATATATATATTTTATATATAGAATTTATAATTTGAATGATCTTTGGTGATACACTTATAGGTTTATTACAACAATATATTCATTTTATTTTCAACGTTCTCAAAAGACTATAATTTATTTATAATTAATCTTTTCTGTTGTTTAAATTATGATAACTTTATAAGTAAAGAAACAATTATTATTACAATTAAATTATGAATACTTTATGATAAACATATAATTATTATATTTGTTATGTTTTTGTCTCTTAAGTTTATTATTTAAGTATATAATAATTTCTAAAAATAGAAAAAAATAAGTTTATAATATTTGAATTGTATTCTTGCTTTGAATTCAATAACAGATTGTAATTTCAGTCTAGATATTTTGAAGTTATATTTAATAACAATATGAATTTTACATTTAAAGAAATTCTTATTTTGTTGATACATAATAATAATTAATATATATATATATATATGTCAAAAGAAGTAGCAGTAACTACGACTTTAAAATAGCGTTTATCTGCGATTTAAGATAAGGAAATATACTTTGAAGATAGAGACTCTTTTAGTGAAGATGGGGTATAGTTAAAATATATTTTAGAAATATGGTGAATATGTCCAAAAGTAGAATAGGGAAATTTTAAAAAAAGTTCAGGAACTTATGCATGATGGACAGTCTACTGTGAATTAATAAGAAGAATAAAGTTTTGCTGTAATGAATGAGAATCAGAAATAAGAGATTTTAGAAGACTTAGATGAGGAATTTGGTCAATCATATTTAGAAACTAAAGTGAAAGTGAATACTTACATTAAGCTAATTCCCAAAAATGAATTATAATTAGCTTACATTTACAGTGATAAGTAATGGAGATGATAATTATTTAGATATCCCTTTTTAGCCATTCGAAAATAGATTTTAATATTTACAAAACTGATCTCATCTTATGCTTAAAAAATCACTACCCATCCACTATTTGAATTTCTGACTTTGTTAATGATCATTTTCAATTCAGCAATGCTTGCTATTGATGATCCAACCACTAACGACTAAACATCTTTCTAAGATTTAACCGATATTGTATTTTTGGCCTATTATACAGCAGAGGCAGTGTTGAAAATAGTAGCATTAGTAAATTATTATAATTATTCAGGGATTTATTTTACCTAAAAAAGCCTATTTAAAAGACACATGGAATATCCTAGACTTTTCTGTAATTGTAACTGCCTACATTCCTTACTTTTTGGCATCTAATTCTGTTAATCTGAATGCCTTAAGATCATTTAGAGTACTAAGACCCTTAAGAACAGTGTCTTCAATAAAAGCATTAAGAACAATTTTATTAGCATTATTTGCATCAATAGCTTAATTGAGAGATGCTGTAGTTGTTCTAATATTCTTTTATTCAATATTTGCAATTGCAGGAGTTTCTTTATTTTCTGGATACTTGAAAAGAAGATGTATAGGTGAAATGAGTGGTATAACATGGATTTCTGAAGAGATTTTATTTTGTTCTGATGATAATAATTGTCCATTTCCAGAAGATACTATATTTAATGAAAATTTCATTTGTGGAAAACAAATAGCTAATCCATATAATGATTTGGTTAATTTTGATACATTTGGTTACTCATTTTTATAGGTTTTCATTATAACTACATTAGAAGGATGGACATAGATATAAACAGCAGTAATGCTTACTTTTTCTTAAATTGTAGTTTTATATTTTATAATTGTTGTTATTGTTGGAGCATTCTTTTTAGTTAATCTTACATTAGCTATTATAAAATTAAATTTTAAGCCTGAAAAGATTCAAGAGGAATTAGCTTAAATTAAAGAGGAAATTGAAGAATATGATTATAGATAACTTAGATAATTAAAATTATATGATCCATAGAGATCTAAAGTAGATACTGAGGGTTATGGTACTACATGGGATAAACATCATGATTTTGATTAAAATGCAATTATGAATAGAAGAAAGAATTCAAGAAGAGGAGCTTCTTAGATAAATATGATTAGATCAACAAATTTGAAAAAGCTGAGAGGTAAAAATAAGGTAAGTTTTCAACCTATTAAATCTGCTGTGTATTACAGTAATCCTATAATATTAAAAAATAAATAATTAAAAATTGAAGGAATTTATGGGATGGGTAATTAGAGTAAATTGAATTAATAGAATTAAGGATTAAGTGGTTAAAATAATAATAATCGATCAAGTGTAGTAAGAAGAAGTAGTCAAAGTAGTAATAATGATGAAAGAACTTCTTCAAAAAAAGAAGATAAAAATATTATTAATGAAAATGAAAGTTAAAGTTAAAGTAGACCAAATAAAATAATTCCAAGAAAAAGTATATAATTTGGAGATCAACAAATAAGTTCAGAATTTTTGAATTCTCCAATGATTGATTTATAAAGTGAAAATATTAGACCATTAAATGGAGGAACAATGATTGTTCATCATAGAGGATCTATGGATAGTAGTAAGAGTGGTGGATCAAGATAAGATAGAACTCCAACTAATAATCAATTAGAAATCCCTAAATTAGGAGAGAGTATTTATTATATATAATAATTTTTATAGTAAAATAATAATCTTAGAATGTGAAATCAAATTAAAAATTTAGTTTAGTAGCAGGTATGAAATATTAGAAACCTCCAAGAAATTCACCAAAACCTGATTCATAAAAATCTTTAGATTAAAATGAATTTGATAGTGTAAATTTAAGTGAGTTAAATACAATATCAGATGATGATCTTGATTAAAGATTAGAAGAAATGGATATTTTTGTTTAAGATAAGAATGCAGATTCAGAGAGTGAAAAGAAAAAAAAACAAAATTTAAAAGAGCTTAATAGATAAAAAAGAATGGAAAATAGAAGATTAAGAGATTTAAATAAAAATGCTTAATAACATTTAGATGATGCATCTTTAAAATTGAAATCTAAACTATTTAATACTAAATTTTATCCAATAATAATAATTGATTAAGAATTTTGTAGTGTAAATGATGTTTTAGTTTCTAAGATGTTATTATAATTGGAAAAAGAAAAATTAGAATAAGAAGAGAAAATTAAAGAAATGGATATTAAAATTACATATTGTTTTAAAAATTCAAAATAATCTTTAGAATTGAAAAAATCTAGTTCTGGTAAAAGTAAAAGTATGACTAAATCTGGTTATTTAAAATCTGGAATGAAATCTAAGAAAAATAATTTAAGTTTAAGAAGAGTATAACCAATTATGGATGAATTACATCCATTTGAAGATCTATAATTTCCAACAGATAAGAATTTTGAAAATTAAGATGATTAAAATTAAGAAAATGCAAATGAAAATTCGGATTCTGATGATGAACCTGAAGAAAATAATGAAAAAAATAATAATTTTAATGGAAGTGCAAGTTAAAAAATTAAAATAAAAAAGAAAAAAAAAGAATAAGAATAAAATGAAAAATTAGATTTTTAATAAATAGGAGAGAAATTTATAGAAAGTTCTGATTGTATAGTTGATTTAAATAGAATTCGTTAAGTCGAAAATGATAAATAATTTAATTAATAAGAATTAGCTCTTATTCCTGCTTCAGAATTAGAACAATAAAGAGGAGTTTTTTACTAAGAATTCCAAGATATTAAATAAAGAGATATTGAAGAAAGTAAAGGAGCTATAACTGCATAAGCATCTATTGAAGATGTATTATTAATTGCTGATTATACTTTTTATGATTCAAAATTTGCAAAATAAATGAATTCTGTTATGAAAGCCTTAAATTATTCAAAAAGAGAAACATTTATTTATTTATAAGGATTTATTGGATTTTTAAAAGTATGTTAAAACCATTTGTTGTATTTTGTATAATCTGGATACTTTGAGTCAGCAATGAATTTGGCAGTAGCATTAAATACTGTAATCTTAGCTCTAGATGGTTTATTACCAGATAGTAGTGCAGATACTTTAACATAATTCAATCTAGGGTTCACTATATTATTTACAATTGAATTAGGATTAAAAGTAATAGGATGGGGACCAAAAACATATATTTCAGATACAATGAATATTTTTGATGCTATAATAGTTGCATTAAGTTTAGTAGAACTCTTTTTCCTTGGAGGAGGTACAAGTGGGAAATCTTCATTATCAGCATTCAGATCTGTTAGAATTTTCAGAGCATTTAGAGTGTTGAGAGTTACTAAATTGATGAGAAGTTTATAATTTATGGGATTCTTAATTAAAGTATTAGGTAATGCATTTTAATCTTTTATGTATATTATGATTTTGCTGTTGCTATTTATTTTTATTTTTACCTTATTAGGTATGGCATTTTTTGGTGGATAATTATCTAAAACTCCAAGTAGATAGAGTTATGATGATATTTAGAGTGCTTTTTTGGTAGTATTTTAAGTACTCACATTAGAAAATTGGAATAGTATTTTGTGGGATTTATTGATTTAAGATGTTTCTGCATTTATTACAGTACCATATTTAGTATTTTGGATTATGATTGGTAATTATGTTTTTTTGAATCTATTTTTGGCTATTTTATTAGAAAATTTTGAAGAAGAATATAAGAATGATAAGGCAGGTTTGGATACTAATATTGAGATTGGATAAGATTCTATTATGGATAATACAAATTAAGGATTAAATTCAACAAGTACTTTAAAATCTACAATGAAAACAAAAAAAAATACTGTTGCATAATAATTAGAAAATAATGGAGATCTTGAATCTAAAAAGCATAAATAATTATAATAAATATTCTAATATTTTGTTGAACCAGGTCTTTGTTAATTTTCATTATATTTGTTCAGTCAGGATAACATTATTAGAAGGATATGTTATAGAATAGTTAAGGATGATAAATTTGAAACACTTATATTCTTTATGATATTTCTTACATCAACAAAATTAGTTTTTGATACTTATATTCCTGATAGTGGATAATTAAAAGAAGTATCATTATAGATTGATATTTTTTTTGCTGTATTTTTTGGAGTTGAAATGTTTATGAAAATAATAGCTTTTGGATTTGTATAACAAGAGAATTCATATTTAAGAGAATCATGGAATATATTAGATTTCTTTATTGTTATAGCATCATTTATTGATGTAAGTGTTTCAACAATTAATCTAAGTTTTGTAAAGATTTTAAGATTACTCAGAACATTAAGACCATTAAGATTTATTACTCATAATAGATCAATGAAAATTTTAGTATCAGCATTATTATAATCAATTAATGGTATATTCAATGTGTCCATTGTTGTAATTTTAGTTTGGATGATGTTTGCAATTTTAGGTATAAATTTATAGAAAAATAAAATGAATTATTGTGATATGGGAGATGATGAAGTTTATTATCATTATGGACCAATTGAATGTTCATAAAATGGAGGTGTTTGGGAAAATAGAAAAGTTAATTTTGATAATATTTTGAATGGTATGTTAACATTATTTATATTATCAACATTGGAAGGTTGGCCAGATATAATGTATTGGTTTATTGATGCAGATGAATCAGGACCAATTAAAGGAGCTTAATTATAATTTTCTTGGTATTTCATTGTATTTATTTTAATTGGTTCAATATTATTGATGAATCTATTTATTGGTGTTATATTGGTTAATTATCATTTAGCAGAAGAAGCTTCAAGAGATAAAATTTTAACATAACCATAAGTAGATTGGATTGAATTATAAAAATTGATTGTTCATGCTAATCCAAATTTAGCTATGTTTTTTAGTCCTGAAAATCCTTTTAGAGCTAAAGTGTTCATTATTATTAAACATAGATATTTTGATCCAACAATTTTAATGATTATTGTATGTAATATAGTAACTATGGGATTATCATAAGATGATTCTCCAATTGAATATGATAATGTTTTATAATAACTAAATACTGCATTTACTTTTGTATTTATAACTGAAGCAATTTTAAAGATTATTGCATTAGGACCAGTAGGATATATGAGAAATTAATGGAATCAATTTGATTTTTTCGTTGTTTGTGCATCTATTTTGGATTTGATTTTGTAATTTACTGGAAATTCATTTATTTCATTTTTAAGTGCTGGACCATAATTAGCAAGAGTATTTAGAGTACTTAGAGTAACAAGATTATTTAGATTAATTAAATCATTTGAAGGATTGTAGAAACTAATAGAAACTGCAATTTATTCATTACCTGCTATGTTAAATGTAACAGCTTTATTATTTCTCGTTTTCTTTATCTTCTCTATTTTAGGTGTGTTTCTCTTTGGCACCATTAGAAGTGGATGGGCAATAGATGATGTTAATAATTTTTCAGATTTCCATCATTCCTTTGAACTTTTATTTAGATGTTCAACTGGAGAAGATTGGTATAAAATTATGTTTGATACTATGTAAGATGGTTAAGGTTATTATTGTATATTTTTTATTGTTTTTATTGTAATCTAATAATACATTATGTTGAATTTATTTATTTTGATTATTTTGGATCAATATGAAATCAATTATTTCAATAGTGATAATCCTCTTAATAAATTTTAAGAATATGAAAATATGTTTATTGAATCTTGGTCTAAATTTGCTAAAGAAGACAAAGGAATGAAGATGAATTAATAATTATTAGTACCATTATTACTTGATATGGAGAAACCTATTGGTTATGATTTAAAATAGAAATTAAATGATGAAATTAGTGAATGGAGAAGAATCAATCCTCAATTAGATACAAAGGAAAATGTTTTAAAGTAAACATAGATTCTCAAAGCTAAGGCTAAAAGAGATGTTTCTACTTAAATTATGAAAATGAATATTTATGCCGACAATGTAGGTTAAGTCAAATATCATTAAATATTATTTTCTGTTATGAAATCCTATATGTGGAAGAAAGTGTAAGTAAATTTAAGTCCTGAAGGAGCTGATAAGATTCTATAAAAAGAAGATGAAACATAAAAAAGATTGAAAAAAAAATAAGTTGGTGTTTAATCAAAAGAAGTGAATTTAGTTAATCCTATTGTACATTTCTTATTTGTTCATATGGCTTTTAAAACTTTAAGGCGATATGGAGAAAAGAAAAAGTAATAAAAAGAATTATAAGCTCAATTATTATTAATTGAATAAGAGTAGGAACATTATAGTGATGGCTTTAGTTCGGATTCATCTTTTGATAATAAAATAGAAATTCTTTCAAGAATATCAAAAGATACTGAACATCCAAAGAGACCAGATTATGGAAAAACAAAATATCTCACTCTTCCTAATACAGAAATATACAAAGAAGAAATTTACATTAATTAAGAAACACCAATAGTTAATGATTCAGATAGAAGTTCAAAGGAAGAAGAGGAAGAACCAGATGAAGATGGTATATATTTTATTCTATTTAAGTAATGTAACAGTATACAAAAGATTTTAAAAAGCATCTCATTAATCCTAATGGATCAAATGGAAATATTTAGGATGATAAAAGTGTGAGTAATTAAGGTCCTGGAGGTGGAGCAACAAGGAGTAGTTAATCTCGAACTAGTCAAATAGCCAAGTAACCTAAAAGACTGACTTTGAAACCTAGTGATATGATTTAAGGATTGGGAATGAGCAAGAAATCTGTTTAATCGAATCAACCAGTTGCTAATTAAAATCCTAATGTTTCATAAGACAATCCATCAATAATCAATCAAAGTAATGGAAACATTTCTAGTAATAAATGATTAATATATAAATTTGCCAACTTAAATATCCAATTATTTATTAAATTAAATATCTTGAACATGTTCAGAAGGGTATTTGGAATCTCTAATAGATGCAATCCTACTCGTTTACGATACTTGAGAGAGTATGTATGTTTAAGAGAGGCTGCAAATCCATCAGCTTAATAAGCCTAAATAGCTTAATTCCAATAAGTGTCAAATAAATATGGATTAGCAGTTCCTTAATTGACAACTTTATCTGGAATATTTTAATTAAGTTAATTGCTTAGACCTTAAAATTTCCCAAATCCTAATGATTATAAAGTAAAATCTCTTTTTTGAATATCCATAGATACACGTTGAAAAGTTAGAATTATTATTCAGACAAACTTAACAAAGTCATGAAACACTAACACAATTTGCACAATCCCTCGAATATAAAATTCCAGAAATAGCAAAACTCACAAATGATGCAAGAAGATAAGCTGCCTAAGAATTGTTTAGCATTTACTTAGAAGGAATTCATTATGATAATTTAGTCTCACCGTAGAGATTATATTATATTTTAGAGGCTATGTTTAATAATTGGAATCAATTTACAGACAAAGAACAACAGCTACCATTAAAAAAATTTAAGCAGAAGTTAAGGATCCCTAATTAGCAGCCTAATTATCATAATCCCTTGAATCAATATTCCAAAATTATTAATTTAATTAAGGAAGGTTATATATGTCTTTTAATTTAGATATGTTGGTTTGATTAAATCATTTATAGATTCTCTTTAAGGAACAGAAGTTGAAGTAGCTTAAAAATTAGATTAATAAACTTAAGAGAAATAATTATTTATTCAAACTGTCGATAAAGCAACAAAACAATTTTCAGCTGAGGATTAAGAATATGCTAGAAATGTAGATGGACATGATTACAAATTATTCTTATAAGAATTATATGAAAAAGAATATTAATCAGGATTTGCATAAAATAGATTTAATGAAAAAGGATAAAAATTAGTTTATGAATCATAAGCATAAGAACACCATGTTTTAAGATATTAAATTTTAGCAGGAGTATTTGCTGGTTATTTCCTCTATTTATTCTATAGAGGTGATGCTTATTACTCAACAATTGTAACAGTTCCAGTAGTTGCAGCAGCATTTTTCTATTTAGCTAAATAGGGATAAGTAATAAATGTCTTAATATAAACTTAGGCTAAAAGAGCTATTCCATTTGTTAGACAAGTACTCAAAAACACTGACAACACATATGAAGTTGTTTTTGAATAGAATCGTATTATTAGTAGAATAGAAAATGTTTAACCAGGTTAAATCAAGTAAGAAATTCACATTATTATTTTATAAGACTTGCTCAAGAAACTTAATTTGCCAATACATTAGTATTTGGTAATCCAACTGATTTCGGATATCATGTCAAAGTAGCTGATAATTCATTTATTGCACCATACTTATACAGTGGAAATGGTTTAGATTTTAGAGCATTCATTAATGTTTGATTCAATAATATAAATCACAATAAAAACAAAACTTTTTTCATTTATTTTAAAATTCCACTTAACTATTTTTTCGTTTTTATTTTCTAATTCAATCCAGTATGGTTTAATTATTATATAGATTTTATTGTTAGACATTAGTTTATTTTATATGGCAAATCTAAAGTCATTTTCTTGTTAACTTTCTATAGTACTATGTTTAATTTAATTTTTATAGCAATATCAATACTAAATTACCCCATACTTTTCGAATGTGTCAGTATGGAGTTAAGAATATCATATAAATATAATAAATTATATATATATGATATCACATTATATGTTATATTTCCTTAATAACTAATATATTGAAATTCTAATATATCAGTAGTGTATATGTGTTAGAGAATGTCGGTATTTTAAGATTACATACGACTATGTCCATAAAAAGTATCAATATAATTTTAGAATCATTATTTTTAATATCTTAATTTAATATTAAATATATCATTTAATCTTTAATTGATGTATTATTTATTAAGTAATTAAAATTGAATAAAGTTTAGAGAAATGAAATATGCAATAATTCTAAAATAATATTAAGCAATTCATAATTATGCATTTCCTCCTTAAATAACTAAATTATAATTAATTAATTCCATTAGATATTTTAATGAGTTATTTAAATGTTTATTACTAATAAAAAAAATTTCAAAATAGATCAAGTTCTCAAGAACCTAGAAAATAATTCATCATCCAAAGAATAAATTTTGTATTGAGACTAAATATGGTGTTAAATTTGGTTAAATTAAAATTTCAGCAATTTTTTAATAAGAAATGATAATTTTTCATTGTTAATAGTAATATAACAAAAAATTAGTCTTTTGCAATATAATATAGGATAAATAGGAAACAAAAGATCATAAAAGGATAGTCCTTTGAATCAGATTATTTTTTAAAAAGTGTTTTGTTTATTAAGAGTATCAAAATCTTCATAAATTTGATAATACTTTTTATTATCATTAATCAATTATGAGAAACCTAAACTCTGCCTTATTAAATTTTCCTTTAGGTCTTTATTTAGAATATATGAAGCATAAATTTAGGTTATTTTAATAAAGTTAAATAGTATTATTAAAATATTTGCATTAGAAATTAACAAAATAAAAAATTTGATATATATTTAAATATTAATATGTGAATATAAAATGCTGTAAAAGGTTTATTTGTAATATCTAATATTCTTTTTGCATATTGAAAAGAGTACAATGATAATATACATATAAAAAGTGAAATAATTCTCATTATATTACATATTGAATAATCTTTTATGGGAATAAGATATATTATAATTTAATTAATTACAAAATAATTGAGACAATTCCTTATACCGATCTCTGATATCAATAATATAGAAAGATTAATTACTTATATTCATATAAAACTTGTTTAAAGTATTTGAGTTTGAATATATTCACTTCTAAGTACAATTATATTAACATAAAAGTTCTTTAAATATTGATTAGAGTATCACATGAATATAAAAGTAATAATCTTAGGGATGAATAAAGAGAAAATAATAATGATATAACGGAAAATCGTATAAGAATAATTTTTCAATATATATACACTAAGTTATTAAATTTGGAATACATATTAGTTTTTTGAATTATGCAAAAATTATGATATTATTAATGAAATATATTGATTAATAATATAGTAATGCTTGTTTGAAAATAATTGATGATGTACTATTTTTAGATTAAAGTTGATATTATATCAAAATATCTTAATGATTTAGGTTTAATTTTCCATTATGCTTACAAAGTTAAAATCAAATCTTCAAATAATTCATTAATTTTCTTTCAGGAGATGACGGCATTAATAATTATATTTTATGTTTTTTATTTTGTTATCATTTTTGCCTTATTTGACTAAAGGAGATTGGATTCAAATCGACTCAAGTTTTTATGATACAACAGTCTCAAGTAATAATTGGAAAACAAGAAAGGATTGTTCATGTAGTAGTAGTTGTAATGAAGATTTTGAATGGGGATAATGCTCTTCTAATTCCTTATAATACAATGAATTAAGAAAAGACAGGGAAAGAATTGAAAAATAATTTAGTTAACAGAGTTTTTAAGTTTAAGTAATTTTTGATGCTTACTTAAATCATGCTGATACATCAAAGGATACTGATTTAGATGTTACTTATTAAGAGGACTCATCCTCATCTACTATAGATTTATATACAAACCATTATAAAGCATCTGACCTGAATTAATAATCTAACAGAATATGCACAGGAGGTGGAGATTATGAATTTGATTTATATACGGTTGTAAGTACAATAATTACAAACACTGCAAATCAATTTACAATCACATTTTGCTTAGATCCAGAAGATGATGAAGATACTGTTTTTATTAGGAATTTATTAATATATGTGAATATTTGTTATCCAACTTGTAAAACATGTTCAAGTTCTAATATTTGTTCATCATGTTATTATAATTCAGTATCATCTGGTGGTACATGTGGATGCGATCCTTCTCATAAATATGCTCAAACAGCAGTTGGATGTCGTTAAGAATGTGAAAGAGATTTTTATATAGCAAGATCAGATAATATATGTGTTCCTGATAGAAGAATTAAATCTAGTTAAATATATTTTGATTCTAGCTCTATATCTTCATCTGATTCTCCTAGATATTAGCCTTTTGTTTTTATTCCAGATATATTTCACAATCAAAATACTGATTTAGTTTATGAGGATTGTGACAATAATGATTTTGTTGGAGAATTATATTATAATGAAGGAATGTAATTATCATTAGGTAAGACTAATGCAATTAAATTTATAAGATTAAGAGTTACTTTTTATTGTTTTAATTTTTAAACCAATAGCAAAATTTAATTTTTTTTAGATAATATATAATCAGGAGAATTAATCAAAATCTCAGGAGCATATTAATATAATAAAATTGTTAAAATTTTTGCAGATTCTAATTCTTGTGATTCTAAATCATATACATTAATAAGAATTGAGGCAATTTTCAGGACATTTTCTGAAAATCCATAATTAATTTTTTAAGGGAAATTATAAGATTCTAGTGAATCATGGGGATTTAGAAATGTTACTATCGATTCTGGTTTATGCAAAGAAAACTGTAAAATTTGTTCAGATTTTTCTAAATGTTCTGAATGTGAATCAGGATACATTTTATATTAAAATGGATGTGTCAGTAGTTGTCCAGTATATTCTGCTAATTGTATAGATTATGCAGATAAGATACCATGTAACAATAATACTTAAAATAGATTCAAGATATTTAGCTAAAGGATTTTATGATTTAAACATGACATATAATGATGTTTAATCATTTTTTACTACAGTTACTACTACTGGTAATAACCTAAAGACAGGTTAGAAGTTTTCATTCTTTCCAAATAAATTTGTATTAGGAGGAGTCATGGTATGGAGAGATGCAAAATATGAAAAATCATGGTCTATTCCAAAACCTCACTATGCAATCACTATAAGATTTAATCTTACTTATGGAGACGAGTATTCTGGAAACTTCTATTATAAAATTGGAACATCAACTAGTAGTGCTTTTCAAAAGCCTAGCAGCGGATACAATTTTATTGGTAAAAATAAAGAAGAGAGAATTAGACACTTTGAAATTTATAAAAATCCTTTTAAAGACAATACTTTAGATTTAGAATTATAATGTACAGGGGGTGATTCAGATTTTAGAGAAGAATTTTGTGCTATATCTGAGTATTTTATTGTTGTTCATTATGTAAGATATTTTATTAAAATTAGTGCCCTCCATTTTGTGAAGATTGTTCTAGTGAAACAATATGTATTACTTGGGAATCGGGACACTCTGATTCCTCTTGCTTATCTAATTAATTTTTATCATTTGATTCAAGTACATAGATCTATAGTTGTGTAACATGTAGTTAAACTGGTTGTTTAACATGCAATAATTTAGAGGATTGTACATCTTGTACTTATACTTCTACAAATAAATTTTATTTAGTAAATGGTATATGTTAATGCTATCCATTTACTTATCTTTCTGGAAGTTAATGTACTTCATGTAATAAATACTGTGAAAATTGTAATGGAGTTGGATAGAGCGATTGTATTACATGTGTTTCTGATTTTCATAGATCAATCTCATTTAATTAATGCTTATGTTAACCTGGCTTTTATGATGATGGAGTTAATTTGCCTTGTCTTCCTATCTGTGGAGATAACATAGTAGTAGATGGAGAGGATTGTGATGATGGAAATTATAATCCATTTGATGGATGCCATAATTGTTAGTTTAGTTGCGATTTTGAATGTAGTATATGTGTAAGAGGTATTTGTGAAGATTGTAATACTGGATTTTAATTAATTGAAAATAAATGTTTTAGTATATGTTCAGACAATATAATTGTTTATAATGAAGAATGTGATGATGGTAATTTAATTCCATATGATGGATGTTTTAATTGTAAATTTTAATGTATAAAATATTGTATTACTTGTACATTTGGTGTTTGTACAAAATGTGATGAATAAAATGGATGGTATTTAGAAGATAATCTTTGTTAACCAAAATGTAATGATGGTATTATTACCCTTGAATAAGAATAATGTGATGATATTAATGAGAATCCAAATGATGGTTGTGATAAATGTTAATATTCATGTATACCAAATTGTTTATAATGCTAAAAAGGTAAATGCATATAATGCAACTCTGGTTACACATTATAATCAAAGATTAATGTTTGCGCTCCTATTTGTGGAGATGGAATGTTAGTTAGTAATGAAATATGCGATGATGGAAATATCATTTAATATGATGGATGTTTTAAATGTTAATTAAGTTGTTAGGATTCATGTTCAAACTGTTCATATGAAGGATGTTTATAATGCAATAAAATTGGATGGATGTATAATCCTTTAGAGATGAAATGTGAAACAATTTGCGGAGATGGAATTATAATCAAAGGTTATGAGGAATGTGATGATTTAATAGATATAAATTGCTATTAATGTAAATATTAGTGTTAAGAATCTTGTTAATTGTGTTATCAAGGATTTTGTTTGAGATGTAAAAAAGGATGGGTTTTGAATTCACTGGAAAAATATTGTTATCCTATTAATGGAGATTCTTTAATTGTTGGTAATGAATAATGTGATGATTATAATTCTATATCAAATGATGGTTGTTATCTCTCCTAATATCAATGTCAAGATTCATGTTTGATATGTTAATATGGGATATGTCAAAAATGCATAAATGGATATTACATTAATTCTAATAAATGTTATGAAATTAATGATGATGGTATTGTGATTGGAAAAGAGTAATGTGATGATAAGAACTTAATAGCTTAGGATGGTTGTTTTTAAAACAGATTTGATTGTCCACGATATTGCTCTTCTTGTGTTTAAGGAATATGTCAAAAATGTCTCAGTTCTTCTGGTTATGGTAAAGTAGATTAATTTAAAAATTAATGTGTTTCATTTTGTGGAGATGGAATAAAGTCGATGGAAGAAGAGTGTGATGATGGAGATGATTAACCATATGATGGATGTTTTAATTGTTAATATTCTTGTGATCCTTATTGCTATTTATGTAATGAAGGAAAATGTGATTAATGTATAAATGGATATTATTTAAATTTTAAAACTAATACTTGTTTTAGTGTTTGTGGTGATGCTATATTAGCTTTTAATGAATAATGCGACGATGGAAATAAGATTAGTGATGATGGATGTTCTGATTGTAATTATTAATGTCATAAATAATGTACAACTTGTATAGATGGCCTATGTTATTAATGTACTGGAATTGGTTGGGAAATCAATACATTAACAAGAGAATGCTAGCCAGTTTGTGGAGATGGTATTGTAATTGGAAATGAATAATGTGATGATGCTAATGACATTGGAGAAGATGGTTGTTATCAATGTTATTTTGAATGCTAAAAGCAATGTACTAAATGTTTAAAAGGGTTTTGTGAGGAATGCAATACTAAAGGTTGGCAATTGGATTGGAATTATTGTATTCCTATTTGTGGAGATTAACTTATAATAGGAAATGAAGAATGTGATGATGGCAATACAATTCCATATGATGGATGTTTTGAATGCAAATATCAATGTTAACCAGAATGTACTGATTGCTAATTAGGCATTTGTTATAAATGTGAAGTTTAAGGATGGGATATAGACAATCATGTATGTTTTCCTGTTTGTGGAGATGGATATGTTGTTAAAGGATAGGAACAATGTGATGATGGAAATTCAATAGAATTTGATGGTTGTTTTATGTGTTAATATTAATGTGAAGAGATGTGTACTAATTGTGAGTTAGGTATCTGTTATGAATGTGATATTTTTGGTTGGGTAATTGAATAACATAAATGTACTCCATATTGTGGAGATGGAGTTGTTATTGGATATGAATAATGTGATGATATGAATGAAGATTTTAATGATGGTTGTTATAAGTGTAAATTAGCTTGTGATTAATATTGTTTAGACTGTTAGGAAGGAGTGTGTTTAAAATGTGAATTGGGGAGATTTGTAGAGTAAAATATTTGTATAGCTTAATGTGGAGATGGTTATTTTGTTAAATCTGCAGAAGCATGCGATGATGGCAATTATGATGATGGAGATGGTTGTAATTCATAATGTATAATTGAAAAAGATTTTGTATGTTTTAACAATGAGGGATCTTTCTCCAATTGCTTTTATTCTAAATAACCATCTTTTACGATCAATCTATTAACAAAAAATCCAGAAGATTTTGAGGATGTATAAGTAAAATTTGATCAAAAAATGAAATATTCTAGCAAAATAAATAATGATATTTCAAATTTCTTAACAACAGACATTGCTAATATGGAAAATAGTGAATTTTAGATTACTTTGTCTGTAATGAAGGCAAGTCCATCTGATGAAATTACAGAAATTATTCTTAATTTTAGAATTAATTTCTTTGTACCTGTTGATAACCCTGTTTTCAAAATTATATTTCTTGAAGACCCTATACTCTCTGAATTTAACTTGTCTCTTAAAGAGTCTTCAGGAACATTAGTCTTGCTTACCCCATCAGTTTTAAGTTAAGCACAAAAAGCTATTGCTGAAAGTGCTTAAGCCTTCAATTAAGCTGTTATATACTCTTTAGCAGGTATATCCTCCATATGTTTGCTTACAGGTTCTTCAGATATCTTTTGGAATCTCATGGATTAATTGTAATACTTATCCTATGTTAAATACATCGATATTCAATTTCCAAACAATCTTAATATTTATTTTGATGTTTTTAAATTGATTACTATTTCTCCTCTAATGTCAACATTAGGAATTGATAAATTTTTTAATTCTTTAGATGGAGATGCTACTTATGTTATTCCAACCTTGAAAAAATTTGAGAAAGATTCTATAAATGCTTATTTTTTTACTAATTTTTAGAGCTTTCTATTTTGTTTCCTTTCTGCATTTGGAGGTTATTTGGCCACTAAATATATACATATTACTTTATATAGAATTGGACCTTATTATATATCTAAATTGAATTTAACAATAGGAAAATTAGTCTATTCTACAAGAAGAAATTTGAAAAAGAAATCTAAACAATTTTATTATAATGGAATTTTAAGAATAATTATGTCAAATTCTTATGATGTTTGCTTTGCTACTACAATTCAATTATCTTATTTTCAAAGTTAAGATTCTGTTTTAGTATTCAACTCTTATTTGTCTCTTTTGGTATTTATTACATACATTTCTATCTCAATTTATACTTTCAATGTAATGCAAAGTTTTTCAAATACTTCAACTTTAAAAGTCAAAAATAAATATGATGCATTATTTGAAGGAGTCTAAGAATCAAAATCTATATGGGTTACACAATTTAATGGTGTATTGCTTATAAAAAAATTAGTATTCATTAGCTTAATAGTATTTATGTAAAAAGAAGGCCAACTTTAAACTCTATGTATTGCAATTAATTAATCCTTATTTTTGTGTTATCTTATTGCAAATAAGCCTTTATCAAATCCATATGAATATTATAAAAGTATCATAACTGAGATGATGATTATATTCAACACTATTACATTTCTTTTTTATGCCTATAGAGTGGAAATGTCTTTGACCTTAGAAAATTCGATAAGTTTAGGATGGCTACACATTTTTACTTCCACATCAATTTTAGCTGTATCATTTATATTTGATTTTATTTAATAATCAAAATTGTTATTAGATAAACTAAAGAAAGCATTTCAAGGACCAAAAGTTGAAGATAAAGGAGCTGCTGTTACGTTATTTTATTGATTTTTTGATATATATAGCTATCTAAATTTTATATAATTCTTTAATTCATTTATAACTTTTTCATTTAACTATCTAAAATTTTGAGTAATGTAGTCAATTCATAAAAAATTTATCATACAAATTAATTCAATGATATATTCGAATAAGATAATGTTAATTCATCTGTAATTCTTAATCTTCAATCATTTATTTTAATTTACAAATAATATCTTAAAAATTTTAATATGTTTTTATTATCAAATTAAGATGATAATTGTAAATTAATCAGAGTTCCTATAAAAAAAATAAGAGTGAATTATTTCGTTGTATTTTAATTAATTAAATTAGTAAGAATTTAGAGGATCAGATGGGATTATGTTGAAAAGTATATAAAAATAAAGATCATTATTGTTAGGTCAAAAAAACTTTAATAATAATTTGAATATTTAAAAAAATTCAAAATATAAAGAAGGTTAATTGAATTCAAATATAAATTAGATGAAATACAATTTTTTTTATGTACTTTAAATAAATATATTTCATTTTGCTTATTATTATTGCTATTATTATTATGTTTATTAGATTCTAATGTTAGCATTATATACTCTAGCTATATTAACTTCGATTGTAGTGATTTAATCTTTTAAGAACACTATGTCTTCATCCTATATCAATATTAAGGAAATACAAATTGTCTAAGATTTGAGCTGGCATTTTCTTTGTTTGATGATAAAAGTGCTTTAGCTTCATTAAATTCAAATTCAACCATAACATTGGCACCTAACCAAAGAGCAACAGTCTTATTTTCTTTAGGTAAAACAGCTTTTGAATAAATAGTATCTGTAATAAGAAAATCAACAACTTCATCTTCTTTTTAGTTTTCTAAATGTTCTACAATACTCAAAGCTCTTTCAATTTCTGGTAATTTATTTTGCATTGATTCTCTTTATTTGACTAATTGTGCTTCCATAAATTTATATTTGCTAAAATTCAATTAATTATTACTTATATGCTTCCTATAAGCTTTCCATTAATCTTTGAATAGAATTCTTGGAGATCAATTCATCAATATTTTCAAAGAAAATAGCTTCTGGGATTTTTCTATTGTTTTATGCCTACTTTGTTACAAGGTCCATTTATTAATTAATTATGATAATTATTTAATATATATATAAATTGTCATGTCCAATAATTAAACTTTCAAAGATTTTCCAAATTAAAGCCATATTGAATTGAAATTTAATACAAAAGATCAACATGGACTGGAAAGAGAGGAAGCATTACAAAAGTATAGAAGAAATGTAATCAAAGAAAATTTTAATAATTAGATAAATTTACTTACTAAACTTTTTGCATATGATGTAGATTAACCAGATTAGGAGAAATAAAATGATATATGTTAATCAGAAAAACAAAATGGATAATATTAAATAAAGACCCATCTTTTAGAAAGTATGAGATTATCTTTGGTTCAATTATAAAATAGACATAAAGAAACAATAGAATAATTTAAAAAAAGAAATGAATTATTTAAATAAAGAATAAATGAGGATACTAAGATAAATAATTAAGAAGAATTTTAATAATTTATTAATGAATTATAATCAGAAGATATGTTATGTGATTCTCATCCATTTCTAGATAAAAAATCTTCATTTTATATGCAAACAAATCTTTAATAACCTATTTAAGTATGAAATATGATTTATTAAAATTTTTTAGATAAGTTAAGATTAATGTTTAGAATTGAAAGAATAATTAAAAGATGATCAATGCATTTTATTAAGTTGACTTATAAATTATTATCTACAAATTATATCATTTAACTATTTATTAATTTATATACTAATATATAAGTTATTAAGTGTTTCTCAATATAATTATAATAATCTATAAATGATGATTATTTAAAACTCTTTAATTTAATTCATATTATATTTGAGTTCTATTGAAAGTTATCCTTTGATAAATTCTATTTTAATATAAATATAAATAATGTAATTAAGTGAATCTAAGGCAATTTTATTTAATAAATTGTTTGAAAGAGATGCTTGTATCAGATGTATATTGAGAGTGTTCAAAATTACAGAGATTAGTACATATAGAGAGACTTAATAATTCATTTAATTGTTGTTTGATGTAGGAAAATTGATTGGAAATGAAAATGTAAATAATAGTTTAAAATATAAAAGAAATTAGTAGAGGAGTATGATTTCTTATACTATAAAAGAAAAAGGGAAATTATAGATTCTGATGTATAACCTTAAACATGTCATTCTTCTTTAAAAGATTAATTTATTAAAAATCCTTTTCACACCTTTGATAAAATTAATAAATGTTTAATATGTCATGGAATATTATAATGTTTGGATGATTAAAAATTCATTTCAATATTAGTTGATGAAATATAACAAAAGTAATATTAATTTGAAGCATTTAAATTTTAAGTGAAAACACCAATAGGATGTTAAATTAGATAATTAATAATAGTAAATCAATGTATTTCAGAAATTGGTTAGATTGATCCATTATATGAATATATTAGAACTCCAAATTTTGCAACAGATATTAAAATTTGTGTTAAGTGGATAATGTGTAGTTTATTAAGTGAATTTCTTAAAGTACCTAGTGATCCAAATGATGATAGATTTTAAATTTGTTTAAATTTTGAAAATATAGGAGATGATGTTAAATAGTTTGAATAATTTAAATAACTAATTTCAAATATTGATGATCAAATATGGGAGGAGAAAATTACAAAGAAAGTATAATTATATATTTAAAATATAGTTAAAAATGAATGATCCTTAATTGAAAGCAGAAACTCATAATAGATTATTATAAAAGAAAAATCAATAAAATCAGCCATTTTTACCAACTTAAAATAATTTAGAGAAAATATCTAAATTAAATAATAATTAGATATCATAATATTAAATAGTTAATGTTAATTATCCAGTTAAATTAGAAGTGACAACTAGCTATTAGAATATTTTTATTAAAGGAAATTATATTAAATTAGCTAGATATATAAGTTAGACTCCATGGATAATAGATGGTAATAAAATTTATGAAGATTCAATTGAAGATTTGGTGAGTGCAGAAGCATGCAAGATATTTAAACCTTCAAGTGTAAAGTTTCATTCTGGTGGTAGAGAAGATATAGATGTAAGAATGTTAGGAAATGGTAGACCTTTTGCTATTGAATTAGTTGATCCTCATTAAGGATTACAAAATTAAACTTAAGAAATCCTTGATTAAATAGAATCTAAGATCAATTCATAAAATGTAGTTAAAGTAACTCCATTAGCATATACTGATACCAATATTTTTGGAGATTTAAAGAACTCTGAAACTAATAAAGTCAAAGCTTATTGTTGTATAGTTGAATGCAAAAATATAATCAATGAAGATTTAATTGAATAAGCAAATAACATCAAGGATTTAGTAATCAAATAGAAAACACCAATAAGAGTATTACATAGAAGAACTTTAATGGTAAGAGATAAGATCATTCATTCATTATTGGTTAAAAAAATTAATGAAAAGTGGTTATTAGTTTATGTATTAAGTAGTGCAGGTACTTATATTAAAGAGTTTATCCATTCAGATTTAGATAGAACTGTTCCAAATTTATGTACATTATTGTAAAATGAATGTGATATTTATTAATTGGATGTAATAAAATTGTATGAAAAAATAAATGAAGATGTTATTATTGATTTTAAGAATTTAGATAAAGAATGTGGATGTAAGATTTGAGTATTATTATTATTATAAAATTTATATTGTAATTTGATCAGAATTATGAAATATATTGGTGAATTAATTTAAACATAAAAGGAATCTGTAATTTTGAATAAAATTTATTAATTCAATACAAATGATATAATAAGAACGCAAGGATGATTTAAGACTTAAGATTCTTCTTTAATCTTCAATCAAAGTTAAAACTGACAATTTATGCAAATTCATTGACAAAATAGTTCCATTAAATGAAAATCAAGCTTTTATTTATTACGATGCCGGCTCTTATGAAATTTATGATGTAGAGTCACAATAAATTATTGGCAGAGGCTAAATCAGTAATGATGTCAAATACTTCTATCAAATATATCCATAGTAATTTTTAAACTCATTATTAGGACCTTGTGTTTTCTTGACCCTGAAGATATGAAAGTTAAGTTTTTGGATCTTAAAACTCATTAACTCAATCAATCATTTGCTTTTGCTGCTAGTAATGTAGTTAAATAAAATAGTGAAAAACAATAAAAAGAAACATTAGCAGATAGTAACTAATCAAATTATATTTAGAATTTCGCATTATGATTTTAGATAGAGAATCAGAAAAGATAAGATATTTCATTACTTAAGATTTAGAAAAATAATATTCAAATACTAATATAGGTCATTTTATTATTAGAGTCATCCCTCAAAATTATACTTCTGACACTTAATTTGATATGAATCCTGTATTTGAATATAACTATCCCAATAAAACAGGATAAACTGAATTATATAATTGGTAAGTGGATGAAGAAACATTTGCTGTCTTTGGATAAGATTTTGAACTAGGATAAGCAGAGGTTCTGTTAATCAAACCACACCTATTAGAAAAAGCATTCTACATTATTTAAATCAAAGATACTATTTCCTACACATTAATAAATATTACTAATTGGATACATCCTCATTTAATTGCTATTTGGTAAAACAATAACGAAGGAACTGCCAAGCCAACAATATTTACAATTGATATAAGATAATATTATGATGGATAAAATTGGTTACCTGAACCAGAATATAATCCAATTAAAGTATGCATAAATATTTAGTTTTAGGTTAGAGATGATTATGTTGGAGATGAACCTGTTACATTTGTAGATATCTATCAATTTTAATTGAATTCAACATATGTCTTATAATATAGACTTGTTGGAGTTGAACCAAGACTTTCATTAATTAATTATGCCAATATTGATAAGCCTGAATTGATTAATGAAGTAAAAATAAATGATAACTTTTTCCATGAATTACCATCAAATAAATCTTATTTATTGTAATATAATGATTTAGAGTAAAATATATATCATATTTAATTAGAATAAAAGATGGACTTATTGAATTTAGCATTGTATTTCCAGTTGATGCAAGACATTAATTATTATAAATTATTGAAAAAGCAAAATTAATTGATAAATATGGTATAAATAATGTTGAGGAACTATTTGAATTTTATTAATGAGAATTTATAAGTAAATGTTAAATAATACATACAAATTAATTATAATTTTATATAAATTTTATCATATATATATATATAGATTAATAATTCATAAAAAATATTTTCTTTTTGCTACTGTTTACTAAGTTTAGATTTATTTAATATTTGTTATGTCATTATTTTTGAATAATTCTGCATCTGAAGGTCTATTAGTACTTATTTTATTATGATCATTTATCACAGATCCTTATGAATTCTAAAATTTATCTTATTAAGATCGATTGCTTGATTATTTGAAATATTTTTCAATTTATTCAATAGATCCACTTAACTATGAGATTACTACATCTACCTTGAAAGATGGTTTTTCATTAGAAATTTTTTATGTTAAATGAAATAGCAACCTATCAAGCTTTTCATAAATCTTATGTAATTCAACTAATCTTTTTTCTTCCAAAGCAATATTTGGAGATGTATTTTAGGATAATTCTAATTTCTCATTCATATCCTTTATTGTTCTATTTATATAATAATATAAAATTACTTTTCATAATATTCTATATCTGCTTAGAATTTAATTTCTAAGGCATGATATTTACCACTTAATTCTTATCTTTCTTACAAGAGCAATGATAATTCATTATTATCAAATTTTAATTACTAAATAGTTTATTCTGATTCATATTTAACTTATTATAAAATATCAAGTTCTTCTAATATTTATTATCTTTCATTTTAAAGTTCATTATTAGTTTATTTTAATTATTGAATTTCTTATAAAAAGATTTCAATTTATTAAGATGCTTCTTAAAATTCTTTATTTCTTTACTAATATTCTTTTTATAATATTTCATATTTTTATTAAAATTATTAATGTTTTTCATTCAAAGCCCCAAATTATTAATGTACTTAAACTAATTAATTAAATTCTTTTGACATTTCTTCATTTTATTTTAATATATTCTCTAATTCTTATTATTATTTTTTAATTAACTATTCTTTTTCATTCATCATTCTATCAGCTTCACAAATTTATCTTCCTGTCTTTGTCATATTACTTTCAATTTCATAATTTAATTATTCTAAGTTTTCAATTCTACTTTATTATTCTTCAGTTTATCTAATATTATATATATTTTATACTTTTTAAGTTAGGACATTTAATAAACACTTTAATTAAATTATCTACTCAATTCTCTATTTGCTTATTCACATTCTAATAATTTATTATTGGCTTCAGTCAATTATAATTAGAAACTCATAATTTCTTTTTATTTATCAGAAATATTCTTTTGTAATTGCTTAAATAATATAAAATAATTTATACTTTTTTTGAATTCTCTGCAGTAACAACTTCATTCTTTTTTAATTATAATTCTTCTTCTAATTAACCAAGTTTCTCTTAAATTTATATCATTTTTTTTATTTATTCATTTGATGTTTCTGATTATTTCTTTCTTTCTTAATTTTCAAATTTCAATTTTTCTACTTATTATTACAATTATTCAATTTATTCCTTTTGTTATTCTATATGATCAATTAAAGCATCTTTCTCTTGTTCTTATTATTAAATAGTCTAATTTGCATGAGTTATATTCTTCATAGCCTCTTACATTGATTATGATAATTCTTCATTCTATTATTATAATTCATTATCATGTTTTTTCATTAACTCATTTATTTAATTAGATTATTTAAGTTAATTTTCTAAATGTTATATAATTTAATCTCTCTATTTAAATTCATTCTAAATAGTTTACATCTACACTCTATTATGTTATAATTCTAAATAGATATCAATAGCATTCTCATTTCTTTTTTTGTTTTTTGAATTTGTAATAAACACTCCTTAATTATATAATTTTTTCTCTAATTCCATTTTTATAATATGATTATAAATTCTTAATTATTCTGAATTTAATCTTTCCTGCATTAATTATTATTCTAATTCTATCACTGTACATTAAGATTATGATTATTATTATTATTATTATTATTATTACTATGAAAGTTAAGACATCTAAGATTATTAAGATTGTTAAACAAATTAAGGCAATTTTGATTCTTAAACTGGTGTTTTAATAGGACTTTAAGGTTATATTTATTATTTTTTTGTACTGTCTGGCCTTATTATCTATACAACTTTTGGCATATTTTAATTACTAACTTACTATTTAGGTTGTAGAACTTGATTTTATTATTATTCCTATTCATTATTCACTAGAATTAATGGTCCTTTTTAGAAATTAGGAGAACTTACTGATTGAAATATACGATTTGTATCTTAAGATGCTAAAGAAGATTTGAATTTATTATCTTACATGCACTGTAAACAAGAGATTCTTAAGTGAATCTTTATTGTTATTACTATAGTTGTTGTTGATTTGGTTTAGATGGTGTTGGCTACTCTCTATCAGAATGTTCAGATGGCTAATATTCATAACCTTCATTCTCAAAATTGATTTAAGACATTAAATTTATTTATTAATAATTTAAGGTTTCCCTTAACGATCTTTTTATTTGTAAAAATATATAGATTCTCATTCATCATAAATGATATGAATCTCTCCTGAACCTCCACAATCTGCAGATGCCACAACAAAGACCATATTAGTCCAACAATCAATTTATAATTCAGCTTAAACAGGTTGATTATATGCTTTATTTTTCACTAATTAGATTAATCCAGTGGCAGGATTAACTGTTAAAGTAAGTTAATCACCCCTATTAAAAAAGGGGAATTTGGAAGCCAAAAATAATTTGTGAGGTTTTGTAGGATCTAATTCAACAGATCCTGTTTCACATACTCCTATTTAAAATGTTTATAATATTTATTGTTAAATACTAAATGTTATTGATTTTGGTGGTTTAAGAGGTCCTTCTTATAAACGAGGTCCTATCAAAGCTAATCTGGTTTTATTAGTTTTATTGCCTGTATTTGGAGGTATAAGTAATCTAGTTGGACTGATTAATTTGAATTAAGAATGCACTTATTTAAATGTAAATGGATTGAGAAATGTCTTAGATAATTGACTACTAAAGGTAGATAAAAATAACTATCTTTGACTTGGACTAACATTCATTGCTGGAGATGCTAAAATTGATTAAGTCCCCATAAAAGGTTCAGCATTAGATAGTTTACGAGACATTGAAATATTTTACATGTTTTAATTGAATTCATCCATTTATTATTGTATCTATGAAGTCATATCTTAGAGTGTTTCATCTAACATACTTAGTCTCTTTTCTAATCTTTAATTAAAAATTAAGTGTTCTTTTTAACTGCATGTTGATAGCAATTCATCATTTTACAATAATAAAAGAAGTGAAGATTTGAGATTATCAGATAATTATATTTACCTATCCATTTGATTCACATCTTTTATTTTTGTCTCTATTTTGATATCACTTGTAAGATGTCTAATTAATCTTTCAATTTCATTCAATTTCTAGAAATAATTCTTTTATAAATTCTATGTTTTTTAATCTCTTTCATTAATTTGAGTCTCCAATTATTGTAACAGATTATTGAAAATATCTGTAAATTATTGTAATTTATCTTTTATTTACTGAGTTTTTTGTTAAGGTTATTTCCATTCAAACATAATGAAATTTGTTAATAAATCTGAAGCACGCTTTATAGACATCATTTATAGATGACTATCAATCTCTATACATTAAGTGCAAATAAATGAATCACGGAAATTGCATTTCAATTTAATCATTTTTGCCTTCTCTAATGGATGGCGATGGCATCGTTATTATTCAATAAATTATAAAACATATTCATTCAACGATTCCATTTATTTTTATTATTTATATTTCTATACAAAGAATTATTTTATATATTGTTAATATATACATACATAAATTATTTATTATATTTGACTTTTTTAACTAACTATTGAATTTATCATCCTGTATAGAAAAGCTTTATTTAATATAATATTCATTTATTGTTTTTTATAAATATTATATTTATTATATTTAACAAGTAGTCATCAATAATATATTCAAAAATATCAAGTAATACATTTATTATAATATGAATATAGAAATTAGGATTTAGCTTATATTTTGGTATTTAACAAACTATTAATAAAAATTAAAAGAAAATAACCTAACAAATATACATAGTAGGTTTCTCCTTCTCTATTATACTATAATTTATTAACTAGGTTAATTACTTTAAACAATATTTTGTTTTTTGTAAAATATTCAAATTATAACTTCATTAATGAAAGCGATTTAAAAATGTTCAGCTATTTTTGTTATCAATTGTAATACATTAATTTGATAATCTAATTTTAGAAGAATGAATAATCTGCATTATTCATTTTTTCTCTATTAATATTAAATTTTTTAATTGATAAGTTAATAATATTATTAATGATTATCCAATATAAGATTGTGGCTATATACTTATTCTTTGCTTTTGCATTACCAAATCTACTAATTGAAGATTTTAATTCATTATAATTTAGTTCTTTAGGCTGGAAATGTCTACCAAACAATTCTGACTGTATAATTTACCATTGCTCCTATGGTATGGATGTAGTTTAATTGAGTAAAGAATGTAATAAGATTGGAAAAACTATTTAAAATATTCCACCCCATTATAGTATTTAACTCTATGTTGATTTGATTGCTTATAAATCTATTGACTAGGATGAATATGCCTTAATTAGTGTAGATAACGATGATATTTACACATATTATAATTAATAAGCAGGATATTTATAATATGGCAATTTATGTTAATCAAACATTGACAAATTTGCAATGATTACTTCTATTACTGAGTTTCTTCATTCAAGCACTTAATTATCAATATAATTTTATACTAATTTAGATGAATTCTTCGATAATGAAGGTTATCCTTTCAGAAATTTATAAATTTATTACAAATAATGCCATTATACATGTAAAACATGTACAAATGAAGCTTATAATTCATGTCTAAGTTGTTTCACATTAAATTCATCACCTATCCTCTAATAATGTTAAACTTGTAAAGATTAATAGAATTTGAGATTTTTATTATAAATTCAAGGTTGTTTACAAGAATGTCCAGAGGGTTATAGTTATGATTAAGAACTTGTTTGTTATAGAAACTTAAGTAAAATTATAATTCTAAATAGTGTTATTAAATCTTTTAAATCTAAATTAAATTTAACCAATGATGTCATAAGAACTTCATCTAAACTCTAATTTAAATCTAGCTCCAAGATTGCCTTTAATATGCAGTGTTACTGAATAGTATTTACCATATTACCAAGATGAAATTTTATATACAATATTAAATTTACACAGTTCAGTTGTAAGCATTAGACTAAGAGCTACAATAAGCTTATTTGGTTCATGGATGAATGATAAAGATATCTAGATTAAAGTAAATGGATAAATAATAGATTCTATAAATTTTAATAATTTAATAGTTACAACATAAAATAGTGTAATATTATATTAAGATTTAACTATGTAAGTATGTTCAACTTAAAGTATGTATTAAATAAGAGTTGAAATTAATCAAATCATTAATTAATAGGTTTTAAATCTATCTTTTAATGGATATAATTTAGTTGATCAATTATTATCTTGGTCTATTTCAGATTTAGATATAGAATAGTAAGTTTGTTCTCTGAATTGCAATTCATGTTTTAATAGATTTAATTGCAATATTTGTGTTTTACCATTTTTATTATATAAAGGTTAATGTATTTAAAGTTGTCCATAATTTTCAAGGATGATTAATGCTTAATGTATTGATTTGGATGAAGAATTAATTGATATAGAAAATTCAAAAATAAAATATTTAGTTAAAGAGTTTTATGATGTTTAAACAACATAAGAGAGAATAAATGAGTTATTCTAATTGGTTGATAGTAGTATTCATAATTTTGGAAAAGGAAATAATATTTATTTTTCATATGTTCCAGATAAGAAAGTTTTTGGAGGAGCATTAATTTGGATAGATGCAAAATTTAAATTAGAATTAGAGATTCCAAAATATTATTATTAAGTGAGAATTAAATTTTAAGTTATTTTGGGAGATGATTTTAATCCTGGAAGTTTTGAATACAAAATTAATAATTAGAATAATATAATATTAACAAGATAAACATTGAATCCTATATAGGATACATAGATTTGGGGTGATAATATGCCAGATTATGTTCTTTAAGTTGATTAAACATTACATAATGATGAAATTAATAATAGATAATTGATAATATTATTAAATTGTAATAATCCAACTAAATAGATAAATTAATCATTTTGTGCTTTATAAAATTTATTTATTACAGCTGAATTTTATTGTACAAAAGAATATAGATTTGATATATTCAATTATTAGAATGGTTTGAATCCCTGTGTTCCAATATGTGGTGATAGATATGTAGTTGATTAAGAATAGTGTGATGATGGAAATCTTGATCCATTTGATGGATGTTTTAATTGTCAATATTAATGTTAAGAATTTTGTTTAAATTGTGTTTATGGCAAATGTTTATTAAACTAGTAAGGAGATGATGAAATTTAAATATTTTATGAAAATATAGAAGTAATTTAAGAAATTGTCATTTATAATGATAATTTTAGAATTAATTATAATGAGTGTTAAATAGAATGTTTAATTTGTAAAGATGGGAATTGTTATTAATGTATGGAAGGTTTTGTTCTTGATTTAATAACTTAGAATTGTTATTTATTAATTAAAGGTTGTAATAATGTACAATCATATACTAAAGAGATATAACATTATGCTAAAATGACTATTTGTGAAAGTGATATACTTAGTTATAATAAAGATCCAAATTATATATGTATTAATTGTTTAACTTTTGAATATTAGAGTTGTAATAATAAATGTTCATTTTGTTATTAAGGTAAGTGTTTAAAATGTTAATCAGGATATACTCTTTATGAAAATCTAGATTGTCTTTCTATTTGTGGTGATGGTCTTGTTAATAAAGATAAGTTAAGTATTGAAAATAATGAGGAATGTGATAATCCTGCAAATGAAGGATGTCAAAATTGTATGATTTAATCTGGTTATAAATGTATTTAAGAAGATTATTCATTTTGTTGGACTTGTGATTAGAAATGTTTGAAATGTATAAATGATAATAATCTATTATTATGTTAATAATGTATTGATGGTTATTATGCTGTAAATAGTTTTTGTTATATTTGTGATGATAATTGTGTAACATGTAGAGATGATTCATCTTTATGTACTTCATGTTATAGAGATGATTGTTAAAAATGTGAAGATATTCCTGGTTTATATACAGATCATTAAATTAAGAAATGTACACCTATATGTGGAGATGGTATCAAAATTTAATTTTATGAATAATGTGATGATGGTAATATAATTGATGGTGATGGTTGTGATTCAAATTGTAATTCTGAACTTGCATAAGATAAGTATTCTTTTGGAATTGAACGTCTAAATGGATTATCTTCCAATGATTTAAACATTATTTAAGATTCGAATATTCAATTGAATTGTTAGAATATGACAGTAGCTATTGAAGGATTCAATTAGAAAGAGTTCATCTATAATTCTACTACTAGTGATAGTGGATGTTAAATTAAATTTTAATTTTACAAATCAATTCGTAAAATCAATTTAATGCATATTTATATTGAATTTCAAGAAATTTATACAAGAATACTTAATGAATAATATTAATAATATAAGGAAATTTAAGTAAATCCAGTTGATTAAATAGTTTTAGATGATAGTCAATAATCTTAAGCTGATGCTATCTCTGATGCTTAATCTAGTTTATCTATATTAATTTGGATTCTTGCCCCACTTTCAATTTTATTTGGTTTATTTGATTATTTATGGGCTATACTAGAAATTCTTAGTTGGATTAATAATTTCTACTTTTTTAATGTTAATTTTCCATTCAATGTTTAAGTCTTATTCTTGAATAGTGATTGGTCATCTATAATAAGTTTTCCAACTTATTAAAATTTGAATTAACCAGGTTGTGACTATTATTTTGAATCACCTCCAAGATTTGCTGAAAAAGGAGTTGATCCACTATTTATTAATAATGCTTAAGTTCCAGTCTTCTTTATTTTTACCTCAATTTTATTATATTTAGTAAGTCTGTTATTTAAATAATTATTTAAAATAATAGATAAAGTTTTATAAAGAAAAATCCCTATACATGGTCATTCTACTTTTTCAATTTAAAAAAAACAAGATATTCAATTACATAATCAAGATCCATTTAAATATTAGATTAAATATAATAAGTATTCCTCATTTATTTTTTAAAAGATAAAAATAATATCAAATAGTTTTAAAAGTAGAATTAAATAAACAATAACCTTATGCTTATTAGATTTAACTATGGCTATAACACTTTAATTAATTTTTGCAAAACAATTTTAACATAGTATGATATTAATCAATAACATATTGGCATTATTATTTTGTCTCTTATTAATTTATTAATTAAGATAATCATATTATGTAATAGGTATTCATAAGAATCTAGCTGAATATCCTCTTTTTAAATAAAAATATGGATGCTATTATGAGAATATAAACATTGAAAATTCTTTTGGACTTAAATTTAATTTCTTTGGACTCATTCGAAAGATAACTTATATATTCTGTCTTGTTTATTTTTACTATAATCCACTTATATAGACTACACTCTGTTTTATATCATGCTCTTCTGGTGTTTTATTACTTCTTTATTCTAATCCATTTGAAAGTAAGGGACATTTTTATAAACAATTAATTTCAGAATCAGGATTGAGTCTGATAACTTTTGTTACTATTTTGCTTTCTATTGATGATTTATTATAAAAGATGGAAGAATCAACTAAAATATATTTAGGATGGATTATAATATCATTAGTTTTAATTTGTGTATTTTGTGAAATCATAACTTTAATTGTTGAAATTTTTAAATTACTTTATGAAATAATAATTAGTATGATTAAAATTCTACTAGAGAAACATAATATCATTAAAGAAATTAGTAACAAAAATGAAATCTAACAATGTAATTTACCTGAAATAGTAAATATAAATAGACTATCCTTCAAGTAGCATGGTTAACTTCATCAGTATATAAAATGAATTTGTGTATAGTATTAAATATTAATGTATCTTATCATTATATTGAAAAATAATAAGAATTCAATTATAATAATTTAAATATCAATTAATATATTTTCAACTTAATCTCTGTTTTAATTCTGATATCATTCTATCAATATAAGTAGCATCTGGATAACCATATTTACCTCCATTCAAACTTGTCTTATGATGCAAATCATTAAATTAGACTTAATACTTATGGCCATCCTATAATGATCTTCCAATTGTAAATACTAGACCTTTATCAAATGCTTTCTTTAATAAATCAGCTAATTCTTCTCCTTCTTTAGTTTTAGGTATATAACAAGTTTGTTTTGTACCTCTATAATGAATCCCATTTTACAATCCATTAGGTATTTCATAAATAATTTCTATAGTCTCAGTATTTTCATATCCTTGACAAGATTGTTTGATGATTTATTTGTTAAATGTACCAGGTGGTTAAGGAGGAACTCCATAAATTTTATCACAATCTGGACATTTCAATTACTTATTCTTAATCTTTTCAACTATACATTTAGCATGGAATATATGATTGCAAGGAGTCATAATTGATTTTTAATTTGCCTTTGTACATATTGAACATTTAGATTTATCATTAGTCTTTTGTATCTTAAAGTATTTTGCTAATACTATATCTGGCCTATTTTTTAGTTTATCTTCAAAATTTTTCATTCTTTATATCAACTAATCAAAGGATTACCCATTTAAAAACATTTTATTTATATTATAATTATTATTAATTATGTTAAAATTTTAAAGAATCTGTCTAAGATAATTTAGTTAAAAAAAAATATTAACTGATGAATAAATAAAAGAAGGTCTTAGACCCATTTTAATGAAAGAAGGCTACTTTGAAGATGAATAATACTTATATTACATTGATCGAGATAGTAGAATCAGAAAAGTACCTAGGGAGTACTAAAAGAGAGAGTATATAACATATATATATATTTTCTTAGTGGTGTTTATAGAATCAAATTTCTTGAACCTATATATAGATGGTGGATACGCAGATCGCCAGATACTTAATTTGCAATTATTCCTTATTTTTTATCTGCTGTCTTCTTTTCAATTATCTATAATGGAGCAAATTTCATTATTGAAAGAGAAGATCAAATTGCAGAAAAGGCAAAAGTAGATCCAAATTTCAATAAAGAAAACCTTGAAAAATGGAGAAATGAAAAGCAAAAGGAAAAATGAAATTAATAACCAATATTATTATTTATCAATATGGATAAGGATGTTTTTCATTAAATTTAACAACTCCTTCTATTTCTTTCATTACTCTAAGTACCATCTCTTCATGATTAGGATATGAAATAACCTGAACATTAACTGGTAATCCCTATGCATTTTACATATTTTGATTCATCATAATATACACTAAATCAATAGTCCTTTCCTTTCCTTAAATTTTTAAATCATCTCCTTCTTAAACTCTTGTTATTGGCATACTTCCTGCTGGAACATCAACTGTATTCCATATCCATGTATATAATCTATAAATATAAAGACTAAAGATTTACGCTGCTAAAGGTAATACTTTTGATGCTCCATGTTTAACAGCTGGACAACCAAATCCAGGTACAATTACAGCATCAATTTGATTTAATTTCAAATATTATAAAAATTAAAAGTTCATTCTTTTTTGTTTTCCTGAATTTACTAAAAATTGATAAACATCTAAACCATGAGTTTATTTACTCATTACATAAAGAGTTTTTTATCCAAATAACTTTAATAAAGGTGCTAAAATGTATGTTTATAAAAATATTGGAATTTTAGTTCCTCTCTCCATTAATTCATATTCTTCAATTATCTTTTCACCTTATAAATTATCTTCGAAAGATTTAAATCCTCCTTCTGCTGCTACTAACCTTGGAAAAGCAACAGCTAATTCATGTTCCAATTCTTTCTCTAAATTTATCTAAACTATTTCATGTCCTTTACTAATCAAAGCTTAACAAGCTTCTTTAACAGCTCTCTTCATACAATTAGGTGGTAATAAATCATTAAATTATTCTATATATCCAATTTTCAATTTTTCCTTATTGGAATTTTAAGTAAAATCAAGATCTTAAGGTTACCAATAAGGATCTTAAATTGAACATGGTAATTCAGAATAATTCTTAGAATTAAACAACACTCTCAACATTACTGTTATATCATCTACACTACGACCTAATGGACCTTTTGATGGTCTTATATTAATCATTCCACTAGCTGCTTTTTCAATAATCCCTTCTCCAACTTCAGTTTATCTACCAATACCTGGCTTAATTCCATAAATTCCACAAAAAGCAGCAGGTATCCTTATACTCCCACCAATATCAGATCCTATACCAATAACACTACATCGAGCAGCTTGTAAGGCAGCTTCTCCTCCTGAGGACCCACCTACTGCTCTATCCTTATTCCATGGATTAAGAGATCTTCCAAAAATTCTATTAATAGATTCAAAAGTCATAGCAAGTTAAGGTAAATTGCTTCTTACAAATATTATACCTCTAGCTTTCTTAATTAAAGAAACTTAGATTCCATCATAGGTAGCTGGTTTAAACAATCGAGATGCTAATCCATAAGTGTTATCAAATCCTTTATGAATGTAAGTGTCTTTAACTGAAACAGGTATTCCAAAAAGATCATATTTATAGATAATTTAAGGATCTTAAGAAATTTCTTAATCTTGTTTCCTAATTAAATCACTCTATAAACTTACTCAGCTTCTTATAAAGCTTCAACAAAGTTGATATCTGTTATTAGATTCAAATTGTCTGAGGTGGCTACAGACAATGTTCTATTAATAAAAACTAACAGCACTTATTTAACTGTTGCCTTTTTTTCAAACAAAATTTGTTTAACCTCTGCAATAGTGAAATTTAGTATTTCTTTTTCTAACTCTGCACTTAAACCTGTAGATAAGTTATATGATTATCTAAATTCTTAAATAGATCTTTTGAGTTCATCTCTTTTTCTTTCACATAATTTATCGTATTTTCTCTGGATTCTATATTTAGAAACAAAGTTTGTTAAACCATAAAGAGCAAAGATACTTATAGCACTAAAAAGAAATTTTTGTTCTTTGTTTGAGAACCAATTTTGTAATGTAAATTTCATTAATATATTTTTTTATTTTGGATAAGATATACTACATCAACATTCATATATGACGAGGTGAGTTTTTTTGTTTGAAATGAAATGTTTTAATGGAAATTTAATTAATATTTAGAATTGATAGTTTTTTCATACCTATTTATGTGATATATAAATCTATAAAAGCAGATTGATTTTTTTATTAAATAAAATAATGGATTAGATTGAATATGTTAATCTTGAAAAGAAGAAACCTTAGATTAAATAAAATAATTAAAGAGGAAGATAAAATAATAGACCTAACAAAAATGATAGAAATAGAAGAAATCAAAGAGATAATTAACCATTCAAAAATTAAAGAAAATAATAATGGAGAAATAAGGATTAATAAAGATAAAATGTAGATTAATTAATTTTATTATTAAGCGTCCATTTTAATCTGAGAATAGAATAGTGGCAACTGGTAAAAGAAGAAGACAATTAAAATAAAGAAAATTTACTTAAAGACCTAAAGCCCCTAGAAATATTCAACCAAATGTCATTATAAAAGGATTGGATCCTAAAATGACAGAAGCAGGTTTATAAGTATTGAAAATCATTAATTTTTATAGGAAGCTTGTAAAGATTTTGGTCCAATGAATATGTGCAAATTAGACAGAGATAATTTTGGACAAGTGAAGGTAATATAAATTATTAACTTTTGAACAGCCAGAAGGAATTGGCTTAATTAGGTTTACAAGAGTAGAAGATGCTAAGGCATGTGTAGAAAAGTTAGATGGTGTTACTGTGTAAATAATTGGGGAAAATAACAATGTAAATTATTGAAATACTATAATAGGAAAAAGTAATATCTGCAACCTTTGTTGGTGATTCAGAATAAGTTGACAATAATAGAAATAGAGGTGTATTGAACATTACTAAGAGACCTATAAAAAAAAGGTATTGTTTGAATAAATTTTAAATAGAGATTGGAGAAGATGAATTTGAATAAACACAAATATGTTATTTTAAACAATTCAAAAATCAATCATTTAGATTTATTAAAATAAGTCATAACATTTTGATAATAGATTATAGATAAATCCTGAAAAAATGTATAATTTAGGAAATAAATATACTCCAATTATCTGGGAGTTAGACTTATTTCTGTATATTTGATGGCCTATTCATAATCTAATCTTTCACATTGTCCTGGTTTCAAATACTTTTTCTTAATAGTAAATTATTAAATGGCCTAATTGAATGAATATTAGATTTTTTCAAATATTTATTTCAATTCATTTTCAATCTAATATATTTCATGTTTTGTAAAAAGTTCATATTTTCCAATCAATTATTTAAAAATACTCAAAACTATTGATGTTTCATTACTCTTTAACGCATCATATATAATATAATCTTCATTATTATCTTCAATCAAATATCTAGCTATCAATTTTCTTTGTTCATAACTTTATATTTTAAATGGTTCTTATAATAACATATCAAGCAATTCATGAATTTTTATTTAAGAATCAAATCTGCTAAAAAGATCATCAATATTTTAAAGAGATATTTCTCTACTTAATAATTTAAATCTAATTTCGAAACCAAATTTTTAAACATCATAAAAATTAACTCTAATTATCTTCCTTTCTTTTCTACTACTTGTTTATATATATTTATCTCTATCATCTAAATTTGAATCCATAATATCAATCATATCTAAATTTTTTATTTTAGTAATATCAATCTATTGTATATTTTACTTTTAATATTATTAATTTGATTATAAACAATTCTATTTATTTTATTAAGATTAATCTGACTCATTCAAAAAGTTTTTAATTGAATTTTATTATTTTTATTCCATTTCCATCAAAGAACTTCTTTGATCTTATTAATCTAATTGTATATACTCTATTCTATTCTTCTCCTCTTCATTCTAAATTAATTATTATTTTAAATCATCTATTTATTATTGTTTATTATTAATATCATCTTAATATTTCATTTATAATTATTATAATCTCTCTGATAAATGGGCGTTTTCAACAGATTCTTTAAATATTTATTGTCTAGATTTTGGTATATAACAATTATTCTTTATTAAATTTTCAAACTATTTAATTTAATTATTTAATTTTAAGATCTCTTTTTCCTTAATACTCAATTTAACCTTAAGAGATTCTATTTAAGATATATAAAAATATTTTTCTGTTTTATATTTTGCATTTTCACTTGTATATTCATGATTTTATATTAACAAATTTTAAATTGTCTTCTATTGTAATTAATATAGATCTTCAATGGTTAATTATTATTAGTCTCTTATTTATTCTTTCAATTAAATAATTTCTTATTTTTATATTAATACTAATTATTAATAATTATATAATTCAACCTAATTATAAATGTTAAATAGAAATACTTATAATTCTTAATATTTAGTTATAAGACTCATTTTTTTTAAAGCTTCTATTTCCTTTATTTTATCAAATAAATCTAATTCCAGTTTTTTTAGTTTTTCCTTAAGGATAGTTATAAATGTTTTATTATTATCTATTGTTCCTTATAACATTGAAAATCTCTAATATTAAAATAAATTATTACTTCAAGCTAAGAAAACTTATTTTTCTAAAGTTATAAATCCTAGTTCAAAGAAATCATTGAACTTTTTAATTAATTGTTCTAAAAGAAAAGTGTTTCACTTTCAGCTCTATTGTGCTTTTATAAATTATTATGTGATCTGTGATGCTTTAAGGATTAAATTTATTTAAAATTATCAAGATGTGATACTTTTGTATTAACACTCTATAATTTTTAAGACATTTTAATTATTATTTTGGATTATTGTTTGTAAATTTAATAATAATAAACAATAATCATTTAATTTATTCCATTACTTTAAGCACATTAACTTAATTTAATGTTTAATTTTGACCCTTCTTTGAATCTGCTAAACAGTATTTTATTATTAAATATCTAATAGGGTCCACTATTATTTCCATAATTAATGCAGGTAAATAGTATATAATGCATAATAAATTATTGATTTCAAACCAAATTATACCAAATATTAAAACAGCTAATATGGATAACCAAAATGTATAATTAATAATCTTTAATGTTAATACCCATGAACCTTTGCTAATTTTCTTGATCAAATGATAATCCAAAATTTTTAAAACTACATATCCTCCACATGTTGCTCCTATAATTATATAAAATGATAGATTTTATGTTTAAATTAATAATATTCCACAAATCTCAAAACAAGTTATTTATCTAAAATATATTTAAAAAGTCATAAAAGTTCTTGAAATTCCATCTTTATGAGTAAAAAATATCTTAGATATTTAATGGCATTTCTAATGTTATTACTATATCTTACATAGTAATCTTTTAATGGTTTAGGAATTTTATAAATAGAGTCTACAAGTAATTTTCCACTTATTTAGAGATTAGAAACTGAAGATATTCTAGGAGTACTTATTATTCTTTATCCTGGAGATTATGCTTAAACACTATTCCTTTCACTATTAACTACTGAAGGACGTGATCTTACACTTTTTCTATTAGTTGATTATAATGTTTCTATTCCATCATAAGTACCAATATTAAGTTTCTTTACTATTGTTTGTTGTGTTTAAAATTTCTTTAAGGATCTTGTAGGAGACTTTTTATCACTGGACCTCCTTTTTGGACTTACATTTTAATCTAAGTTAACTTGTTCATTTTCTTAATTAACTTATTGATTTTATTATCCTTAGTTATTGATTACAATATTGACTCCTTCATCACCCTTTCTAAATGCTTGCTGTTTCTATACATTTGGAACCATAATTGGATTAATTGTAAGGAGGCTGCATGAAGGAGTTATACTTTTTGTTTATGGACTTATAGATGCTAATTAATATGATTTATCTAGCAAATATCCTATAAATAAAATCAATAGAAATAGTAGAGTCCAAGCAGAAAAAAATACTATTATTAATAAGTTATTATTCATTAATAAAATTATTTAAATAGAGGATTCAAATTAAGGAATTGTCATATTACAGTCTTGACTTATCCTATTATTCAAAATATTTTATGAGAATTCATATTAGATCTTATATAAAAAAGTGCAATTTAATAGTATATTATAAATATATTATTTAATGTAATAAATTCAAAATTTAAACTTTGATGACATCAATTATAATATCATAATTAAATTACTAAAAGAGATCAAAAATGTATTTATTAATCTATATTATTAAGATATTTTTAAATATCAAATATGATAATAAATATCTATTAATACTTTTATTATTCTATATTTTATTATGATTTTTAGATAAATATTTTTATTTTGAGAACTTATATTATGATAATATTGTATTTATCTTAAATTCCTACATAGTAATTAAAAAATTTAATATTATTGTAATTGAATCTTATTCTATAAATGTACTTTTGTATAAGAATTATATTATTAAGATCCAATATTTTATTGATTGATTATAAATAATCAATGTCATTTTATTTCATTATGATATTAATATAATAATATTTATTTACTAATTGATAGACTATTCATTAGAGAATGAAATTAATAAATAATATTATCTATTATTATTCCAAAAATAAAGTATTTTTATAGAAGATTTGAACTTTTATGAGATTGTTTATAAATTTAATTATAAAAATTTAGATAAATAACATAAATGATGAGAAATAGATGTAATAAACATAAACAACAAATAATACAATTTATTTGTCTATAAGAAGATTGTCAAACTAATAAATTAGGATGTATAAGTTGTTTCCCAGATCATGATGGTCATACCAAATAAAATATGGAAATTTAGGATTTCATTGAAAAAATATAACAAAAAGATAAAGATCTTGAATTAAAGTATCTATAACTAATAAATTAAAATTCAGTAAAAAAGAATAAAGAATAAATAATCAGATCTATTTAATAATAATTCAAAGCAATTTAAAGTAGAGCATTTAGTTTTATTGATCGTCACTGTGAAGCTTTAGTTAATAATGTTTAAAATAAGAATCTCAATGATTCAAGTTCATAATTAAAAGTTAAAGCTTATCATGATGAACTTGAAAGAATAAAAAATAGATCAACATATACGTTAGAGAATAAAGTATTTTAAATTATGAAATAAAATAGGAAATTGAATTCTTGATTAACTTTGTTTTAACTAATGATTATTAAGAAATGATTGCCAATGCTATGTAAATCAAAGATAAGAATATTTAAGAATTCACTTATGATATTAATTAAGTGATTAATTCAATAGATGATTAATTATCTGAACTTTACAATTAATTAGATTCACAATTATCATCTTAATAAATTGCTACTTCTCCATCATTTGATTAAAAAAATAAATACTTTCAACACAATTATTCATTTACTCTTGGAATCTTACCTAAAAGCCCAAATCCAAATTCAACATAAGGTAAGTCAAAATCTCCTTTAAGATTAACATCTACAAATTAATCAAGAATAAAGACTCCTGAATCAAATAAAAAATAATTACCTTAAATTGGATCAAATAGTAAAATTTAAATATCTAAATTTCTTGTGACTTCTCCTCCTCTTAAAGAAGAGGATGACTTTATTACTAAAAACAAAAATCTAGAATCATTAATTACAAATGTATTAATGATTCATCTACCAGCTAAATATTTAAATGATCACTTACAATTTTTAAAAACTAATTATGCTGAATTCTAAGATTATAATGTAATTACATAACAGGAAAAAATTTAATTAATTGAAGACCTGAACTCTTAATTACTATATTTATTATGGGATAATTTAATGATAGAATGGTTAAAGCCTTCTTTCAATTTTAATATATTATAAATCAAAGTTTATGAAATTGAAAATAACTTTAGTTCATTTCTAGAATTATTTGATAAGTAATTAAAAATGTATGAATTTGTTGCTTATTTAATCAAATAAAAAGTTAATAAACCAAAAATTGATTATTAGACATGGTTCATTATAGCAAATAAAGCAACAAATTCATTTAAAATGTATAATATTAAATCAAATGGAAAAAAAGTCAATAAAGAATTAACTATTGAAGATTAATCATTCTCTTGTATTGATCAATTAAAATCTGCTAATGTCTATGCATAATTTCCAAAAGTCCTTTAAGATCATCTAAATGGAAGTTTTACAATTGAGAAAGATCTCAAAATTATTATCAAAGGAATCATAGATCCTAATTTCTAAACATAACTTTTAGCTGAAAGATTATAAGTAATAATTTGACTAAAAACAATTTAGATTTTATTAAATTTATTTATGAATCCTTAAGTTGTTGCTAATCCTACATTTTAGAATATTGAAAAACACTTTGATTAAGTTTTGATAAATTTCAAGTATTTTATTAACTACATTAATCTATCATTAAAAGATACACTGTAAAACTGATTTTATGTTTATAATATACTTTAATATTATATAATAAAATATTAATATAAGTCATTTCATAAATTTATATTTTTAATCATTAACAAATTATATTTCCCCTTCTAAAGCTATACTCAATTCTTAGTTTTCTGAAGCAAATTTACTTTTTTAACTTTGGAAACTAATTGATCTTGCTTTAAATTAAGGAGTTGTTAATAATTCAATAGAATTCCAATCATATATATAATCTTCAGTAATATTCTATTTTATTAAGACTTCTCTTAATTAATTAATTAGTTTGTTATGATCGGGTAAATCATTATTCTAATTTTATTCAACAAATTAAAATATATTATATATTGGAAGCTGTATAGTTGATTTAGCATCTATAAATTCTTATTTCATTTACATTATTCGAGATTCTCTACCATCTATATATTTTTACCATGGTAATTAACCTACTTATTGATTAAATATTTACCTTTCATTAATTCAACTAAGCAATAACCTGCCATTTCTATATCATCTATGAAACGATATTCTTAACGTCTGTGCACTATACGAGGATCATATAAAATTGTGCCATCAACATATTTATCAGGTAAAGGATCATTTTGAAATAGCGAAATCCCAAAATCTATTAGATATATAGTTGAATCTTAATCATACATTGTGAATACCAGAATTTTTAGTCATCAAATTTTATGGTTTTATATCTCTATGACGAATACCATTTTTATGAATTTAACTTAAAACTTGAATTATTTTAATAGCAATCAAGATCGTTGTTTTTATTGAAAAACATTTTTATTTGGATGAAATAGTTTGCATATCTTCATTTAAGAACTCCATTATAATGTAATAAGTATTATTTAACTACCCAAAATTATAGACTTAAGGAACTCCTTAACAGTTTTATAATTAATTCAAAATCCTATATTCCTTTTCCATATTTTCTTTTGAGTACTTGATAGCTACAGGCTTATTTGTTTTTATTTCAATCGCTTTATAAACACACCCAAATCCTCCAACAGATAATTCATTTAATAATTTATAGCCATCAACAGGGTATATAACAGGTTAGTTTAAAGCTTGTGCTGTTTTTTTTTCTCTAGGTTTTAAAGCTGAAGCAGATTATTATTTAATTAGTTTCATTTACATTAAAAATATTTAAAGCATTTGCTTATACACTCTGCCATAAATAGTCACTATAATCTTTGGTTCAGTTAAAACTTCCATAATATTCTTTTATTGATCTTCCTTAAGAAAAATATAACCACTAATCTTTCTTTTCAGTCACAAAAGTACGAAAATTAATGATAATTAACTTTTTGATGAATACTATAAAATTTGAATCTAAATTATTGTATTAATATATTCATAATAGATAATAACGTACTAATTTATTAGTTCTGTTATTAAGGCAAATTTACTATAAATTAATACTGTATATTAAATTAGAAGCTAAATAAATAAGCATAGATAATTTAACTATAAATATTTAACATATATATATATACTATTAAAATTGAGTATTATTAATTATATTTATATAATAATTATGTATGAAATTCTTAAGATTGTAGATAACTCTATATCATTAGTTTCATTAACCTTTCAATCTTAATCTTTTTATATTTATAATTATGTAAATTGGAATTATAATATTTATATATTCATGATATAAAATGAATAGAATTGGTATTACTTGTAATAATAATATCCTTAATAAGATGATCCTTATGAATTTTATAAATTACATATCTAAAATGATTTGGCTAATTTTTATTATAAAATTTAAGAAAAAATTACATCAATATTATAGGGATACATTTACTTCATTTAATGCTATATTCAGTATTGGTTGTTCTTTTATTATTGGTTTTTTTTTGAGTAAAGATTTCTATATAATTAACATATTATTGATAAGTTTAACAATACATAATAAATATTTTAGAACTCATATAAAATTTAAATTAAGAGTGACTTTATATCAAAATTAAACTAATTATTTGGGTTGCATCTAGAATTATGGATTCTACTTTAATTTATTTTGTATAAGAACGCTAATAATTTCAATACTTTTAGTCAATCAAGACATAAGTTATTCTTATTTCTACATAATATATTGAAAATTCAATAATGATAGGTTTATCTTTTATTTAAATTGCTTAAGTTGATAAACTAAGTTAAAAAATATTTATGTTCTGTTTGAAATTAGATCAAATAGAAGATAATTACAAGATATCTCAGGCAGATTTAGAATTATGTAAAAGGATTTAAAGGGTTTTTTAAATATCAAAATATTAGATTTAATCAATATTAATAAAAACTAAAATTTTCATATATAATTATGGTTTATATATAAAAACAATTACAATAAATATGTTTATTTTGATTACTTTAATCATTAATTTTTGTTTAAATTATTTTACCATTTTTTACAAATAAAATTAAAAAAATATATCTAAACTTAAATGTAAGACAACTCAGAAGATTTTAAGAGGGAATATTATAAAAAAAATCAAGATTAAAAATTCATATGAATTAATCGAATAAATTGGTCTAGTAATTTAATTATTTATTCTATTAGTAATTTATTATTTTGAACTTTTTAAAATACTTCTCTTTTAAATTTTGAATGTATTCATTTATTAATAGTTATACACATATTACTAGTATTCTAAGTGATAGAACAATGAAAACATGTGCAGTCATAACATCTAGACGAACTCTTGAAGAGAATAAGGATTATAAATAACATAATATATATATGCAAAAATATTGAAGCCATATTGACATGGAAATATTAAAAGCATTATAAATAATAAAAAAATTAGGGATTTCAATCGTAGGTTTAACAATTTGAATAATTCCAGTTTAAAATTTAATCGAACTTTTATTAAATGGATATTTAATATTTATTATATTAATTCTTCTTTCTCCTCAGTTTTCACTTACATCATCAAAACGAATGTCATCTCAAATTACAAAAAAGCCATCTTTAAAGCTCTAATTAAACAAGAAGACATTAGATACTTTGGCAAAGGAGAAAGCTAATGTTCCTCCTAGCTCCAAATGCTCTTAGAAGACAGTGTCATCTATAAATGTAAATATAAACCACTATAACTCATATAGACTACCAGTTGTACATCATCATCTTCTAAATAAAACTACCCATATAAGGAATCAAAGTCTAATGCCTCCAAAAATTCAGAAGAACATTCATAATTAATTCAATATTTGCTCTAAGAAAATATTGAATTATAGAAACAGAACCAAGACAAGGATTAATTGATTAATTTCTTAAGTAATAAACACTCACCTAAGAGAAGATCAATATTAAACACAGAAAGAAGCACTGAAATCAAATCTTCCAAACTTCCTTAGATTTAATAAGCTAAAAGTTCTCTAGAGATAGATAAGTAATTATTTCTCTTAATTCAAACTTAGTTTAAACGATGGAGTCTGTACACCATTCTGTTTTACATTTTGTCAATAAGATACTTAAAGTTAATAAAGTGTAAGAAATAAAAAGTTGCCTAAAGAATTTTAAATTGTACCAAACAAAAAAAGATATTTTGTATGATTATAGAAAGTTAAATAATGATGATATTATATTTCAATATTTGTGTATATATTCAAAAAAATCGATAAAATTAGAATCATCTTCATTTTCATTTCTCTTAAGAAAATGTAGATTAAAAACAGCGTTTTTTAACATCATTTTTACATCATACATTCTATATTTATAACTTCATATAAACTAAAATAATTGTCCAATTGTTTTCTTAATAATTAATAAATTACCTTCATATATGTAAATCATTTTATTTAACTCCATTAAGATCATAATCATCAGTTAAATAACCTTTTTACCTTTTTTTATTATTATATATCATTTAACTATTGAAAACTATTTCAATTTTCTATATTAAACTTTATAAAATCATTCCTTAAAATTATTATATTGTATTTGTTTTATGATGAATGATATATTTATACTATATTTACCAATAGCAATTTATATAAAATGATTATAGATTTTGTTTTATTAAGTCTCAAATAATACATAATGAAAATTTGTTTTATTTGATTATAAGAAACTAAATTATAGAATAAGATAATCATATTATAAAATATTACGTAATGATATTAATTATCCTATTTAATCAAATTCTATATTTTTTATTTATTACATCTAATTAACAAAAATATAGGCATAAACAAGATGTAAGTATAAAGATCAATAAATAATTGTTCTTGAACTCTATAAAAAAAATATAAAAATTAATACGATATTTTTATTTATTTAATAAACAAACAATTTCAACTTTATGTTAAGGTTTTTGGAGTTGTTCCAATGTCCATAATAATTTCTCTATGGGTGGTCCAAGTTTAGATTATAGCTTCTGGTGAACCGATACCAGTACCTCTTGGATCTCCACAAGGTCCAAACCAGTGATTTTAAGGAGCCCCTGTAGTTCTGGCTTTGATACCTGCGTATGTTACTCCATTAATTGTATTAGCTAATATTTTTTAAACAAATCTAATATCGTTAGAAACTACTCCTGCTGTCAGATTATGAGGTATATTTTCAAGTATTTCAATAACATGATCTTCATTTTCATACTCAGTAACAACTTAAAATGGTCCAAATACTTCTGTTGTAACTAACTCAAAATTCTCTTTGATTTATTATAAAGGAATATAAACAGCTGTAGGTAGGTAAGAACCGTAGCATTCTGGTATCTTATGTTATTCACTAATAGGCTTTCCACCAAAAAGAACTTTAGCACCTTAAATAGCTATCAATTTATCAAGATGAGCTTAAATTCTTTGATTATTCCATGTGAGAATAGGACAAATAGTTAAATCTTTTAGATTTCTCTATTCTGCTAATAATTTAATTTTATCAAGAATTCCTGCTTGAACCCTAAAATTGTGATATAGAAATACCAATTTTTATGTGCAAATAATATTGATTAAGCACTACATTTCTGACCACTGAATGCATAAGCATCTTAGTCACTTTGATAAGCAACATAATCAAATTCAATAACATCTGGTCCAAGTATTTTCCAATCAAAACCAGCATCTTCAATTTTAATTTTTCCATTCATAACATTACACAATCTTTCAGCAATACCAGAGGAACCTGTAAATTACAATAATCTAAAATTAGTTTTTTTGAGTAATGATTCCATTTAGGGACCATCACAATGAATCAAATCACAATCTGTTGGAGGTAATCCAGCTAAATGAAGCAATCTAAGAAACATCTCCAAAACAACTGATACTCTTTAATCTCCTTTAATTGTTAGTCTATTTCCTGTAAGTAAAGCTCCCATCATTTAGAGAGCAGGTATTTCAAGAGGGAAATTAAAAGGTGCAATAATAGCAACAGGTCCATATGGGAATCTATATCCACTTGATTGTTATCCTTGTACGTCACCACTTACATTAAAGGATCTGGTTAAAAAACGACATTAATCTCCAGAGAAATTCATTAAAAATCTTTGAGTGACTTTAACTTCTCCTCTTGCTTAGATTTCACTTTTTGGAGCAACTCTTTGTATCAAATGGACAAAATAATCTTCAACTTGAGGTAATCCTAAAAGGAATGAAGCTCTATGAAAGATTTCTCCATATAGATTATATCTTTCAGGATTTTTGAGTGGATTATGAAGACCAGTTTTAGGACATTATTTGGCAGCATCACTATATTCATTAATTTCTTCTTCAGTCTGAAATATTAATAATAATGAAATACTAAATTGTTTGGAACAAGAATGAACTTATCACCATTAAGAGGATCTAATATTTCTAGATAATTTGAAGCAAATTTCCAAATTCCATTAACTAAATATATATATAAAATTTTAACTAAAGTTCATGGCTCTATATGGATTATTCTCACTTAAGTCTGTCAAATTAAGAGGGAATGTATTTTGTATAAAATTTGGATTTGATATTTTTTCTTGGATTTTTGTATTCATTAATTAAATGAGTTAAGAAATTCAATAATTTAGAGCAACTTTACCTATAAATGAATTCAAATAAGAAATTTTGAAATAAATTTAAGAAAATACCTTTATTATAATAACTGGTGATACAGGTTCAGGTAAATCAACATAATTGCCTCAATATCTTTTGGATGATGAAGAATTTAGATTGAACATTTGTTAGAAAAGAAAAAAGTTCTTAGAGGAAAGAGTAGAGGAGAAAGAACAACCTAAAGTATAGGGATTCTTGTCGAAGAAGTTAAAGCCTTTTGTACCAGAGGATAGAATAAATTCAACTGATTTAAAGATAGTAGTAACATAACCAAGAAGAATGGCTGCTATATCAATGGCTAAAAGAGTAGCATTTGAGAGAAATGTATAATAATATCATATAATCAATTAATAGCAAAACTTAGGGATTGAAGTAGGATATTCAATAAGGTTTGACAATTCCACAACTAATACAACTTAATTAAGATATGTGACAGATGGTATATTGGTTAGAGAATGTTTGTAAGATAAAGATTTAACAGGATATGATGTAGTAATTCTAGATGAAGCTCATGAGAGATCTCTTTATACAGATGTTCTATTTGCATTAGTAAAGACAGCAGCAAAGAGAAGAAAAGGAAGTTTAAAAGTTATTATAACATCTGCAACATTAAATATTAATATATTTAAAAACTATTTTGAAGGATGTCCATATGTTAAAGTTCATGGTAAATCATTTCCTGTTGAAGTTAAATATGCTGAACATAATATAACCTAATAAAAAAGAAATCATGATGCTGTGAATGCTGCCATTAGAATGCATTTACATGAAGGTCCAGGTGATATCTTAGTATTTTTACCAGGAAGTGAGGATTGTGAAGTTTGTAGAAAATTCTGTTATGAGAGATTAGCAGAAGTATTAAACTCAGGAGTTGAGGTTCCTAGTGTTTTATTATACACATTATATGGTAGTCAGACTTCTGAAGATCAAAGTTAAGTATTTTAAAGAGCAGATGAACATACTAGAAAAATTATATTTTGTACAAATATTGCAGAAACTTCTTTGACTATTGATAATATTGGATTTGTTGTAGATACTGGTTATGTCAAATAAAAAGTTTATAATCCAAGGACTGGCATGGACTCTCTTATAATTTAACCTATATCTAAAACTTAAGCAATTTAGAGGACAGGTAGAGCAGGTAGAACATAAGCTGGAAAATGTTATAGATTATTTTCTAAATAATTTTATGAATCATTATCAGAACATACAACTGCTGAAATTATGAGAGTTAATTTAGCATCTGTTATGTTACTACTTAAATCAATGGGGATAGATGATGTAGTGAGATTTGAATTTATGGAATAACCAACTCAAGAAGCTATTTTATAATCTTTAAGATAATTATATTTAATATAAGCAATTGATGAAGATGGATAAATTACTCCTATGGGTTATGAAATGTCTCGATATCCTTTGGAACCAAGTTATGCCAAAGCTTTGATAACTTCAAAAATGATGGAATGTTCAAATGAAATGAGTGCTATTGTGGCTATTTTATCAACAGAAAGCATTTGGTAAAGAATTACAAGAGTAGATGTAGATGGATATTAAAAATTATAAGAAATTTAATCATAACATGCTGATCCTGCTGGAGATCATTTAAGTTTATTGAAAATATTCTCAGAATGGAAATAAGCAACATTTAATGAACAATTTGCTAAGGATACTCTATTAAATTTAAGATCTTTAAAATAAGCAGACAATATTCGCTAATAGTTATAATAATTAGTTGAAGGTACCAGTAAAAAGAAATGTTCACAATTTTATGATCAAGATTATCTATATAAATTATTTAGAAAATAGAAGGATTCAAAAAAATGGAATATTAATGAAAGTATAAAATTAGCATTATGTTCTGGATTTTATTTTAATACTGCTCGTAAAATGCATAATGGTGAAGATACTTATTTGATGGTATATCCTGAAGGAACTGTTGTAGATACAGATCCTTAGAGTGTCTATACAGTAATTCAATAATATCCTGAGACTGTAATATTTACTGAATTGGGAGGTACATCTTAAGTAAGAGGAGTTATGAAATTAATTAGTGAAATCAATATAGAATGGGTTAAACCTTACTTTTCAAATATGGTGAAAGTATAAAAATGGTTATTAATTTTAGGTTGATTTATTCAAACTGGCTAGAATTGAATTTCAATAAAGAGGAAGAGATGCTGTTTAAGAAAGAAGATAAAAGAAAATCTAAGAATAAGAAAAGTAAAAAGATTTGGAATAAAAATAGAAATTAGAAAAACATTAATTATATAAGGCAAGATTTGAATAAAGAAAGAAGGTTAAAATGTGAATAGAATAATGTTATTTTTATAATAAATCATTCCTTATAGACTGATAATCTTTTTTAAATTGATCTTTTATTTTCATGATTATCATCTAATACTGAACCAATTCTGACACTACTTTTACGACGTAATTTACTAGCAATTGTTTCATCTAATTTCTCTTCTTCAATCTCTTCTTCAGCAAAGATATTTATGCCATTAAACCATTTTGAAGGAAGAGTTCTTACAAATATTGCTACTATCATGCCACCCAAAGCAAATATCCAACAAAATATATGTTACCATGCAGTCAAATCACAAACAACTGCAAATTTATCTCCAAAAAGAATCAATAAATATTAGACTCCTACTTCAATTAAATTTATTAACCAAAATAATGAATTATTAAATAATCCACTAAAAGGATTTAGAGATACTTCATCTAATTTTCTGCAACTGATGGAATTGCAAATTTACATCAATACAAATGTTTAAAAGAACATTGTTAATCTTTATATTGGTCTACCTTCATATTCCTCATCCAAAGATTCATCAAAATCAAAAACTGAGTTTGGAATAAATAAGATTAAACACAAAATAAGAATTTAATATATACTAGCTCCAATAACTGTTCTATACATAATAGAATTTACTATGCTTTCTCTTTTACCATAAGGTTTTCTATTTAAAAGTCTATCACTAGGAGGTTCAGTAGCTAAAGCTAAAGATGCAAAAGTATCCATAATTAAATTTACCCAAAGCATTTAAATACTTGTTAAAGGTGCTTCCTTTGTAACAGCTGCTCCTAATACACTCATAAATAATGCAACAACATTAACAGTTAATTAAAATTAGATAAATTTACGAATACAATTATAAATATTTCTTCCCCATTTACATGCTGTAATTATAGAACTAAAGTTATCATCTAATAAAATAATATCTGCAGCATCTTTACATACATCAGTACCTGTTATACCCATAGCAAATCCAACATCAGCTTTTCTTAATGCAGGTGCATCATTAGTTCCATCTCCAGTCACTGCAATTACATTATCTAATTATTTTAATCCTGTTGCTAATATAAATTTATCTTCAGGTGTTGCTCTTGCTAATACTTTTAAATGTACTGCAATTTCTTAAAATTTTAAAAGATTCTTAACTTCTTATACTTCAACTCCATCCTTAATCACTTTATTTAAACCTCCTGTTAATTATCTAAATTAAGATCCTTCCATTGCTTCATATTCATGTAATTCACTTTCTGGTCCTAAAATCTTGCAATCTCTTGCAATAGCTTTAGCTGTATTAATGTTATCACCTGTTACCATTCTAACTATGATTCCTGATCTATAACATTATTAAATAGCACTTGGAACATCTGGTCTAACAGGATCTTTAATACCAGCTATATTTATTAAAGTTAAATCATTCAAAAGATATTCTTCTGGAATAGAATCAAAATCATATTCAAGATGATAATTTAATATTTTGTATGCATTTCCTAATGTTCTAAGTGCTTAACTAGCATAATCTTCAATTATTGATAGCATATTTTTTGAATCCTAAGCTGTCAATTAGACTTCTTCTCCATTTGAGTTGATAAATTTAGTACATTTTTTTAATACCATTTCAGGAGCACCCTTACTAAACAAATATATCTTATTATTATGATTAACAATAGAAATCATCATTTTTCTTTTTGAATTTAAAGGAATTACTCTCAAAATATTATCAGATGGTCTATAACTTGATAATTAATAACCTAACATATCACAAAATTCTATCAAAGCACATTCAGTTTTATTTCCTATTTATTCAAATTTTCCATTAATGCCTTTTTTTGGATATGCACTTGAATTATAGAGATTGCTGGCTGCCAATAAATCTAAATAATCTTTTTCTAAATTTTTGATTTATGGTAATTAATAATCTTTATAATTGACACTTTAACAAAAAAATGAATTGACTTGCATTGTATTCAATGTTAGAGTACCAGTTTTATCACTACAAATATTATTGACTCCTCCCATTATTTCACATGATGCTAAAGTTTTAACTAAATTTTATTCATCTTTCATTTTATTCACAGAGAAGGCCAATGTAATAGTAACAGCTAAAGGTAATCCTTCTGGTACAGCTACAACAATAATAGTAACACCAATCATGAAAAATTTAAGTATTTTCTATAAACAATCAATATGCCAAAATTATTCCCAAAAAGTTAGATCATCATTTGTTCCATATTCAATGAATAGTCGAACTAATAGAATAATGAATGTTAATATTGCCACAACAACACCCACTTTACCTATTGTTTCTGCTACTGCTTCTAATTTCACTTATAAAGGAGTAGGTGTATTATCACTTTCACCTAATCTCTTCATTTCATTCTGCACTGTTTTATCACCCACTAAAAATAATTTAATTTTTTATCTCATTACCTTGCAAAACCAACATTACTCCTGTTCCTTCATTAACCTTTGTTCCTGACATTAAAAATGGAGATTTGCCTTTCTAATCCTTCAAACATACTTCAACCGATGCCTTTGACATTTCATCTGACTCCCCTGTCATTGCTGATTCATCTATCTTTACTTCACTACCACTTAAATATAATCCTAAAATCAAATCTAATACTTACCATCCACATTGAAAATATCTCCTAATTAAAATAACAAGACGTCACCAACAACAATATCCTTATTGTTTATTGTTATTATGCTTCCTCCTCTCTTTACTTAAACATGTCCCTCATCAAGCTTCGATTATAATTTAGCAAATTGTCTCTCTTTGGCATAATTGTTACCTGCTGTAATTCCGATGATCAAAAAGATTGCCAAAAATATTGTTAAGCTAACTTATCTAATTATAAATTTACCCTTCATACCATCCACCTTCACCTTCTATAATCCCCAATATTGTAGATACAATAGCTGCAACAATTAAGATTTACAACATTGTATCCCCCAAACACTCTACAATTAATTTCCATAAAGGTGTTAACTCTTTTACTATTGGTAAATTGGCTCCGTATCTATTTCTCAGTGTAATTGCTTATTCTTCATCTTGTACACCTTTCTATGCTATTCAAAATTAATAATACCTTCAAATCAACTTAAAATATTTTTGCCAATCCTTGTTCTCCACCTAATTATTAAACAAGTCCTAAAGAAACCCCTTCTCGGATATTGTCAAGTTTAAATAAATCTTTGAAGTCTCCATCCTCTCCTTATCGAACTAACTCAGAATCAGAATTCTTTTCAATGAGATTTACTCTGCTCATTTTTAATTATGAATTTTATTAGAACTAAATTATTTTATTAAACTTATCAATCAATCTTAAAATATGGATAGTGTATATAATAAACTTAATATATAATGATTCGAACTCAAAATTATAAAGATGTTTTAAGTAAATTAATCTTTATTAGAAAAATATAAAAAATAAAAGTTAATATTAAAGGATATATTTATTTTTCAATTAAATTGTTTTTATAATATGTTAACTTATGATTTATGAATAACTTACATATTATAATATTGATTTTAGTATTAGAAAAATGGAACAGATTTGATGTTAAAATTGAAATAAAAATTAATTAATTAATATCTTTTTATAAATATTATCATTCATTTATAATTAGATTATTATATATGATCAATGTAAAAACAATCTAACTTTACATCATTTTTATTATTTTTCTTAATAACAACTTTTTTATTTAATCATAATATATGTGTTATATTAGATATTATCTTAGTCTTACTAAAATCCATCACAAAAATTTTCATTAAAAATATATTCAATTTTTTTATCAATTAATAAGTTATATAATAACTATATATATATGACATAAAAGTAAATCGAATATAAATATTAAAGTACTAAATATTTATATTAATAAGTATTAATGCTAATATTGAATATCTCTAATACTTTTTAATTGCTTATCTAATAATTAATTATCCTTGATTCCATCTTCATTTAGTTTGATTTATCAGTTTATATTAATATCTATATTCTAAATTTTTTCTCTATCTTGTTAAATATAACGAGCTATTTAACATTAATTTAATAAATAAATGAACAGATAAAGTAATATAAAATCAGAATTAGATCAACTGACAAAACATGTAAATCATTTAAATAATTTTTTAATAGCATACATCTGTTGATAAATCAAAAGAGAGAAATCACACTCCAAAAGTTAAATGTTGTTCAAATAAATATTTATTGAATTCTTCTACAAAATAAAACCTCAACAGATCCTACAATAGCAACTAAAAAGTCCACTCTAAATTATAATCAAAAGCAACCTCTGACATCAAATAGAAATTATTAGATGAAAGTAAATATTCTATTATTATATTAAAATAATAGTTCTTAGAGGATCTCATTCATAATTCTCGTAAAGCTATCTAACAAGTATTATACAAGATAAAATTGTTAACAAACCCTAAAAATATCATACGACTGATGATACATCTAGTTTTACATTACCGGAAAAAGAATTTAATATTAAAACACCTTTTCTCTAGATTGACATCTTTACTGCTGAAGAATGCAAGAAACAATAGGATTCAATAACAATTACTAAATTTTAAGAACTATTGGAATAACTTGAATTAAAGGAAGTAGAATTGAAAGTCAATGTGTTTTCTAATCTCAAAACCTTATTCTTAATATTGGCTAAATAAATATAATAGAAATTAGCATCTTAGATGAATGAAATTACTAAATTGTAAAATTTTAACACTGAATTATAATAATAACAAAAAATCTTATAAGATAGGATCTAAGAATAGAAATAAATTACAATTAAAACAGAAGAGACCCTAAATTCTCTTCTATTTACACTTCGATATACTAATTTAAATAATCCATAAATAATTGAATAACATACTGATTAAGTTGAAACATAAAAGCATTAATCAGATAACAAGAACTTTGAAGAAAATATATCAATGATGTCAGAAGAATCAGCTCCATTTGGGAAATTTTATAATTACTATATTAAAAAATAATAGGATCCATAAAATAAAAGAGCATTAGGTTTAACTCTAAATTTGAACTCCTTAAAAAATCCATAAACAGCTCCAATAGGATATTAAGAAGAATTTATGGCTAATCTTAATGAATTTAGTGAAAGTTGGAGATAATAAGCAATTAAAGAATAGAGATTTTGAAATATATGCAATGATTTTCGTTAAATAAATTTTGCACAAATTTATTAATTAACATATTTCATTATAGGACTTAATTATTTAAAATTATTTCTGTTTAATCACTCTATTTTTCTTAGGATTCTTAGGCCAATTATTATTCACTACAATTTAATTCGATTCTATAAATGAATATTATAAGAAGTACATTGTATTTTTATTGTCCATTTAAATATTTATGTTTTTTTATGTAATTTCATTTGGTATAACTTCTGGTATGATATTAAGAACATTAATTTATGGATTTACTTTTTTGATATTAGGTTTTACTATGAATTCATAAGTTGTAATTCCTTTAATTGAAAGATAAATATGGAAAATGAATAATTAAAGGAGTAATATAGAAAAAATAAATGAATCCACAAGCATAATTATTGAGAGTGTGTATTTTATATCTAAATCATTTTCATCATAAAAATGCTTAAACTAATATGAAATTTGTTACAAACTTTTGAATTTCATTGTCTATTTATAGTTTTTCATATTCAGTATTATATAATATGATAATTCTGATATAAACAATCAATGTGTAAAAGAGTTGAAACATGGTTGATGTTATCATCATCATAAAAATTTTATAATTTAAAATCCCAACACAATTATTAACCCATTTACAATGATGATCAAAATCTTGACAACATCTAAAATAATAAATTAGAATAACCTATTACAATGTTTACAATGTTTTGTATTTTCTTTAACATAGGCTTCACAAATATCACAATATGAATCTAATTTGTAATTTTCATAATTGAAATGTTTTCTATATAAATGGATAATTATACCCATTTTTGCGATACTATATTTGCAATATCAAAAATTAATCAGTTGGACAACTAAGAGTAGTTTTAATACTAGAAAACAATGATAGTAAAGTTAAAAGTCCTAATAGTATATAATGTATAACCTAATTACCAATAATACACTTACTGATTCATCAAGTAAAGATATTAATAGAAAACAGTTTAAGATATTTGGAAAGTAAAGCAAGTAAGTTAGTGATTAATAGAGAGTTGGAGTTTAAGTGCAACCATGTCGAAGATAATTATTTTATTTCATTATAAAATAAATATAATTATTTTATATCAATTAATAATTCTAAAGGAATTGATAAGATAACTTAGAAACCTAATTCAAACTATTAAATTTCTAAAAGACTATAAGAGTAGAGATAAAATATATTACAATAGATCAACTTAATAGTCTAAATTATTTACTAGAATTATCTAATTACTTATAAATTCTATAATTTTAGTATCAAAAATATGTATATAACAAATACATGATTCCTTTTAAACCTTTCAATGTATTTTATTATAATACGTAATTGATTAAAAATTCTTCATACTCCATATAGAAATTTAAGTAATTTAAAAAATAATACCATGAAAAATGATGATAGTGCGTTCTATAGTGTCGTCTATCAAGATATCTATGATCCATACCCTTTATCAACTGATTTACCATCATCTGGAAATGAAGTCCCTTTTAAACAATTAAGGTTATCCTATGCTTTGAAATAATTAGTGGTGATGAAGCAATCGAGAAAAGTTACATGGAATCTAATTGTTAGTCATCTATATGGGCAAAAAGAGGATCTAAAGCATCCTTTATATTGACAAGCATAACTATTATGAAGAGCATGGTTGGAGTTGGAATTTTAGGAATTGTACTTTAATTTATTATAATAGCCAAATGTGATGAAAAATTTTGGTGTAATATTAACAATAGTTATAATGATGATTGTCTATTCTTTAGGTATGACAGCATCTAGAGTATTATTGAAATGTAAGAATTTAAGCAAAAAAAGTAATTATTCAACAATTGGATATTATATATTTCGTCACAGTTGGATCATATATACAGTTAATTTAATTATTACACTATCAAATATAACTACATGTTTAAGTGAATTGATGTAAATCAATATAAAATAAACTAGAATTTTTGGAGATGCCTCTTAATTGTTAATTAAATTTTATAAGGGAGATGATTATGAAGTTCCATTTTATTTATCAAGAACTTTTTTACTTTGTATTCTTGGACTTGTTCTTACACCTCTTTTAATTGTAAAATCAATAGAAAAACTAAGATTTGTCAGTTTAACTGCAATTCTTTCAATTAGTACTTTTACTGGTTTAGCATTTTATAATTTCTTTACTAAAGAAGGAACACCTGAAGGTATATTGATTTTTAGATATAGGATTTTCTTTATTGATTCCATAAACATTCAATTTTAAAAATGCTATGAGTGCACTTCCAACATTACTTTTAGCATATAATTGGCAATTCAATTTATTCCCTATCTTTAAAGGAATGGAGAATCCAACAGATATAAAGATGACTTATGCTATGTTTACTGGATATTCAATGGCTTCATTTTTATATCTATGTGTTGGTGTATTAGGATATGCCACTTATGGAAATGATGTATATATTTTATTATACTATTTAGATTTAAACTAATTATTTAAAGAGTATTAAAGCTTAAGAGGTTGGATCATTATTGTATGTTATTTTGAATATAACTTTTGTGGTATCAACAACATTAACGTTACCTGTATTATTTTTTGGGGGAAGAAATAATTTCATATAGATTTATAAGTAATTAACTTCAGAGAAAAAAACTGTTTAAGAAGTTAAGAGTTATAAATAATTTTTGGATGAAACCAATTCTAAAAGATAAGAGAAACTTATAGAAATTAAATTGAAAAAGAAATCATAAAAACTTAGATTTTATATATTAACACTTAGTTTATTCTTATTGTTAATGTGTGGAGCTATATTTTTAGATAATCTTGCTTTAGTTTTTAATATAAAAGGAGCAGTGTTTTGTAATTCAATTTAATTTGTATTGCCAAGTTTATTTTATATTAAATTGGTAGAGAAGGTTAAGAAATTTAGATTCAAAAGTAAATAGAAATAATATTTTTATTATGGTATAAAAATATTATTTGGAATGAGTTGGGTATTTTTGATTACTTGTGTTATATGTGGAACAATGGCAGCAGGTCATTGATTTATTTAATTTTAATTATTTAAATTAAAAATTTTATATTATTAAGTAAACCATATTATAATTGCTCTTTTTTTGAGTGATAAGTTTGTTATCAAATCAATAATTATTGGAAAAATTAAATAATTAATAATTGTATTATTTTAGTTTAATAATTAAAACATTACTGTTATCAATGAGTGATCAACATTAGTTCTATTATAATTAGGATGACAATTCTGATGATTTATTGTTATCATAATTTTCTCATGAATCCTAATTTAAAAGCTAAGAATCCTTATAATAAAAAACAAAAAGATAAAGTTAATAAGCATAGTAAGCATAATAAAATCAAATGATTCAAGATCAAAATTTCAATACCTATAAAATTCAAAATTAACACTACCCATATTAATAAAATCAATAAGAATCTAAGGAAATTCAACTTTTATAATTGATTTCTCATTTAAGGTAGCTCTTATAACAATAGCAATAGGATTTTTATGAAAAAGAACTATGCCTTCAATAAAAATTATTAACTTTTTAATAATAATATGACAGTATGATTTCATTGATGAAAACTAAATATCAAATCATCATAGAAGAGCTATAATAAAAAATATCAATGTAACAAATAGAAAATGAAAATATGAAATAATAAATATATTTACAATAAGAGTAATAATAGAAATAAATAACTCAAATGAAAAATTAATTAAATGAAACTGAAAGTAATAAAAATGAATATTGCTTATTTACATAAAGATAAACAAATTAAAATTTAAAATTTAATGATCTGTATTAATCATAACATGATTAGGATAAATTACTTCTAAAATATAAATAAGAAATAGATAGAGTGAAATAGTAGACTTTAGAATTTGATAGAAAATTTGAGAATGAAAAATAATTTATAAAATAAGAAATCAGTGTATTAAGAAATTAAAAACTAATTGTTTAAACATTAAATTCAAATAGATAAGTAACTAATTCAAGTACAGATAAAAATTATACTCAAGTAATGAATTCTGATAATAAAACTAATAATTCCAAAAGAAATAGCTAATCTAGAGCTTATAGTCATATTTCTAGAAAGTCTTTAAATTTTTGAAAACTTACTATGTAAATTTATATTATAAAAATTAATATTTGCTTTAATAATAATGGATTAAGGAGTTAGTCATGGATTTTCATTAAGAAAGATTTGTAAATAGAGATTAAAAGGAGTATTTGTATCTTTGATTTAAACAAACCCAAATGTTTAGAATTATTTTTTGATTGTTGACTAAAAAACTGTAAAAGTTGTTTCTGCATACATGAAATTAGCAGAGTATTTTATGCATTGAATGTTTAGATTAATGGAATTAGGAGTAAGTGCTGTTGAAAAATTAGAGTTGGGTAGAAAACCTTTTCCAAAATTACATGCAATTTATTTTATTTCTCCAACATAAGAGTCAATCTAAAGAGTTTTGGATGATTTTAAAGATAAAAAAAATCCTTAATATGGTGTTGTTCATTTATTTTTATCAAATGAAATAGATTAAGGATTAATGCAAAAAATTGCTTAATGTATGGAATACATATATAATTTTTATAGGTAATTAATTAATAACTAAAATTGCCTCTTTCAAAATAGTAAATTTAGATTTTGCTTGTACTTCAGATTAAGTATTCACTATAGAAACACCAGAAATATTGACTTAAGCCTTTACTTCATAAAGTAATTTCATTATAAAAAACATTTTAGATGTGTAAAATTTATTGAAAGAAGTATCATATAAATTGGCTACATTATTAATATCCTTTAATAAATTTTATTCTTTTGAATTTTTATTTAATCAAGCAGACAATAAATTATCTGAATAAGTAGCAAAATTAACAGCTACAAGATTACAAGAATTATTAGCTTCTTTTGTTAAATAAAAAAATGATTAGTATGATAATATTGAAAAAGAAGCTGGAAAGATAACTGTTATGATAATTGATAGATCATATGATGTAGCTACTCCATTGTTACATGATTTTTATTATTAATCTATGATCTATGATTTATTAGATATAACAAATGATATATATGAAAGTGAAATTGATGCAGGTGGTAAATAAATTAAATAAAAAGTAATATTTAATGAAAATGATGATTTATTTAATAGATATAAGTAAATACAATTTTTATTTATTAAAGATATAGACACATTATATAAGTATTAGAAGGAATACCTGCTGAATTCAGAGAATTCGTTAATAACAATACAACTGCTAAAGTACATTAAGGATAAATGAATAATTTAGATTTGAATTAGATGTCTGAAATAGTTAAGACATTACCTTAATATAATGAATTGTTAGGTAAATATACCTTACACATGGTATATATATATATATATAAATTGAATTAAGAAATTAATAGAAAAGAGTTGGTCAATATTTGAAAATAAGGGTCTTAAAGAAATAGGTGAGATTGAGTAATGTTTAATTACTGGTATTGATGGAGCTGGTAAAAGTATTTCAACCACTAAGATTTAAAGTGCTGTTGCCACTAAATTAATGAGTGAAACATTGGATGACTATGATAAATTAAGATTAATATTATTAAGTAAATATAAATTATATATTTGTAGCATCTATAGGTTTAGAAATGTCAGAAAAAGATAGAAAGATATTAACTGATAAAATTAAAGCTGAACATTAATAAGCAATCTTAAATCTAATTTATTTAGGTGTCAATCCTTCAAAAGGAAGTCAGAAAAAAGTATATTTTATATTATTAATATTTAGTCTAAATCCTCTAATAGAATTAATGATGATTTAAAAAAATAAGCTAAACATAAATTGGCCAGTGCTTGTACTGAATTATCTAGAAATACTCCTTTAATTGAAACATTAGTAGAAAGTTATATTGAATCTAATTACAAAAAACCTTAAAAATTTGATTCCTTTATAATAAATGAAGATGGTGTTGGAAACAAAGGTGGAGGTAAATCTATTAGAAAAGGAGGATAATTAGCCAAAATGATATAAAATGACAATAGTGATGAAACTATCAATTATACTTAAAAATTGGTAAATTTTTGTTATATTAAATAGATTATATTCGTTATTGGTGGTATTAGTTATTCAGAAATAAGAAGTCTGTTAAGTAATCAAAAGATTGTTAGTTCATAAATTACTGTAAAATAATTCATAATTATCAAAGTTGGTTGGGTCTACTAATATAGTGAAACCAAAAGACTTTTGTTAAGGATTATTAGATATGAAGACTATTTGAATAATATATTTATAAAATATATATATATGCATATTTATCTTACTCATTTGTATATAGGGGATCCTCTTGGTTTAACTTGCTAAAATATAAATTACAAATAATTAATACATTGTTATTAGGACTTTAATCTTTATCCTTTTCAAAGCAATCATGAGCCCATTTAGAATGATATTAATAATTTCTTTAATCTTATATTATTAATTTATAATTATACTTCTTTCATCTCCTTTTTAATCTCTATCTCTATTATTTCTATCTCTATCTCTATCATTAAATCTATTTCTATATTTATCTCTATTGAAACTATTGTTCCTATCATTTCTGTCACTTTTTTCATTTCTATTATCATTTCTATCATTTTTATCATTCCTATCATTTCTCTCATTTTTTTCATTCCTATCATTTTTATCACTCCTATCATTCCTATCATTTCTCTAACTTCTATCATAATCACGTCTATCTCTTTTATCAAATCTTCTATATGAAGAATTATTATTAAATCTTCGATAGTTTCCTTAATTATAATTTTTTCTTTCCACCTTATTAAATCTAAGAACTAATAATCATACTTATTAATCATCAACTTTTTTTTCTAAATTAACATTCACATCATTTGTTGTTTATCCTTATTCTTAAGGTTTATTTATTTGAGGTGGTTTATTTTTTCTCCTAATAGTTTAATCAATTCTAATATTAATAATTGATTTTATTAATACTTTTTCAAATAAGAATTAGCTTAACTAAAATCTTCATTCTTCCAACCACTTATTAAAATCAAGAATAAACTTACAAAAGGTAACTATTCATATGACCCCTTCCTTTTTTTATTATGTTTGGATCATCCTTTGGTTTTGATTTTGAATGAGACTTTGATTTTGACTTAGATCTAGATCTTGATCTTTAAGTTCTAAACTATCAAAATTATATACAACTTTTATGATGCCACAATATCTAAATTCACAAAGTTTGAATTACTTTATGAAATCTTTTCTTTCTTATCTTTCTTCTCCTTTTTCTATTTCTTTTTCTTGTCTCCTAGTACAATTTAACTAAGAAATGTACTTCTAGAGCTACTTGATGAACTTGAATTCTTTCTATGATCTCTTTTGGCTTTTTTCCTAAAGCATTTAAGATGAATTTTACTTGGAGGATCTATCTGATGAACTTGAGTCGGACCTTGTATTGGTACATATACACAATATACCTTTTCATTATTTAAGCAATTAACAAATGAATAAAATATTAATTTATTTTGATAATAATCACAGGATATCTTTAAAGAGATATTCAAAATCTCAATTAAAAAAAAAGAGATGGTTAATGATTGAATTCTTATCTTTAAATCAACTATTTATAAATGCTTAACTAATAATGAAACTATTAAATAGTGTTCAAAATTAGCACCATTTTTTAATTTGATAAATTAAATTTAATAATTCAGATATAATTAAATGTCATAAGCAAAAATTGTCCTAGTAAGTGAAACAAACAATATTTATAAATGGCTAGTCTTAGCTAGCTTCTCATTAAACTCGTAAACATTATTTTTTATATTAGAATATCAAATATTTTTATCTACAGTGCATTGACACCAATTTGGTCATCTGTTGCCATCTATTATAATGTAACAGATTATGATTTAAATTGGTTTCCAAATATGTACTTCATATCATTATTTACAACAACTTTTGGTTTCAATCCATTAATTTTAAAATACTTTGGTCAATCATAAATTTTTAGTTGTATTTTAACAACAGCAGGCTTATGGATATTATTAATTTCAGGAAACAATTTTACAATGGGATTATTAAGTTTTGCTATATTAGGATTAGGAGAATCTCTATATTATTAAGTTCCATTACGTAAAAATGAATTAAAATAATTTTAGATTTATCAAAAATATGGTTTCCTCATGAAGAACGCGCTCTTTCTACATTTATAGGATAATATTCAAGTAATGTTGGTATTTTGTTAGGATACATAATTTCATTTTATTATTTTTATGATGTGGTATTATTATAAAATAATTTAAGGTAGATGAAAATGAATTTCAAACTAGATATTAAAATATAATATTTACAACTGCAATTTTTGCTTCTTTAGTTTTAGTTTGCAATCTTATAACTCTTAAAAAGCCTATTAATCAGAAAGACTCTATTTAAATAAGAGATCCTCTTTGGGTATCAATTAAAAAGATTTGTACTGCTGAAGAAGCTGTATTCGATCTCCTTTCTTTTTCTGTTTGTAAATTCATAAAAGTTAAATTAGTTATTGGAGTTGGTTGGAGTTATTCTGCACTTTTTAATATCTAGTAATATAATATTGGATAAACACCAATAGAACTATTTGAAACAAATATATGTTATTAAGTAGGTGGAATTTCAATTGCATTATTTTATACTTTGAAGTTGCATTCCTAATCATAACATGGTTTATAATAAAGTTATGATTTATACATGAAATATATAGTTTCAATAGGATTTTGGTCACTTGCAATAGAGATTCTTATATTTGATTAAGTTCCTTTATGGATTTTACAGATTCTCAATTTTTTAATAGGTTGTGGATTTGGTGGATATTATTCAATCTTACTTGAATCACTTTAGGAAAAGCATTTCCCTGCTTAAGAATTAGCAATAGGAAGTGTTCTTAGTGGAGTAGCATGTGTAAGCCTTATTAATATAAAAAGATTGCTTCTGTTTTAGTTATAATGATTTTTGGATTACCAGAATTTTAGAAATATGGATTTTAAATCTCATGTTACTTATTAATAATGCCATTTTGCTTTATTATTGTATTTTATAAAACATCGTTCAAAAGATTTGAATAAGAAGCTTGAACATTTTCTTTCTTAAAAATGACAAAATTATATAGTCTATATATATATTAATCGCTTAAATAAATGCAATATAATATAAAATATATATATTTTTTTTTAATTAATCCAAAAATACATCTTTATTTATTATTATAAATATTTGAGTTATTTGATTTCTTAATATATATATTTATTTTAAAAAAATGAATTGATGTTTAGGTCTGATCTAATTATAGAATCTATTTTAAAAATGATCATTTTAGATTTTATTTCTTTTGTATATATATTTTAGACTTAAATATCTGATTCATTTGTACTTGCCCTTTTTAACCTAATTTAAAGAAATTAATTTTAGAAATCATTTAATTTATAGTTTATAATGAAAGAGGATCGTAAAATACAATAAAACAATGAAGGTTTTTATTAATGGATTGTACTTACAAGTTTTTGCTTAAATTCGTATTTAAGAATTCATATTTTAGAATGTCGAATATATTTATGTTTACAGGATTATCACCAATTTGGTCTTAAGTGGCCATCTATTATGGCACTACTGACTATGACTTAAATTGGTTTCCGAATATGTATTACATTACAATAATGTCTTTTTCCTTTCTTTTCAATCCTATAATAATTAAATTTTTTGGAATCTCATAATTACTAAGCTGTTGTTTAACTTCAATGGGATTGTGGCTTTTATTATATGTGAAATAAAATTATTAAATGGGACTTATAAGTTTCGGATTGATTGGATTAGGGGAAAGCTTGTATTATTAAGTTCCATTACGTAAAATATTAAATTAAGATAGATTTATCAAAACTTTGGTTTGCTCATGATTAAAGAATACTATCAACATTTATTGCATAATATTCAAATAATGTAGGAATGTTGATAGGATATATAATTTCATCGTCATATTTTTATGAGATTGTATTTATTTTATATAAATAAGGTTGATGAAAATGAATTTAATGTACGATTTGAAAATTTGATATTTCTTAATGCAATATTTGCAACAATAGCTTTAGTCTTAAATCTTTCAACTTTAAAAACTCCATCCTTACGTCATGATATAATTGAAATAAGACTTACAACTTGGGAATCCTTATAAAAAATTGTTATGGCAGAAGAATCAGCATTTGATTTTTTATCTATTGCTTCATGTAAAAATCTTAATATACTTAGTTATAGGATTGAGTTGGTGTTATACTATGTTATTAGGAACTCAACAATATTATTTGGGTTAAACCTTTCTTTAAGTGACTTAAACTAGTATATATTTCTAAGTCGGTTAAATAGTGGCTGGTATTTACTGTACTTGGAAATTATAAAAGTAATCAAAAGCTGGAATTCAATAAGATTACGATATTTATATAAAAAGTATGATTAGTTTAGGATTTTGGTTACTTGTTTTCGAAATTATATTATTAGAAGATATACCTTTTATTATATTAGTGTTTATTAATTTTTTTATTGGTGCAGGTTTAGGTGGATTATATTCAGTCTTATTGGAAGCCTTAATGGAAAAACACTTTCCAGTATAAGAGTTGGCAATAGGATCTGTTCTAGCAGCAGTAGCTTGTGTAATAAATATTTAATATATAGGCTGTTTCTATAACAATAACTATGACCTTAGTAATTCCTAAATTTCTTGAGTATGGATTTTAAATTTCATGTTATCTGATGATTATTCCTTTTTGTTACATTGCTGTCTTCTATAAAACTCAATTTAAACGATTTGAGGCTGAAGCTTGATTTAATAATTTCGTACTTATAACTAAAAGTTAAAATGAAAGTATCTTCTCATTGAATTCTTAAATAATTGATTATTAATTATTATAATTTAATCTAATAATAAATTAAGGATAAATTATCTTATAATTAATAATTTACTTTAATTACTTATTTAAGTTAAAAATAGTATATATATATACATAATCATGCCTCAAATTCAAATCGTTTATATTTAGTTTTATAGAAAACTAAAATATAGCAAAATGATGGGATCATAAAAAAACAAGAGATATAAAATCCATATGTTAGAAACTGTGGTATTATTGATATCATACCTATGGAAAATGACAATGCCTAAATATTAATTATATTTTTACACAAGCCACTACAACTAATAAAGTTGAAATGGCTAATTCTTATGCTGGATAATGCTTTTCCATTAATGATTCTAATAAAATTGAGTATATTCCTCCAAGACCAGCTCCAATAAAAAAATTCATTAAAATAACTAATTGAAAAGGTAGAAATTCAAAAGTTAAATTCTCTGCCATCAAAAAAAAAAAACCTAAACTAATGGTAAATTTGATAAATGTATCATAAGTTTATTATAATCCTTTTTGTGATTAAGAGTTCAATTTATAAGAACATATTAGAGCAGCTATCAATTATCCAATAGAAAAAGTAACATTTGTTAAACAAATCTCTTCAGGAGTATACTACATATAATATTATTATGTTCCAAATAATAAAATATAACACCAACTTATACCAATAACTAAACAAATTATTAAATAAAATACAAGTTGATACAGAAGCAACATCTAAAAATGTTTCCCATTGAGAACAAATCTTTTTTAATGATACCCATATAGAATCTCTTATTTAAATCTTATCTAAAGAATTATATGGGGATTTAAGTGATATAAAACTAATAATGACAGTAGAAGTAGCTAAAATTGCATTAATAAAAATAAGATTTTCAAATCTTATATTAAATTCAATTTCATCATACTAATTTTAACAAATATCTACTTACAATTTCAAAGAAATAATAAAAGGAAACTAAGTATCCTATTAAACATCCTACATTATTTGCATATTAGGCTACAAATGTAGTAAATATACGTTCATCTGCATTAAACCATATTTTTGATAAATCTAATTTTGATATAATTTTGATACATAAAGGAGTTTAACAATAAAGGGCTTCTCCAATTCCTAAAAATGCAAATCCTAGCATTCCTAATTAAAAATCTCTTTTAACTGATACTAAAATCCACAATCCAATTGATGAACATATACAACTTAAAATTTATGATAGACCATAATTATAAATTATAATTGCATTGAAAGGAAAGCAAAATAAGATTGGACCAAAATAATACCAACCTACTATCCAATTTAAATCGTAATCATTTGTATTATAATAAATGGCCACTTAATACCAGATAGGAGAAACAATAGTTGATAACATTATATTGGAAATTCTAATTAGAATAAAATAAATACGAGTTTAGACACATGCTCCCAAGAACTAGTAATTTAAACAATTTTGTATCCCATCCCCCTCTATCTTGCTTTTCAATTTACTGAATTTTTCTCATTATAAAGAAAAGTATAGATGTGATGCTTTGATTTGAATAAATAAATATTTTAGAATTGATGATATTAATTGATTTAATCTAAAACTAAATATTCTATAAAGATCATAATTTAGTAAGGTCTATATCACATTCAATTGGAACATGATCACTTCCTTCAATTGTAGTGATGATATCTGTATGTATAACTGAACCAATTGCTTCTTGATTAACAACAAAATAATCTATCCTCCATCCCTTATTTGTCTCTCTATTAATTATATGATTTATTTTTCACCTTGAATTAAATCGTGGACTAAAATAACTATATTTAATTTCTTTTGGATACAAATGCCTAAATGTATCAATCCATCCTTTAGATAGAAACTTTGAAAATGAATCCCTTTCTTCTTAGGTAAACCTTTTATAATATTTAATTTAATTACCCTGCACTTCTTCTATTTCCATCAGGATTGGCTAAATCTATTTCTGTATGAGATACATTTAGATCACCACATATAATAGTATTCTTTTTCTATTTTAATTAATCAAGATAATTTTAAAAGTCAACATCCCATTCTTATGTTCTATAATTTAATCTATCTAATTTATCCCCAGAATTAGGAACATAACATGCTACTAGATTAAATTTCTCAAATTCTGCTGTAATAATTCTTCCTTCTTAATCATGTTTATGAATTCCCATATCAAATTTTATTGATATTGGTTTCACTCTATATTTATTTCATATAATTAAATACTTAGATAAAATAGCAACACCACTATATCCTGCCTTGATTTTACAAAAATTTAAATATGTAAAATAATCTTTAGGTAATTTAGTAATTAAATTTTCTTTATCAAATGCTTCCTAAGCTACCTTTAATTCATTTAAACATATGATATCAAACTAATTTTTCAAATTTCAGCATACTTTCTTATCATTTAAATATGTAACTGCACTTTCTTTTTTAGATGATGCTCTAAGTCCATTAATGTTCCAACTTGAAATTTTTAATTTATCTTATTAAAATATTCCATCTCCTAAATCTAGCTTTTTTTATGATAAATCAACTATTTATCCTTTCTTATCTACTAATTTAAGAGTTTATTATTTCAAGATTTTTGGATTACTTTTTTTTTCATTTTTAAGTTTAGATCCTTCTTTTTGATTTTAGCTTTTACTTTTATTCTCTTTCTATACATTTTCATTTGAATTAGAATCCTAAGCTATGAAATTAAAAATACAAATATACTTATTTTTGGAGGCATTTTACTTATTTTAAATAAATGAGTGTGTTTAATTAGATTTCTAGCTATTTGTAACATTGAATATTTATCTCTTAATTAAATTACTTAATGTCTTATTCAATTTTTATATATGGATAATATAATTAAAGATTTAATCTTTTTTTATTGTTTCTATTTTTTACTATAATATTTTAGAATATTTTTAATAAGAGATGAATCAATAATAATAGTTTTAATATGAGAACTCATTTAACTTATTATAAATAAGTCATTCTTTAAGTAGCACGACTTGCTTCGAGTTCAGCTTATGCGAAACATAATTATTCTTAACATTTATGATATTTCTCATTTAAATCTTAGAAATTTCTTCTCCAATCTATGTTTTCATTATGATATGAATCTTATAATTCTTAATTCTTTATCATTATGATTCTATTTAATCTTTCAATTTCTTTGTAAGATTAATCTAAACCTTATTTTTAATTTCGATTTTCCTCATTTAATTATCTATTAAATTAATTAATCTATTATAATTCATTATAAACATTTTCAACTTATTTACTTTATTATTATAATGAATTATCTTTGTCTCTAAAAATTAATATAATTATACTCTAAAATTTATGTAAGAACATTGATTTAGCTCACTAATTAATCAAAATTTTTTTCTTATTCTCTAAATTTATTAGTAGAACCTATATTATCTCTTTATGTTTATTAAGTCATCTATAATTATTCTTATAAATAATATATGGTTTTTTATTTAGTAATTAATTCATTTCGTAAATCTTCAACTAATTTCTAAATTGCAATCAATTCTTAAGCTAATTATTTTTAATCATTCTATCGTAAAATTCCCTATTCATTATCATTTTATTTATTTAATTATAAATTATGAAGTCTTTCAAATTCCATACTAATTGATACAATTTTATCATTTGATTCTTTTAAAAGATTTTAATATTGAATACTATTTTCTCTAAATTTAATTTCAAGTTCTTATATTCTCAATTTATAATCTTCATTTTATTATCTTAAAATGTTGATATCATTTATAAATAGTTATTCATTTTGTACTATTAATGAATTTATTAAGTTTACCTCTTTAATTGATTTCGCATTACAACTAAATTTCTAATTAAGAAGATCTTTATCTTTCTTATTAAATTTCAAAACGCAAATATTAAACTTCTGCTTTTTCTTAACAAGGTTGAAGAACTTGATTTTCTAATTAATCAGTTTTAAAAGTAAGATTTGGTGAGAATGGTCTAATTTAACTATTGAGTGCAGGTGTGTTACCTTTTCTCATTGATCTACTCATTTTTAACAGTTAAATATAAATTAATATTAAATAATGTATATAAGTTTCAATATTAGGAGATGCAAGAATTTATTCAATTTATTAATTTAAGATTGCTTTTGATATTAATTATATTGATTTAAACAAATTAGATTGGTTTACAAATCGAAAAAATCTAAATTGATTATAAGTAAATAATTTAAAAAAAAAATAATATTAAAACAATGAGTAATGGATCTGTGAAAGACATTTTGAAAGATAAAAAGAAAGTTAGATTTGTTGCTGAGAGTGCTTTTAAATAAGTTGATAAAGATGGTAAAATTATAAGAATTTATATATAATAGGTAGTGGTTATCTTGAAAGACCAGAACTAGAAGAAGTGATGAATAATGTAGCAGCAGATTTAGGAGTTGAAGTAAATATAATAACTATTAAATTTATAGCCACCTACAAGTGAAGAAATTGATGAAGTATTAAAAGAATTAGATGAGAATGGAGATGGAAAATTGTCTATTGATGAATTTTAAGTTTTAATTGAATAGGTTCTAGAGATGATGGCAAAAGTAGAAGGTTGAATTAAATTAAGATGCACATTTCTTATTATTTTTAATATTCACTTTTTGTTTCTCAAACAATCCAATTAATTAGATAGGGAATTTATTATAAGTATTTATATATATATATATACATTATAATATTTTTTATTAAAAATTTAAGAATAATTTCTAAACCTTAATTAGATTGCTTTAAATTTTATTTCTATATGATATTATCATTATTTGGAGTATAAATGTAAATCTTTAAAGAAGGATTTTGATAAAATAATTAACCAATTTCGACAATGTCCTTCTATCCTGGCTATCCATATGCAGCACCCCTCACAACCTCAGTTGCAGCTCCATTGACATATGCTCCATAAGTATCATATGCTCCACCAGTGTCATATGCTCCTTAATTGTCTTATGCTGCACCAGTTTAATATGCCAGACCTGTCACATAATCTGTTGTTTAACCAGTTGCTGTTCAACCAGTTTTACAATAATCTGTGATTGCATAACCAGTTGTTGCTTAACCTGTCTAACCAACAATCAAAGGAGAATCAAGAGTTGAATACAGAGAATACTAAAGACAAGTTGTTGAAATGGAAACTGAGACTGTTTAAGTTTAAGTGCCAAAAACGAAATATGTCACAGATTACTATCCTGTTGAATATTAAACCGAATATATCCCCAGAACAGTCTATGAATAATAAACTGAATATGTCCCAGTAACTAAAACAGTCCCAAGAGTTGAATATGAGGCTGTCGAAAGAGAAGTTTAAAGAGTATATAATTTGTATATTTTTATAGGCTTAATAAGTCGTTGTACAACAACCAGTAGTATAATAAGTTGTTCAATAACCAGTTGTTTAATAAGTTGTACCATAACAAGTTGTTTAATCTTATGTTTAATAACCAGTTGTCTAACAACCATTGTCATATTCATTGGTAAGACCAGCACCTACTTACACTGCACCAGTAGCTTATTCAAGTGTAGCCCCAGTTGCTGCTTATCCAGGTTATTATGGAGGATACAGACCTTTCTGAGGTTATTTTAGTATCAACATATAATATAATATAAAAATTGTATTTTATAACGACATACTTGAAACATCAAACATCCTTAGTGTTTAATTAAAAAAATACATTATAAAAAGCAGCAAACTTATCATGAAATCAATAGAATATCACTTAATTTAATTTTATCATTGGTCGAATTCTAATGATTAATTTATATGTTTTCAGACATGGTTAGTCCATTTATTAATGTCTAAGAGTTATTTCAGGTCTTCACGAATTTGGTTTAAGTGCACTAGGCAAATATTAGACATACAATCTCGCATCTAGGACTGATGTTGATTTTGAGATTGCATATATATCAGATACAAAGAGAACGATTGAAACATTTGAAATGTTAAAATTAGCAGGAAAGATGCCATCAGAAGAAAATTGTATCTTCACTCCTTTAATAAGAGAAAAATGCTAAGGTGATTTTATTATGCAAGAATTCAAGGCATTTCCTGTAAATATTTATTGAAAAATATAGGATGATCCAAATAAAAGAAATTTTACACCTAAAAATGGAGAGAGTTGGGAAGATGTACAAGTTAGAGTATCAAAGACTTTTGATTTTCTTGTTAGACGATATTTATATTTATAAAAGGAGGCAAAATAAGATGATGATGAACTTGTTAAAGCATTGTTTTAATAATCAGAACATATTGAAAGCAAAAAGAATAATATAATTTTAGTCACTCATTATGGATTCATCAAAGAAATTGTATAATATCTTAAAAAGGCTGACTAATTATAACTAGAATAGCCATATTTTGCATAAAATGCTACTCTTTTCACTTTATAATTATTTCTAAAAGAAAATGAAAGTTGGTAAGCCAAAATTATCAGTCTCAATAGCTACACTAGATAATACAGACCATTTATGGATTGATTGTAAATAATGTTCCATTATCAATATATATTATGCAGTGAAATTTTTCAATTATCATACAATTTTACCCATCAATTCAACTTTATTTGCCTACTCTCTTAATCTATCTAATTCTCTTTAATCTTCTCTTTTTTATTACATTCTAAAATCAACTTCTCTTAATTTATCTCTAATTTATTCTCTTCTAAATTCTTCAAATTATCTTTAATGTTTAATAGCATCTTATTAATCAAGTCTTTTCTTTAATTTTTCATAAGCCTATTATTGATATAAAATTTCTTGTTCTTTCTTCACTCTTTATATCTATGATATATAGATGCTATTACTTTTTCATCTTAATCCTATAATTTTATAAGATATTATTATCTTTTCTCTTCCAATTATTACATATTCATTCTCCTTACTTTCTCTCTATGTTTTGCTCTTCTTTCTGCCTATTATTTTACAAATTCATCCTTTGCTCCTGATTCACTTCTTTATTATAATCTATATTATATTTCTTATTCTCTTTCAGCATATTATCTTTTAAATTCTTCATGTATCTATTCTTTCATTCTAGCAGTATTTTTAATCTTTTCATTTTTCATTTTATTCTTCTCCTCTATAGACAATTATCTTTAACGTTATTATTCTTAAAATTTATGTTATTATTCTACAATTCTTTCTTCTTTCTTAAAATAATCTTCTCTTAATTTCTTTTAAAATTCTATTTAACTTCTTTAAGCTTCTCTTTATCTAATTTTAGCAGACTATGCCCTTTTCTAAGCACTTATTCTTTTTTATTCTTATTATTGTTAAAAAAATTCTTATCTTCTAAGTTCTTATTCTTCTTCTTCTTATTTCCTTTATTAATACTCTAATTCAGCTTATTTCTCCTTCATTTTTCTATCTCTCTCTAATCTTTATTTTAATTCCTTTTATTATTGTTCTCTATTAATTGCTTCTGCTTATCTTTATTATTCTTCAATTTATTATTATTAAAGTCTTTATTATTCTTTTTGAAAATATTCTTATTATAATTACCGATTTTTCTTTTAATCTTCTAGTTCCTTCAATCTTTTTTATCTAGCTATAGTTTCTTATTTTGCTTAAAATTCTTATTGTCTTTATTCTTGTTTTTTCTTTCTTTATTCTTCAAATTATTACATCTTTTCCTATTATTATTAATTTTATTATTCACGCATTAACATTAACTCTTATAAATGTCTTTACCTCATCATTTCCATATATTTTCTTTTCTATACTTAATCCATAAATTTTGATGCATTTGAACTACTAAGAGGTCTATCTCCTTTCAATTAAGTGATATTTGATTCAATTTTTTTTCTTTTTTCTTTTTCAATCAAAGCTTCTCTATCCTTTATTAACATATAAACTTTTTATTATCTTCTATATTCATAATGTTTATAGAAATCATCCAAGTTCTGATCCTGTAATGATTTTTCTTATTTTAACATTAGTCCCAATTTCTCTTTATTTATAAAAAGCAACTCTTCTTATGCCATTCCTCTTTACTTTAAAACCATAATTGAACGAGGACTGTTGATTCTACATCTTTAATCAGCTGGATTGAAATTGATTAAAGAAATCATTTATATTAATAAAAATTATAAATGGATTCTATATATTAAAATCATTATTGTTTGAATTCAAACTCCCATTTCTTTAATTATTATTTATCTTATTGAGGTTTCTCTGCAAATTTGGCACTATTAGTAGACTCCACTAAAGAAACATCATTAATAGAAATTCTAGACAAAATACTCATAGTTTCATCAGGTAAAGGTTATTATTATTAGAAATGTAATGTTTAACTTCTATTATGGATTTTAAAATTATCCTTTTTGCCACTATTACTTATACTATTAGTTTTATTGTGAGAAACATCCAATTATTATTATTTTGATCCTAATGATTACTATTATTATTCTAATGAAACATAACTTAATTAAGCCATTTCTTTTATGAAAGAATCATCCATATTAAATTGTCCATTTAATTTTTAAAGTTATTATTTAATCCAAATTATACATCTCCCATTTTATTGGGGTATTCTAACAATTTCTGGATTAAGTAAATCAGAACCATTATTGAGTGATTAAAAAAAGTGATTCAATATAGAAATTAATGTGCTTAGTGTATCTTGTAAAGAACATACTTCATGAATTAAACCTTTTCTTGTAGAAACCCATGTGTCAAAACCATTTGATTATGAAATTTAAGTCTTTAATGGCATTGTATCATATCTATTGGCATAATTGATTCTATCTTTGCTTCTTAACTATATTATATATTATGAAAAATAACCTAATCTTTCATTTTCAAGAATTCTAATTCTTTTTTTTTGAATTCACTTTACATTACTTACACTTTGTTTTGTATCTTAATAACTTTTTAATTCAACTCTTCCTGTCTATTAAATTAATTGATACCTTTTCTTAGATAAGTTTATCATTTGCCAATTTATTCTATTTATTCAATAAAGTAATTTGATTTTCAAGTTATCCTATTTGTTTTATTCTATAAAAAATATATTAAATAGAGTTCTACTTTAATTCTATTTCTTCTTATAATCTTTTAGCCTTAATCTTTAAAGATTCATTGTCACTTCTGATTTTGAAAAATTCATCTTCATGATTGTTAATATTTTTCATGGTGGCTGATTTAAATATAAATACTGCATGTATTATTTCATAAACTTTTGATAAATATAAGGGTATGTTATAATTATCTTCTGGAAAAACAGGCATTTCTATTATAAGAATGATTAGGAGAAGTACATTGTTAATTTAAAATTCCATTAAATTATTTAAGCATTTACATCCATTCTAAAGAATTAATTGAAAGTTTATACTTTTAGTTTCACATACAATACATGATTCTGATATTTTACAATCACATCTATAATCCTCAATTTCATCAACTATTTTTTCAAGGAAGCTTGACATCTAAGACTTCTCTGAAAAGATGATCTTAATTAATTAGATTGTATACGCTTTATTGATATGAATTTTATTACATTATATTAATTTATAAATTAGAGTACTTTTATTAACAAAAAAAATAAAATTTTTAAGAAATAATTTATATGTTAAAAGCTTTGGGAAGTTTTTTTTAACAAAATAATCAAAAGAATAGGGAAACTGATTCTTAGGATTTTTTTTTCCTGAATAAATTCACAAAAAAAATGATGTTAAATAAAATAATGGTTGCCAAGAGATATGAATAAGGCAGTTTAGTTAGTTAATTTGATGATTGTGATGGAAATATGTCTCATTATGATGAGGATATATTGAGATAATTAACCATTTACTCATATAGAGATTGCTTATTAATAGAAATGGATATTATATTTGTAAAACATCATCAAGAAATTTTATCATTTTGTAATGTAACAAATATATATAAAACCTTTAGAAAATAGATTTAATAAGCAATTATCTACAATCAAATTTAAATAAAAATTTACAATCTGAAGGAATTATTTTTTACTCTTATTTGGATCAATTAATGGCTAAATACAAAATATATTTACCAAACAAAAGTTGTTTATAGAATTTGTCAGAAAAAGAATTAAATATCTTAATTTTTAATGTTAAATAAATACATGAAAAAATGGAAGAGTCAATTGTGGCCTATAGAGATTAATTACTTTCTGCCCTTGATTTAGACTAATATTCAATTTCAATGTATTTTCCAAATCATCTACCATTATTTGATTAGTATATAGATGAAAATATTAAAATTGAAGTTAATAATAATTTAACATTCGAATGCATAATAGCAAGAAAATGTGAAATTTTTTAAGGAAAAATATACTTTGAGGGTGGATAACATAAGAATATAGAAGATCTATCCTAAAATGATTAAGAAATAGTAAAAAATTAAAATAATCCAATTCTTTAATAGTTAAATTATGAAGTTAAGATTTATCGTATTGAAGTTAAAATTAATCCAATGAATTAAAGAAATATTAATAACTTAAAATAAATCCTTGAAGGAGAACTACTTCAAGAATTTTGCAGGACTCTTGCTGAATAGTAGATGTAAATATAAGAGACGTTTTGTTCTATTTAAATACCTGAAGCTGATCCAAAATAAAAGAATTTCTTATAAGAATAATTACCTGATGTAGAAATATCAGTATTTATGAAATTATTAATATTAAAAGAAGTTATGTATACAATTAGAGAAAACTAAAAACTACTAAAAAATCCTAAATTTAAAGGTAAATTGTCTGTTGTGAAAATGATTAGATTTTGCAATGCTTTAGGTGTAAGACCTATTTGTATCATGTAATAAAATGATAAAAAATCTATAGATCTCAAAGCAAATCGAGAAAATAATAATAAAATCATACAAAATTTGATATAAGTTTTATTTTTTAAAGACAGATATGATGATAAAATAAAACCTATAGATACTTTATGTGGGGAATTCATGATTAATTTATGTAATTTTGGACTTTAAGATTTTCCAGATATTGATAATATTTTGGTTAAACTAGAAAAATTACTTCTTTTAGTCAAATCAATTCATTGTGTACCTTTAGATTGATAAATTTAAATATATACATAAATGAATTTATTATACAATTATTTATTTAATAAATAATCAAACATAAAAATATCAAAAAATATGAATTAACTCCTAAATGATTAATAAAAGCGAAAATGTCCTTATTGTTAAAATCTATTTATTGGATAAAAGATTTTGGAACATGAAAAAGAATGTTAAAACAAATAAAATGGAGAATAATATTAATAAAATGTAAATAAAATTCCTATCTATATAGAGGAATTATGAAAGAAACTAAATAAATATTTAACAAATACAAAGTCCAAATGATCTTAACTCTAGATAAAAAATCTAACAATTATTAAAGAAATGCGATTATTGTAATGAAGATTACCCTTCAGAAGTTTATAATTTACACATATAAAATTGTGATGCAAAGACATTATTATAAACATATTTATAAACTGAATGTCCATCTTAACTTATATCATAAAATACATAAAATGTTGAAGATGAAGAAAATGAAAAATAAAAAATTGAAATTCTAACATAATTTTTAGAATTAATAGAAAAAAAAGGAGATATATTAGAAAAAGGGGAAGAATTAGTTAAAATATCAAATTTTTCAATTGAGCCTTTCATACGAACTTTTAAAAATAAGATGTGTAGATTATGCAAATTAAATTTGGTATTAGATGAAGAAATATTAATTATGAAATGTTGTTCTTAAATTTATCATAATACTTGTTTTGCTTAACTAATCAAATAAACTATTAATTGTGAATGTGGAAAATAGATAATTATTGATTGATTTATTGCTTTATATAATTAAAAAAATCTACATATTAATATAAGAATTAAATTAGTTAAAATATTTGAAGAACCGTATTAATATTATCATTCTTAATCATCTTCTTCAAATCCCATCTCCTATTAAGTGACATCAGTTTTGCAAATAGGGCATGTACTCTATTCTTTAAACCATTCTGAAATACATTTCTTATGAAATCTATGTATACATGGTAATAGAATTAATTCTTCTCCATCTTCATAATTATTAATACATATTGAACATTATTTATATTCTTATGACAAACCATCATAAGGTACAAATTTTATAATTGCTAAATTTTCTAATTCTTAAGGAGCTTGATGCAAATGATTCCTATTATATTGATTAAATTTACATCATAGGAATGAAGAAAAATCCTCTTCTTGTTTAATTTGAAAAAAAAGGATTACTTAGAATTTAATCCATTAAAGCTTATAAAGAATTTCTTTAAATTTAATTTCTACCCATATTAAAGATTGGAAATAAATTATGTTATTGTTATTATTATTATTATTATTATGATGCTTAAGTTATTATTCTTTGAGATTAAACTTATCCTGTATTCAAATTTGTAGTAATAATTGTTTTTCTAATTGTTCCATCTGGTAATACTTCAACTTTTGTTCTTGTGACTTAATTATGATTTCTATGTTATGGTTAATTATAATGAATATGATTTTGATTGTTTATTTGTTATTAAATATAATCATCATTATTTTCATAAGGATTATGATGAGTATTTTATTATTCATGAATATTTTCATCTTAATATTCTTCTATAGATAATTATTCAATTAATTTTTTAGTATCACATAAAGGATAATGTTCTTCTAAAATTTCTATAGGATATTCTTAATCACAGTATTCACATTTCTTCTATGTTCTTTTTAATAATGATTCATTATATTAATTAATATTCTATTATTGTATCCTTTATACTTATGAAGTATTTTTATATTCTGGATTATCTGATCTTCTTGGATTGTTGATTATTTTATTTAAATTTGAGTTGTTATCCTTTTATGAAGAATAAATATGTGATTCCACAAACTAAACAGGTTATCTTGAGGAACTTTATTATAATCTTGATTATTATTGATGATTATTCTATGATTAAAATTGAGATTGATTTTCGTTTATTCTAGATTGGATTTCAGACTAATAATTAGGATGATTTGATTAATTGCACTCTAATTTATGTGCATACATCTAACATTGATGTATTCTTTTCTTACAATATTTACATCTTACATAATCTTGATTTTCAGATTTCATTCTATTTAACACAATAATTAATTAGTTTGAAATTGTTGTAATTTAGTTTTGGATCTCAAAAATCTTTTCATAATAGAATAAATTAAAAATAGAGTTGTAATTATTTATATGAAATATGTTTTTTGGTTTTAGTTGTTAAAGAGTGTGTTTATTAATAATTTGTAAAAAATATAATACAGAATTCATCAATTAAATTAAATTAAGAAAGATGGTTGAAAAATCTACAATGAGATGGTTATGTGCTATTTGTACTTGCTGTTGGTGGTTAAATTATTATGGATTTTTAAATAATTGTGTAAGAGGATGCTAAATTTGTATAGATGGTAAATTTAATTAATATTTATTTCAAGTTTTTGATGCAACAGTTTCAGCTGTTTGGAAGGGTATATTTTGTGTATTTATGTGTTGTTGTTTTGGATTTGAATGTGTAGCATGTGTATTATGTATCTATTCTTGCATTGAATTATTTAATGATCCATGTTAAAGATATTAAGCTGAAGATTCATGGATAAATGCTTTTTGGCAATTAGTTTATCTAAAAGATCTAGAAATAGAAGGAACAGTTAGAGAGAAACTTAAAGAGATATTTGCTAAATGATAAAATGAATAAAATATATAATGGATTGTATGTTCATTCTTATTTAAAGTTCTTTTTTATTTTTATATTATTATTTAATTGTTAAAAGATATTGAAATTATATATATAAGCAATGCAATTAAGTAAAAGTCTGAATACTAATTATTAACTCATTCTAATTTATATTGTTATTAAAATTGTGCTTGCTTCATGGTTATTGGATTACATTTCTCATAATCTGTTGAAAACTTTTTTTTCTCTTCAAAATAATTCAAGCAAAGTGCTGATTCAGTATGAGTAGCCTTGGATTCAAATTTAAAATATAGATAAGTTCCAACACAAAGACAAGATATTATCATATTTATAATATGAATAATTAAGTTACTGTATGTTTTAATCAAAACAAATTAATAACATGCTGATCCAGCAGATATCAATATAGGTGATATTCCTAATAATTGGAGAGTAGAATCATTTAAATTTCTATTTATAGTTGGTGGATAAGAACATCTTCTTAATAATGTATATTTGCATGCCCAATAATATAGAAATAATGATAATATCTACATCATCATTCCATATGGGAATATACATAAATAAAACATACTCATCAAAATACTTTTATAAATAGTTGAATATTTATCTGCTATTCTATAATCTGGTCCTTCAAATAATTCATGTGTTTATTATTAGGTAAGAATAATCTATCTTTTATCTTATTCCTTCAATATTTAATTTTATTTTATTAATTTAATAATATATAATGGATCTAATATTTCTAAGATTGGCAATATTATTAAATTGCCTAAAAATATAAAAAATAGACTAACTGCTAAATTATTTTAATCAAAATCAGTAAATATAAATAATCCAAAAGGTACAAGGGCTGTATTAATAAATTACATTATTGTTTAAGTTACCATAACACTTCTAGTTTCATTTGTATAAGTAGTATGTTTTTCATACTTTGAAGTTATTTTAATGAGCATCTCTAAAATTTAATTAATAATTAAAATTGCTAAAGCACACAAACCTGATAATACATATTTTACATAAAATGTATTACTACTTTATGCTTAATTTTGAGTATATGAAATTCCATATACAATAAAAGCTCCAACTAATACAACAAGAAAGTTTAAACTTAAAGCCAACATTCTTTTGCATCTTTTTTATGAATGACTTGTGTTGAAATTTTACCAAATTATATCTAAAGGTTCAGGTGCTCTTCTAATATAAATTCTTTAACCATTTATAAATTTCCATTGCTATTTATCATTATTTAAATAATATAATAATTTATCACAACATCCAACATAATCCATCATTATTTCATACCAATGATTTTAATTACATATATCTAAAATTTAATCAACTAGACTTTCCTCTTATAATGTTACTAAAACATAATCAGTTCTTTAATATAAATTATTAAGTGTGACTTATTATTCAAAAAGAGAAATCTATTTATCTAAAACTTATATTTCAAGCATCAACTAATTTAAAATATCATTTTTCTCTCTGACTTCTTATGGACGTGTCATCAAAGCATAAATTTTTTATTATTCTTACAACTTTTCATTCTTTTTCTTCTAATCATTCAAATAATCTTAAATATTTAAAGGACGTATTATTTTTACTATGGATGATGAGTTTACATTAAAGTATTTCATAAAATATTATTCTATCTATTATTTTTCATGAGTATAAGGATAATTTCTTAATAATATAGTAAAATCACTTGGTGAACTATTTATAGAAAAATGAAGGTTTCTTTATTAAAACCATTTAATTAAGAATAAACCAGCTGTCACTAGAAATGTTCCAAGAAGTGCTAATACAGCCTAAATTGTTAATTATAATTCTGTTTTATTGACAGTGTATGCTACTCCTATAAAATGATAACATCCTTATTCTTAATTTTCTTCATTATCCATCAAATTAAAATGATATTCCTTGTAACATAAGTCAGAAGTAGTGATAATATTGTATATTCCTACAAGAACGAAGATTAGTAGTAATAGAATTGAATATAATTTTATAGATTGAAAGAATAAAGGGATTCCTTCACCTAAAATAAATCAATTTATTATAAATACCTAAAAATTGTAGTCTTATGATGTCTTCACATACTCCTATTTGTATTTTATTTATTGCCATATTACAACATGGACAATATTCTTATTAATTTTGATTCTAATATCCAACTTATTTTGCTTTAGCATGGGCTTAGGCTAATTCTAATATAATTATAGATTGAATAATTACAAAAATCAGGAGGTAAAGCAAAGGGATTGTATAGTTTATTTTAATTCATTAATATAATATATCCCAAATCCACCAATCAAATTAGAGGTTCAATGTTTTTTGTGTGCCAATTTTTGACTCACATTTTTTATATTAAAAATGGCAAGAACTAAATAAACTGCAAGAAAGAGCACTGCTGGTAACAAAAAACCAACTAAACATTTGGCTACTAAAGCAGCCAGAAAAACTGCTCCAGCTGTAGGTGCTGCTGGAGGTTTAAAGAAGCCACACAAATTTAGACCAGGAACTGTTGCTTTAAGAGAAATTCGTAAATATCAAAAATCAACCGAATTATTGATCAGAAAATTGCCATTCCAAAGATTAGTTAGAGAAATTGCTCATGAATTCTAAAAGGAACTTAGATTCTAAAGCTCTGCTGTCTTAGCTCTCTAAGAAGCTGCTGAAGCCTATCTTGTTGGATTATTTGAAGACACAAACTTATGTGCAATTCATGCTAGAAGAGTCACAATTATGTCAAGAGACATTCAATTAGCTAGAAGAATCAGAGGAGAAAGATTCTGATATTTTATTCCAGAATATTATTATATAAGATTTCATAAACCTTTAAATTTAAATTGCTATTATATCGATTTCACTCTCTCATTTAACATGTTTTCTACTTACTATAAAATCCTTGGTAGTTAACAATTAAAGTAAATTAGAACCATAATATTTCTAATAATATAGAAAATTATAGTATATTAAAAAAGTACGAAAATTAATATTTTATATATCAATATTAATAGGGTATTAAATTTATAAGTATTATCTCAAAACAAAAAATATGTATTTTGAATGCCCTTGCTCCTTTAGAAAGGAATTAGAATAGGAGAGTTAAATAATTGAACACATCGATATATGTTAAGAATTTAACATTGATAGTCCACTTTGCAATATGTATAAAAGAGCAAATGTTGAAGAAATATCAATAGAATAATTAGTAACTTTCTTATGCGATCTTAAATTACAAGTAGAGAGAATTGAGAATGTTTTAAAAATAAGTAGAATAATATAATAATTATATAGGAGGCTTTAGAAAAAAAATAATGCCAATTATTTCAGACCTAAATTTTGATCATTGTTCTAAATCCACATCTGGTTCAAAAATAAGAAAAAATAATGTTGGAATTAAATAAAATAATATTGTAGTTAGAATCCTTTAAAAAACCAATTCTAGTGAATAATAATCATTTAAAATTAATTAGGAGAGTCTAAATTAAGATAACCAATTAAATCTAACTTCCTCTCTTTCAACTCATCATTATTTTGAAGATGAGAAATCTAGTAATCTTATAATTCATTAAACAAAAGAGACAATTTAAGACTAATTAATTACAAATTGTAAATAATAATAAGATGAAAAAATTGCATGTGAAGCTTGTAGAAAAACATTTTATTTTAATCAAGATTTTGAAAAGCTATGGTTCTTAGAAAATTGTGGACATGTAATGTGTAAATTATGTATTCATCGATTGGCATAAGAAAAATATGTTGAAAATGATGGAAGAATTTTGTGTTAGGAAATTGGTTGTATAGCTTGGATTAAAGCATTTGAATTAAAATAAATACTTGGAGTTGATAAATTTAATGATTTAGATTAAAAATTAGCATTTAAAAATTAAGATATCATTGAATGCATTAAATGCAAATCTCAATTCTTTTTTGAAAAAGGTAATCCCAAAGATTTAGTAAAAGATTAATAAGGTAAGAATATCAGTTGTGAAGCATAAATTAATTATGCTAATAATAGATTTATTTGTAAATAATGTAAAACAGAATAATGTAGAGAATGTAAAGCAGTTCCTTTTCATATTGGAATGACTTGTTAAGAGTATAAGATTAATTCATAAGCAAATAAATGTATTCTTTGTAATTTTCCATGTGAAGGAAAAGTATGTAATTAAGATGATTGTCAAAAAAGATTTTAAAGATTATGTTAAAATAAATTAGATTGTGGTCATAGTTGTAATGGAGTAAAAGGAGAAGAATGTTTATGTTTAATTTGTTCAAACTAAGAACCAGATGATTATTGTAATATGTGTTTTATTGAACCCTTAAAGAGTGCTCCATGTATTAAAACAGAATGTGGTCATATATTTCATGAAGAATGCATTTTTAAGAAATTAGATTCCAAATGGAATGGATATAGGATTATATTTAACTATTGTACATGTCCTTTATGCAAAAAATTCTTGGATATAAAACATAAGGAAATTAAAAATAAAATAAATCAAGCTTTATAATTAAAATTATATGTATAGGAGTTATGTTTAGAAAGATTACATATAGAAGGAATGAAATAAGCTTAAGAATTAATAGATCCTAAAAGTTAATTTTATTAAAAACCTCAAGAATTTGCAATGGATAAATTTTGTTTTTATGAATGTTTTAAATGTAAAAAGCCTTATTTTGGAGGAATTAAAAATTGTTAAGCTAATACAGATTATAATGAAAGAACTTAGTTCAATAAGGAAGATTTAATATGTCCTAGTTGTTGTCCTATATCTTTTGAAGATATATGTAATTAACATGGTGATAAATATATTGAATTTAAATGTCGATTCTGTTGTTCGGTTGCTGTTTGGTTTTGTGGGTATATATATAAAATAAATATATTTAGAGGAACAACTCATTATTGTGAACCATGTCATAGTGGAAGGAATCCGAATATGAATAAACCTTGTCCTGGACTCGAAAAATGTCCATTACGTATTAAACACAAGCCAACTGGATAGGAGAATGCCTTGGGATGTGCACTTTGTAGAACTAAAAGATTTGATGATATACTTAAATAAAACTGATTATATAATTATTTGCTTTAATTTTATTAATAACCTATCATATGATAGTAAATCTATAGTCAGATATATATTAATTCTATATATTTTTGTATATTCTTTTCATAATTTTACCTTAACATTTATTGTAAATAATAAATGGAATGAAAAATGCAGACTGAATATTAATTCTAAGGTTTTATTAATTAAATATGCGTTCAAATTATGCAACAAATACCGAGAATGGTTCTGCAACTAAGCCATAACAATATTTTGAGGGTAATAGAAAAGGAGAAGTGAATGAATTGAAAATGTATCTAAATATTCATTGAATATAGATTGGTTAAGAATACTATTAATGAAAAGGATGATAAAAAGAAAAGAGAAGTAGTTAAGAAGGTGATTGCTTATATGACATTGGGTAGTATTAGATACTAAATTAGGAATCGATGTATCTAAATTATTCCCAGAAATGTGTATGGCTTCTTATACTAATGATTTGGTATAAAAAAAGATGATATATTTATATTTGACAACTTATGCAGAATAGAACAAGGATATGGCATTCATGGCCATAAGTACATTTTAAAAGGATTGCAAACACAATGATCCTAAAATTCGTGGATTTGCTTTAAGAAATTTATGCTCTCTTAGATTTAGTGGTGCTATAGAATTTCTAATGCCTGCAATAAAAGAGGCATTATCAGATATTGATGCATATGTTAGAAAAACAGCAATAATGGGATGTGTTAAAGTATTTTATATGCAACCAGAGTAATTAAATAATATTGAAGACTAATTATATAAAATGATAAGTGATAATGATCCTTTAGTAATTATAAATGCTATTCATGCATTAAATGAAATTTTAGCATAAGAAGGTGGTATGGCATTATCAAAAAAGATGGTTGATTATTTATTAGGAAGATTGAAAGAATTTAATGAATGGGGATAGGCAACCATTTTGGATGAGCTTTCTAAATATTCCCCTAAAGATGATAAGGAAATGTTTAATATTATGAATTTATTAGAAGAGAGATTGAAACATTCATGTTCTGCAATAGTTTTAGGAGTTATCAAAGTTTTTATGAATTTTACTAAAAATAAACCTTAAATATATGAATAAGTTATTACTAGAGTCAAATTACCATTAGTAACATTAGCATCAATTAGTGAAGGTAATTTTGAAATAATGTATACTATTTTGTGTCATATCAAATATATTGCATCTAAAGGATATAATTCTGTATTTGCATCTGATTACAAATCCTTTTATTGTAGAGTAGATGAACCAACATATATCAAATTACTTAAGCTTGAAATTCTATCATTAATTGCATGTGACTTTAATTTAGGAGATATGCTTAATGAATTAGGAGAATATGTTACAGATGTTGATCAAGAGATATCTAAAAAATCAATCTAAGCTTTAGGAGCTATTGCAATAAGATTGCCTGACTTAGCTACTGCAATTGTTAAATAATTATCATCATTTGTTACTCTATAAGATTATATCACAAATGAAGTCATTCTTGTGTTTAAAGATATTTTGAGAAAAGAACCTAAACATATTAAAGATTGTTTAGAAATTATTCAATCAGATAATATAACAGATTCAAATTCTAAAATTGCATTAATTTATATACTTGGTCAATTTGGAAGTCAAATCCCTTTGGCTCCATATATTCTAGAAACATATATAGGAGCATAGGAATCAGTTGAATTAAAACATACACTCCTTACATCTTGTTTGAAAGTGTTTTTTGTTAGAGCCCCAGAAATGCATTAAGTGTTGGGTAAATTATTTTATGTAATTATTAATAATGAGAATGAAGATATTGATTTAAAAGATAGAGCTGCATATTATTATAGAGCATTAAATTCTAATGCTAATGAAGTTAAATAGCTTTGGCAATATAGTATAAAAGTTGATAAATTCCTTGAAGAAACTATTATAAATAAAGAAGCTCTATTATTTGAATTCAATTCATTATCTGTTATTTATGAAAAGAATGTTAACAAATTTATTAAACCTATTGAATACTTTAATAATCTTAGAAATAAAGAGTTGTAAGATCTTAACTAAGAATAATAATAAACTTAAACAAGTACAACTTAAGAATAAACATCTGATGTTATAGAAAATCCATAACCATAATCTTATGGTTAAACTAATGATCTTCTTGAAATTTCTGATTAACCTCAATAATAAATGTATTTGAGTGTAGATAGTTTCATAGTCAATTTTGCAATAGATGCTGATCATTTTGAAAATATGTGGACTAATTTAAATGATGGGTAATTAATTTATCATTAATATTAGTGCTACCTTTACTAGAATGTTAATTAGAAATGATATTGCTAATGAAACTTCAATTGAATAATTATTTAAATAATATAGGCTGTATAATATTGCAGCAGGAGAAGAAGAGAATGTCTTGAAAATGTATTTCTATGGATCACACTAATGCTAAGTCTTTTTTGAATTTGAGATTAACAAGAATCTTAGTACAGTTATATTAAATACAAGATCTGAAATTGAAGATCAAGCATATTTAGCTTCTAAATATGTTGAAGATTTTCTTAAATAAGTTCATTTAATTGAATGATAATATTATATTACATATATATATATATATTAGAGTTATCTTTTTTAATACATATATGGAATTTGATTCATTAATAAAAGATATTAATTAAATCAGATTAGAAATAAATGAAAAAGTAATTTATAAATTCATATAAGATTAAAAGAATTTAATTAAATATGAACATTTAAACAATATATAACATTTCATTTACTACAGATTATGAGTTTTAATTTTATAAAGGAACAAATACTTTAAGAGTTATATAATTTTAATTATATATATATATTATGTCACTTTAAAGAGATAATATGTTAATAAAAGAAAATAGATTAAAACGAATTCAAAAGCTATACATTGCTAAAAATTTGGTTATGAATGAACCATAAACATAAAGTGACAGAAATATTTTTCAAGAAATTAATGATGAATTCAATATTGATAAAGGTCCAAAATATAATTAAAAGGGTGAAATCATTAAACATTCAATTTTAGGAAAACCTGATTGGTTCAATAAAACAAAGTATGGAAAAAAATAAGCATAATTTGATGAATTTAATCTTCGATAACTTCCACAAAAATCTTAGACAAGAATTGATTAAGATTAAAGATCCATGGCAAAGAGTGATGTAAAAAGTTTATAAAAAGGTGGAGGCTCTGGAAAATTCAAAAAGGAAAAGAGAGATTAATTAACAACTAAAACTCAATTGATTTAAGAATTGGAAAAGATTAAAGAAAGAATAGATATGAATAAAGAAATTGAATAAAGAAAATTGAAGTATTTATTAAATACTTATATTAGAGAGTTATAACCTATTGTAAGATCTAATATTACGAAATAAGAAAGAGCAATGGACAAACATAATAAGATTGAATAATACTGGAATGATTTTACTTATAAATAAGCAAATCAATTAGGTAGATTTCCTTCTGATTGCCAATTAATATAAGCTGAAAATTATAGAACTAGATTAGAAGCTGCAGCAGCATTTGATGCTCTTAAAACAGATTATGAAAGATTTGGACCAAGAGTTTGGTAAATGACTCTTAGAAAACCTGATTAATCTAATGAAATGTTGATTAAAATGAAGGATACAGAAATGATTGTAGAAAATTAAATAAAATATGATTTTATAGTGGTAATTAATATTTAAGATATTTAGGGATCTGATTTACCTAATGCTTTTACAGAATCATCTGTTTGTGGACATAAGGGTGGTATAGAATATTATAGAAAACCTAATTTCTTACCTGATAGCAGTCAATTAACGATTTCCAGTAGATTTAGAAAATCTACAGATTCTGAAATGAATTAAAGTTCTTTACCTTTTAAGAGTTTTAGAAGTGAAGAATATTTGATGAAAAAGATTGAAAAATAAAAAAGTTAATTCAATTAATCTCATATGTTATCAATTGATAAGACTGATGGATATGATTAATTAATTATATTAGGAAAGAATTAATATGAAGTAGAAAAATAAATGTTATTAAATGATGGAACAGATAATACAGGAGTTTATCGTAAGAATATTGAAAAGATATCTGAAGAATAAACTAAAGAATAAATTTATGAATAGAATTTTACTGGGAAATAGAGATTAATTTTACCATAGATTTATAAAACATAAATATCTAGAATTAAAAGATAAGGATCTGTCACAAGCAAAAGTTAGGATTCAAGAAGTAGTTAGGATTTTTAAACAGAAAATTAAACTGTTATATAATGAATAGAAAGATTTTGATTTTGTTTTTCACATGATTAATATACTTATTTTATATGAAGCTTTTTCATTTTTTCTTGTTTCCTCCTTTAGCTTAAGCAGTTGATTTTCCTCCTGCATTATTCTTTCTCAAAGCTTTTAATTAGGTACTGAGGAGTGCACTTCTCTATTTTTATAATTGATAATAGCATTACTCTCTTTCTGAGAATCATAACTCTAAATCTATCAAAATCTGTTAATTTAGCTCTTAAAGCTTTCTTGGCAACTTTCTTGGCAGCAATAGTATTTTGATATTGTGTAAATGGGTCATTCTTTTTAATTGCCTTGGTAATCACACCAGTTCTAGCACCTCTTGTGGCACCTTTAAGATTGAATTTGGTAAGTGTCAATCTTCTAATTGGGATGACCTATCTTTAAACTCCTGTTGTTGGTCCATCAATAAGGACTCTCTTATCGTTGAGGATTTCAATAATAGTGGCTAATTTGCCTTCTTATGGACCATAGTTGATCTTGACAACTCTTCCAACTTCAACAAACTTTCCAAGTCCCTAGAAAAATTAATGGATGTTCTTACCATCTCTAATAAAACAAATTTTTTTTATTATTTAAAAATCCTTTTAATCTTTTTAAAAAGAGATGTTAAACAAATATAATATGTATTATTAAAATATATTCAATCAACTAAAGACTTCTCTTTTCTTATGAATATATAAACTAATTTAGAGAATTATATATAGAATTCAAATTTGTTTATATTAATTTATATAGAATATAATTTTAATGTACAAGAATTATGTATGAACTCATAAATTTTACATCTCTTTTTTAGTTAAGTGAATTTTTAGTATAATTTATTATTAATCCTATTATAAATTTAATATGATGAGAATAAAAATTTTATCAATTCCAATAAATTTTATATATAAATTGATAAAACACAATTGATTATTATTTTTGGAAATAAAACTATTACAAAAAGAGATCAATTAATTTGTGATTAGAATAATAAAAGATAATTAGATAAAAATAATCAAAATATATAGAGTATTTTAATGTAATTATTAAAAATACTTTTAAATCAAAATATAAAAAACAAATAAAATTATAATACATTACTTTAACATCTATTTCTTATTGACAAGTTTATTTCCATTAAAAAAAAAATTAAATATAGCCCTATTATATTTACTTTAATATTTAGATGTTTATTTTAATCAATTTTAGAGTAAATGAGAAGGATATTACCTGGAACTAAGAAAATAAAATAGAATTAAATGAAACTTATAAATGAATAAAACACATTAATGAATTTACTCTGCCTAAAAAAAAAAAAAAATATATAAATAAATAAGACAGTAACTGATACTCCTTATAACAAATAGAAGAGAATGTGTAAGTAAATTTAGATGATTATATCTATAATTTATTTAGAATGGCTAATAAAATGGCTTAAATATATTTTAATTATGTGGAAATAGAGAGATATGTGTATTATTTTTTATCTAATTATTGGCAAACAATTATAATTTTAGATATTAATTATGATTAGTATTTAATTTAAGCTAAGTGGTTAATGATTGAAAATAGTAGATGAATCAAATAATGAGAGCTAAACTGAAATTTTCGGACAACATTTATTAGGATTATTATGAATAGTGAAAAATATATAAATAAAATTATTAAATAGATATGTCTAGAACAAACAAATAGGTTGAGTAATAGCCAGCACCAAACAAGAAGGTTTAAGCACCTGCTAAGCCTTAAAAACCAAAGGAGAATTATTTGACTCCAGAGGAAATCAATGATTTGAGAGTAAGAGTGTTGTAACCATAAAAAGGAAACATTTGATTTATTTGATGATGATAAGAGTGGCACAATTGATGCACACGAAATTAAAAAGGTGCTTGAAGATTTAGGAGTTGATGCTAGAAACAAGTTTGTGTATCAAATGGTTTAAGATTTGGAAAAGTATTAATATACATCTTAATATTAGTTTTGGAGGCTCAATTGATTTTGATACTTTTGTTAATATTATATCAGATAGATTGGGAAATAATAAAACAAAAGAGGGTGCATTCAAATTGTTCCAAATTTATGATCCTGAAGATACTGGGTATATATTTGAAGATATTTTAGATTCATTGATTTCGTGAATCTTAAACGTGTGGCAAAGGAATTGGGTGAAACTCTCAATGATGATGAATTGCATGAAATGATCCATCATATTCACATTCTAAGAAAAACAGAGAGTCCAGAATAAATCTCATTTGAGGAGTTTTACGAAATCATCACCGCTCCAAGAAGATATTGAGAAAATAAAATCACATATATTAAATCATCATATGGCAAATATATATCTATATTTAAATATAATTCAAAATTACAAGATGAAGAATAAGATAATAATTATTAAATACTTCAAATATTACTTATAATAAATAAAATTAGTATGAAAATGTTAAAAATAATAATTATTATTATTATTTTACATTTATAAACATATAATATATTTTTAAAAGATTATAGTTCTCAACCTATAAGTTCAATTATCTACTGTCTATAAAAATAGGATTTATTTGCAACTTTAGATTTTTAATATTTGAAATATTAAATGAATTAAGAATCATTATAATTGAATATTATAATTAATATTAATTTTTATATTAACCATGAGAAATTATATCAATTTTATGATTCTACAATGCCATCTGATTAAAAATACAGATTTCGATTTGTTAGATTTTGAGGAGATCCATCAAATTAAATTATTTAAGGTGAATGTTCTCCTTAAGGAGAGCAATCTAATTCTATTTTACACTAAGTTCTAAAAGGAGAAGATGATAATTATAGAAATGGTAAATCCCTGTAAGTTTGTGATGGTGGATCCTCCTTTGATTTTATAGATTCCTAATTATTTAACTATTCTGCTTATAGATTTCTGTTTTTCTTAACCTCTTATAATTGATTAATTTCATTTTCTAATAAACCTTATCTACAAACTGGACAATTAGCTTATTTTGTTGTCCTTTAATAGAATATTAGTATACCAATCATATAAACATTGTTCGTGAAAATAATGATTGCAAGGAGTTTAACAATATTTCTCTTTTAATTCAAATTAAACTAAACAAACTGAACAAGTATCAGAACTCATTTTAGAATCCACTTTTTTAGTTGGCATATATTTTTTTAATACTTTTCTATCCAAAACTGGTTTAATTTAAGTAATTTTTTTGTATTATCTTCTATAATGACATAATATTATTAGAAAAAGTAATAGACCAAAAATTACTATAGAAATCAAAAGAATAGTAGCCCAAAATGGAAATTCTTCATTTTAAAAAGGACATCTATATTTATTATTTATTATATGTACGTAATTGTAATTGTAATTTCTTGAATTTAAGTGGAATTGAAATTATACAATCCAATTATATATATACTATCCTAACTATCTTCTGTTTAAGATAAGGAAATTTAATTTTCATTATTATCAGTATTTAAAACAACAAAATTTTATAGAAATGATGGAAGTCTAGTTACATTAACTTTATTAAATGAAATGATAGAAATACCAAATAAGGATTCTCCATTTTAAACATAAACCTAGTAAATTATTATAATATTAATTACTTCATAATTGTTATTATCAAGAATAGTATAAGCATAAAACCAGGTATTGTTCAAAATTAGAATTGTTACAGAAAATTCTTTTTAGATTTGTTAAATTGAAAGACTGCAATTCTATCCATAATGAGGGAATTAACAAGGTGATTAAATATGTTATTTCTAAAATTGAAATTAGATTTACAGCTTCATTTAGAGTCAAATTAAAATGCATTGTTTTATTGATGTTTTTTTGATTTTAAAAGTACTCTAATAAATTACAACTAACTTTGATAGTAATATTTTCAGTTTAATCAAAATATACTTTCTGAATATTAGCTTTAATTGAATAAGCTAATGAATCATTATAAGTTTAATTATTTATGATGATTTATAGCAATGGTAAACAATAATTATTTATTGGTAATTGAGTAATTATCATGGACAACAAATAAGTTTTGGAACTATTCAAATTTGTTTGTTAAATTTCCAATTGATCAGTTACATACTAAGTATTAAAGTTTGCTAAAACAGCTGATATGCATAATAAAAATATCATTAAAATTAATGTATAGAAATTTATTGAAATTGCGCTATGCATATCAACCATGTATAAATTAAGATCATTATCATTCTAGAAACATCATAATTAACTCCAATCAAGATGACCGTTAGAGAAGCAATAAATCTAGCCATGGATGAAGAGCTTGCTAATGATCCAAATGTATTTTTAATTGGTAAATTTTCAAAGTAATATTTTAGGTGAAGAAGTAGGGCAATTTCAAGGTGCTTATAAAGTTTCTAAAGGACTTTTCTAAAAATATGGAGGTGATAGAATTATTGATACACCAATCACTGAAGCAGGATTTACAGGTATCTCAGTCGGAGCTGCCCTTTATGGATTAAAACCCATAGTTGAATTTATGACATGGAATTTTGCAATGTAAGCAATTGATCACATCATAAATTCAGCAGCCAAAGCACATTATATGAGTGCTGGAGATTAAAAGGCTTCAATAGTATTTAGAGGAATTAATGGGTAATAAATAAATATTATATTTCAGAGCAACTGCATATGTAGCTGCACAACATTCTCAATGTTTTGCTTCTTGGTATAGTAATGTACCAGGATTGATTGTATTAGCACCTTATGATTGTGATGATGCAAAATCATTATTAAAGGCAGCTGTTCGTAATCCAAATCCTGTTGTTTTTTTGGAGAACGAGATATTATATAGTGAATCATTTGAATTATCTGCTGAAGCTAGAGATCCAAATTATATTGCTCCAATTGGAAAAGCTAAGATTATGAGAAAAGGTGAACATGTTACAATTGTAGCATTTTCTAAAATGGTTGAATATTCACTTAGAGCTGCTGAATAACTATTTCGTGAAGGCATAAGTTGTGAAGTCATTAATTTAAGAAGTTTAAGACCATTGGATAGAGATACTATTATTGAAAGTGTAAAGAAAACAGGAAGAGTTGTTTGTGTTGAAGAAGGATGGCCATAATCTGGTATTGGAGCTGAAATAGCAGCTCTTATTATGGAAGGAGGAGCTTTTAAATATTTAGATGCTCCTATTTAAAGAGTCACAGGAGTTGAAATACCAACACCATATGCTTTTAATTTAGAAGCCATTACATTTCCAAAAACAGAACAAATTGTTGATGCTGTCTTAAATGTATTAAAAGGGGCTCGTTGATTTATATTTAAATTATAAAAATGGATCAATATACAGTTCTTGGTGAAGGTGCTTAACATATTGTCTATTAATATATTGGCAATGATCCCACTCTTAAAGATAAGGTTATCAGAATTCGTAAACCAAGGGATATTTGTGAGATTTCTAGTAATCTCATTCTACCTTTCAATAATACAGATTGGACTCCTCTCAAAAAGTATTTTGCAAAAAAACAACCATACTAGATAGGAGATCAATAATGTTAAATTATGGACAATCTATTTTTTAATGTTGTTTTTGCGGTGGAAATCAAACCTAAAACATTTTTACCAATTTTATCTAACAAATAAGAAAATAAAGACTTATGTGATCCTAAGAATCAAAGATTTTTTATGATCTAACTATTAAAGGCTTAAAAGAAATTACAAAAAAATGGTAAAGATATTTATCAATGTACAAAAATGGAAATCGATTCATTAATCTCAAAATATGACCCTAGAAAGTTTTATAATGGTAAGATTGAAAATCTATTTGATGCAATAATTGATTTAGCAGATATTCCTGAGAATAATTTTAGACTCTTTAATAATTAATAGAAACATGTTTAAAACATTGAAGAATTTAATATTGAAGAGGTAATACATAATAATTAATTTTTAGATAGCATCAATTATTAGTGAAACATTACTATTAGAGGATCTTATCTAATAACTCAAAGGATTTTTTCATATGTTATAATAAATGAATCTTACAGTTGAAGAAACATAAGAAGCTTATGAAAAATTAAAATAAAAAAAATTAACTAATAAATAATTTTAGGATATTGTAGAAGGAAAGTGTTAAGATCCTGAAATATAAAAAATAGCTTTTAAATTGTTAACCTTTTCTTCCTTTTAAGCTTTAAGTGATTTATCAATCATTGGAAGTTTTAGAAAAGAAGGTTCAGGCAAATTTGTTGAGGTTGGAAATTAAAAATTGTTTTATTAATATTCAATAGTTGATTGTGATTTGAAACCATTAAATAAAATTGAAGATTACATGTCAACCATAGATGAATTAATCAAATTGAGAAATTATTATGATTCTCTTAAATGAATTATATTATATATAAAAAATGAAAAAATTGATCCCAGCTATAGTCTCAGATATAGATGGAGTATTAGTAAGAGGGAAGTCAATAATTCCAAATTCAGATATAGTTATTAAGTAATTATTGAATTGTCATTACACAAATGGAGAAAGACATAATATTAGGATTCCCTTTTACTTATTGACTAATGGAGGAGGATGTACAGAATTGGATAAAGCTAATTAATTAAATAAAATAATGGGTTCAAATTTTAAAAGACATCATATATTTCTAAATTATACTCCATTAAGACCAATAATGAATGAATATTAGAATAAATTAATTTTAATTTGTGGAGCAGGAAAACTAACAGAAATAGCTAAGGATTGTGATTTAAAATATTATTACACAATCGATGAATATTCTGCAATATATGATTAAGTTGCATTTAAATAATATGATGCTGAAATTATTAGATAATATGAGACTGATATCAAATAAAGACATATGGAATAGATGAAAAATAAGTAAATTGAAGCAGTTTTTATAGTATTTGATCCTATAAAGTGGGAAGAGAGTATTTAGACAATATCTAAGTTGGTTAAAGAGAATAAAGATATACCTATTTATGTAGTTAATAATGATGTGACTTATGCAGATTAATTTAAATTACCAAGATTAGCATTTGGAACATTCACTTATGCACTAATTTCTATTCTAAAGAAAGAATATAATATAAATCCAAATATCATTTATTATGGTAAACCATCTCTTAATACATACAAATATGTATAAACATATATACATGAAAAACATGAAAATATTGGTAATATATATATGATTGGTGATAATCCTACAAGTGATATAAGAGGAGCCAATTAAATTGGATGGCCATCATTTTTAGTAAGGACTGGTGTGTTCAGAGGTGGTGAGAATGATCCAAAAGATCCTGGGAAATATGTTGTGAAAGATTTAATGGATGCTTACAATAAGATATTACAATTAGAAGGATTAAAAGTTGTTTAATGATGTTTTAACTATATAAATTTAAAAATGGGTGCTAATTCTTCATAAAGTGAAAAATTTGTATAAGAATTCTAAAGACAATGCGTTAAAGTGAGAGAGTTAAAAGACTTGCGTTTTGGAGATGTTTAGATATTTCGAACACAATAGAATACTTTCATTATGGTCAAAAGCATCTGGTGCAATAATTCATAAGAATATGATGCATCAATTAGTAATATAAAATTGATTAATTTAGGTAATTGTGAAAAGAGATCTAAGATTCAGCATTAAAATCTGGTCAAACTCTTAGGTTATCATTCAAATTCATAAAATTAATGGTGTGGAGATTTTTCAAAAATTACTGTATATTTGGAATTCTTTGATTACACTTTAGAAAAGTCTATTGATACAAGGAGACAAACTAATTAATACTTTACAGAAGCTGAACTATGGAAGATGCTATTTACTATTGCTAAATTGGGAATCTATCTTGAAGAATAAAATAAAGTACTTGGAGATATAAGACCTTGCAATATTTAATTATCAGATGATTTGAAAATGGCTGTAAGAATTATACATAACTCTTTATAGGAATTAGGCATATTAAAACCAGATCAAACAGGTTATTAAAGATAAATAAATAATTAAGAAGTAGCATATTTAAGTCCAGAACAGTTATATTCACTTAATAATCCTTCAATTACAGCTAAATCAGATGTCTATTCTTTAGGTGTTACAATGTTAGAATGCTCTACTCTAATGAGTGGAAAGAATCTATATAAATCAAATAGAATTGACGGCCATCTTCTTTAACAATTATTAGAAACTGTCAAATAACTAGGATATTCAAATCCATGGTATAGAATGGTTAGAGAGTTATTAAAAGAGTAGCCTGATGAAAGGCCTTCTTATTAAGATATTTATGTAATTTTTCAATCTTTATAATCAGGATGCCCTCAAATAATTTGAAGTTCAGATCCTTAATTTATAGCCATTTTAACTTGTATATTAACAACCTCAAATACCTTAACAATCTATATCACCATATAGACCATAACATTAACAATATTCATAATCATTACCACCTCCACATCAACAATAGTAGGTTCAAAATTAAGTACCAATATAATATTAATAATTTTAATAATAATAATAATAATAACCATAATAATAATAATAAATAGTTTAACCATAATAAATACAGTCTTTACCTTAATAGCCACCTTATTAGTATCAATAATAAGTGCTTCCATCACAATAACCAATTTTAGCATCTTAATTACCTTAATAATAGACATAATAATAACCTATGCCTATACCATAAAATTAATTTCCTCCATAATAATCTTATATGTATTAATATCAATAGCAACCTTATTTAAATGAATTAGCAAATGCTCAATCAAATTATTTTGTTTAATAACCTGTTCATCATTTACCATAACAAATAGAGTAGTCCCCATATCACACACTACAGTCCCCTTAAAACATGACATCAACTATGTATTATCAAGAGGAAGAATAAGATGATGGATTAAATGAAATTGACAGAAAGATTTAATAAGCATTGAAAATGACTAGGGATACTGAAATGAGAAATAAATAAACACCGAATTACTATTGACATAAAAATTACAATATAATCAATAATTAGTTGTATAAATTTGTTTTATCCCTTCCATTTCTAGTTTCTCAAATTTAATTTAAATCAAAAAAATAATTTAATAAATTCAATTGTTATTCTGTGAAATATCAGTTTGAACCCTAAATAATTTAAATAGAGAAAAATAATATGAAAACCAGAATGTCATATGAAAAATGAGACAATTTTATGAACTTATAAAAGATTAACAAATATAATTACATATTTTTCAGATTGATTAATGAAGATTGATATAAAAAATGTCAAGAATTAAATTTAGTAAATTCTTGGGAGATCATCCAAATTCATATTGTACTTGCACCAATTTGATATTAAAATTAGTTGATTATTTAAAAAATCATTGTTTTATAGCATATGCTATAAATTTATTTATAAATATTACTATTGTTGCATAGTTTGACAACTCTTATTCTTTCTGTAGGTGAGAAACAATCGTATAAAAGATAGGTTGAATAGCTGAAAATATTATTTTTATAAAATTTATTGATCTAATGAATGCTTGCGTCATAATGAAAGATAATACCTCATTCTTAATCATAAACATTTGACTCTATGGTTCAAAAAAATAAATATATAATGAGCTATTCTACCATAGATGAGAGATTGATGGATTCACCAAAAAGAACAGAAAGCACAGATATCTAATCTGACAGTTAAATGTTAAAGAAGGGATTTAATCCGTCATTCCTAGGAATTTAATAAACATCAAAAATCACTGTACTTAATTAAGCTATTAAAAGGTCTCTAGAAGATATCTCGATACTAAAACACATGGAGTTTAATTATATTATTAGGAATTTACTCCTTAATTTGTAGATGCTCAAGTAATTATAGTTCATGGATTTGGTGAGCATTCTGGAAATTATCAATAAGTAAATTCGAATTTTATTCATTCTAGTTGACAGATTGTTTTATACTCAATAATTTTAAAGTTTATCTCTATGACCAAAGAGGATTCGGTTATTCTGGAGGTATAAGAGGCTAAGCTACTGTTGAATAAATGCATATGGATTTAGACACCGTTTTATAATTAGTAGATAGATCAATTCCTTTATTTATATTTTGCCATGCTCTTGGTGCTTCTATGATCATCAGTTTCTGTTTAATGAATCCCTCATTTCAATTTTAAGGACTTATTTGTAGTAGTGCTTAATTAAGAGTACCAGCCAAATATGGAAAAATTAAGATGCTCACTCTTAAGCTTATGACAAAACTATGTCCTGAACTTTAAGTCAATACATACTAAAATTTATCATATGCTTCAAAAAATAATCATCATATTAAAAAACTTGCCACTGATCACCTCATGCATCCTTATATGAGTATCTAATTTGCATACAATGTACTTCTATTTTAGCAATTTATTTTGCCAAATGCAACTAAATTCAAAATCCCTATCTTATTATTGCATGGAAAAGAAGACAAGGTTGCATCTCATTTAGATTCCCTTGATTTTTATAGACTCATCTAATCCAAAGAAAAAACCCTCAAAATATTTGAACAGGGATTTCATGAATTACATAATGATTCTGAATGGTCAAAAATGAAAATAATCATCACTTAATGGTGTACAAAAATGTTAAGCAAAGATATTAAAATGTCCTTTATGAGGGAACACAATTATGGAGTGATTGTTAAATAATACAGAAGCAAAATTAGAATTATTATTACTATACTTCTAGTTTTATTCAGAAAGTAATTGATTTTATAAATTCTATTAGAAAATACGCATGTTTAAAAGCAAGCACTAAAGTTAGCATAATAATATTTATAGAGTTACTTCTAAGAGTTTTCATTTCTAATTGAATATTTGTTAAGTTTATATATACTAATTAATATATTATGAAAAATATCAAAAATAACAGATAAAATTTTATAGATTTGATAATCCATCTTCTTGATTTAGAGGAACAAATAGAAAGAACAAAAATTCATATGACTTCAAATGAATATTTTACTCTTTACAGAGCTTTCTAAATAATTGATGAATAAAATACAAATTAAATAACTCAAGAAGCAATTTCAAAATTAATATCTAAACCTACTGAACAATGTGCATTGTTAACGGATTATTACTCTGAATTTAAAGATAATAAGTTATAATTTGCTAATTTCATGAATTTATGTTTGCCTAGGAGTAAACCCTAATTAAGAGCATAATTGACATAAAAACTATAAAAAAATGTAGGTTCACCAGAAGAATAAGAATTAATCAAAGAACATTTATCTATACTGATAGCTAATGAAATTCATTTTTTATAATAGATTAAGCAATACCCAATAGAAATAGAGGGGTTATTAGATTATCCATTTAAACAGAAAGATTTAAATTAATTAGTAAGTGATTTTGGATATAAAATAAATATAGAAGCAATTTGGAGAAGATTGGATTTTGATTAGAATGGAGTAGTTACTTATGAGGACATGAAGAAATTATTTAGAGAGTAAGATTAAATTATTGATGTTGATGAATAAGAAATGGAGAAGGAGAAATTAAGAAATAAGGATATAAAATTAGGATGGATAAATAATAAAGCATGTCCATATCATTCATATTCAAAATAATTGAGAAAGAAAATTCAAAATTTTTAAGAATTTGAGAAATAAAAAAGTATTTTGAGGTATGAATATATAAATAAGTTTAGATAAAATGAATGGAAATAAATTAGAAGTTTTTTATATTTGGTTAAAGAACACAGTTAAATTTATTTTTAGATAGATTAATTGTTGGAGAAGTTAAATAAATTTGATAGTTTAAAGTTATTTGAATTGTTGAGCATCAATAATAGAATAGAATTTTAACATTTTTAAAACAAAATATAAGAGATTGTTGGATAAGAATTCTAATTAGATTATTCAGATGTAGAGTAATTAATGATATTTTTTGGTGGTTAAAGTTATGAAGAATTCAAAAAGTCTTTAGAATGTAGTAGGATATTGGAGAGAAAGCAACCTATCAACATGAATGTTTTGAAGATGTTATTTATAAAATTGATTTTGTTATTGCAATTAAGTAGATATTTGAAATAATAATATAAAAAGAAGGCTTTGATTTAGAATAAGGACTTGTTGAATGAATTTGGGGAATTCTCTTAGTCAAATGTTTTGTTGATGGCAAGAAAAGCTGAGGTAGAATTAAGTTTGGAAGAAGTTAATGGGTTTTTTAAAGGTTAAGAGGTTTTGGAAGTTAGGAATGTTATGAGTTTTTTGAAATGATTTATTATATATAAAAATTATGGAAGAAATTGTTAATGGAGAAGATGATGTCGAGCCGTAATTTACATTTATTACACATACCCGAACAATATAATATCGTATTTCAGTGATGAAGAAACGAATTGAGATAGCTTCTATTAATAGCCTAGATTAAATTTAAGTTCCATTAAGCATAGATTAAATTATCTATTGGCTATATGATGAAGGTCGAGAAATAGCTTTTGGATTAAGATAGGGAGATCTTATTAATTATTACTATGGAGATGAGAGTGAGTTATCACATTTTCGTATATTGATTGGGTGCAAAATTTCATTTGGAACATTTAAATAAGATTATTTGGTTGGTGATTTATTGGGAAAAGGCACATTTTCAGAAGTATGAGTTCTTCTATGACCAGGTAATGAAGGTGACTTCTTTGAGGGATGGCAAAGAGTATGCATTAAAGAAAATCAAATTACGTAACGAGGCTCATTTAAAGAATATTGAAATTGAGGTAGCTATATTGCATAGGTTAAATCATGAAGGCATTATCAAATTATATGATGTATATAGATTAAATGAAGAGACATATGGATTAATTACTGAATTAGTCATAGGACAATCTCTGGACTCAATTATTAATAAACAAAAAGTAAGGTTTTAAATAAATGGTTAGTAAAAAAAGAGCAAGTTGGAAGAACGAGACATTTAAATGATTCTTAAATAAACTCTTTAAATCATAGATTATTTACATTAGAATAATATAATCCATAGAGATATTAAACCTTAACATATGATTTTATGTTAAAATAAAACGATTAAGATATTAGATTTTGGTTTAAGTTCTAATGAGAGTTAAATATCTTGTAATTGTGGTACTCCTGGTTATTTACCACCTGAATCATTTCGAGAACAATCATTATACACATCTAAAGGAGACATATTCAGTTTAGGAGTTGTTTTTTATAAGTTATTGAATAGAGGAGTTAGTTGTTTTGATGCAAATACACTCGAATCAGTAATGAGTAAAAATAGACGTTGCACAATTGAATATCAAATCAATGGATATTCACCTCAAGCTCTGGTACATTTTTGAAATGAATTCTAAGCATTTGCTCAAATAAATGCTTCAAAAAGATCCAGTCTTAAGAATCAATTCATACGATGCGCTGAATCATACTTATTTTACTGTCCTCCGAGAATCCCAGAATCTAAAAGAAGATAAAGGGAATATTTATGTTTACTAAGCTCATCCTAGGCCATCCCATTTATCTAGGACAAACAGTGGTGAGTTAGATAAAACTTCAAAATGATTGTAAATTATTATTAAATATATGTTCATGATATTTTCAATGCATCAATTAGGTTAAGTTCATTTCTTTTTTGTGTTCTAGAGAAAGTCAGGAGTATCAGGTTGTAAGTTAATTTTAAAATGGATTGAATTTGAATGAGTTTATGAGCGACAGATATTTAAAGACTCAGGTTAATGAATTAATGTACTATTGGATTATTTACTTGCAGCACACCCCATTTAGTTATTTTTAAAGATTAATTAAACAATAAATCTTAATGAAGACAATTTAATAAATAATAAGTTGTATTTATATTATTTGAGTATATTTCTATAGATAATTATAAATATTATTATAATGTTAGTATAAAAAATATTAATAGATGATTATTAAAAAATAGATGATTAAATTATATTATTAGATCAATATTTATTGTTCAGAATAACACAATAAGTTTTCAAAACTATTTGAAAACATTGAATGATAAGTTGGTAGAAATAAATTCTAATTTTAAACTACATTTCCATAATATTCTAGTAGAAATATTTTGGTTCCAAATTCAAGTAGAGAGTATTGATACTTATTATATAAATTGAAAGGAATTATAGAAATGTTAAGTCAAGGTTTTAAACATTAAATAATTGCAATAATTTTAATCAATTAAATAACTATTTTCTCATCAACAATTATAATAAAAAAATCTTTATTAAATTCATAGTGATGAATATGATAAAGAAGATTGTTGGTTATAAATTGATGAATTAAAAGCATCTTTCTTAAAGAGACAATAAATTAAAACATCTATGAACATTAAAATCTATAAGTAAATCGAACTTAAATATGTCTAGAGATATCATTTTATTTATTAATGATTATTAAATTCAATAAAATGTAGTTTTATATACAATAATATTAAAAGATGTCAAAAAGAGTACAAATTATTAATTTACATCAAGATATAGTGATTTAAAAGAATATAATAAATTATTTAGAAAAAAGAATAATTAAAGTTGAATTACCTGTTTATCAGAAAAGAAAGATCATATCTCTTTTCATATTAGATAGATTGAAATAGCTGTAAAAAATTATATCTAAATGATATATTTGCAATTATATGAGTTAGTTTAAAGTCATCCTTTGAAATAATTTATAATAATAATAACATTAGAAAGTATATAACAATTTGAGTAGATCTAATTCAATAAAATAGTAAATTTATATCAGTTCAATCTTATATAAGAAATTTGCTAAAAAGAAATATCATATTTTGAAGTTAATTTATTCTAAGATGTTTATTACTTTTTTTATAATTTTATTTTAATAAATATTTATTTGCATATTTTACAGAATGGGTTGTATAATTTAAAAATAGACCAGATAATAAGGGATTAAATAGTATGATCCAAAACTATAGCAAATTGTAACTGTTCCAGTTTTATATGATGCTAAGACTAATCCTATAGTTAAAAGGAGATTACAATAAGATGGTCAATCATAATCAGAATAGAACAGAACGTCAACAAGATTTTGAATAAAATATGATGTACTAAAAAATAATTATTTCAGACTCTTAATTATTATTTTACTAAATCCCATAATCTTGGATAATCCTTTTTTCCTCTCTTAACTTCAAAATCTATAACTGCACTCATAGCTCTGTATCTTTCTAATAAAGGATGGGTTTTTTCTTCATATTCTTTCATTCTTTATTCTATAACCTAAAGATTAATTTAATTATTATACTTCTTTCTTATCATCATCTCTAACCACTAATTTACCACCACAAGCATCACAGATACCTTCCTTCTTTGGATTTAATGGTTCCATAACATATCCATCTCTATTAATATCACAAATATTGAAAGCAGTTCCACAGCCCACACATGTACGACGACTTAAATATTTTTATTAAATAATACGCAGCTAATTTTTCAAGTAAAATATCTGCTCTTAAAGTTACATTAACAACAACATTTGTTGGTAAAATCTTTTCATATAAGTCTAATTATCTTAATGTTCTTGGAAATCCATCTAAAATTACTCCCTTTGCAGATTCTGGTTCCTTTAATTTTTCTTATAAGATATTCATCACAATTTCATCTGACACAAGACCACCCTTTGCTACAATATCCTTAATTGTAGCAATTAATTTTGGATCAAATGATTAAGATGTATTGCCTTTTAAAATCTTACGAATTTCATCTCCTGTTGATATATGGTTAAATTTAGTATCCTTGATCAATAATTTTGCAAATGTTCCTTTACCAACCTAATTTCATATTAATTAACATTATTACTCCAGGGGCACCAAATAAAACAAGGAATTATTATCCTGGCTTTGCAACACTAGCTGCATATCTTATTATGAGATTTTTCATATCCAATATATATTTATTTAATGAAATAATCACTCTTTGCTTAGCGTATGAAGTTAAAAAAGGATATCCAAAAACCAGATGAAAACCTCTCATTTCCTTAAACATTCAAAGTTGATATTCCACCATAACCTAATCGTGCCTAATTTCATGGTTTAAGTGAAAAAGATTATTAATAAATTGATGAAGAAAATCTTAAAGCAATCAAAGAAATGAATTAAGAATAAGTTATGGAATTACAAAAATAAATTAGAGAATCTTTAGGTGATAATTTATGCAAAATGTTTGAATCTGGAGACATATACTAAATTAAACAATAAAAACAAATGCAACTAGAAATTAACTAAACCATTACTAAAAATACAGAAGTTTTTAGTAAACTTATTGATGAAGATTAAATTACAATCTCTTAAATTCAAGAACTAATTAAATCACCAGAAATGAGTAGTGTTAAATTGGCACTCCAAAAAATTGATAAAGTTATTAAACCATAAAATGTTCTCTAATTAGAATCTATAAATCTAAGTGATTACCTTATCTCTGTTGGAAAATCAACTAACATTTCAGTATCCCTATTTTCATTTGATTTGCTTTATACATATTGGACATAGATAGTTCCTAATTGTTGGAATCCAATATATAATCTTAAAGAAACTAAAGAAATTGAAGATCTCTATATTGATCTACCTTAAATGATTAATTAATTATAGCATCATATTCATTATACCAAAGCATTAGACCTTTTAAGAATAAGAAACATTCTATCCTAATCCAATTCTAAATATATAATAGAACAATAATCAATTATAAACATCGAATGCAAAATTAAATCTATTATTTTACTTTAATAATTTTAAGAATTGTAAAAAATTGATTTCATTTCTTAAGAATTTTCAGATTTTTTACTATCAATCATTTTCTATTATTTTAATTATCTACTTGATTCCCAATGTAATATAATTATTAGTGAATTATCAAAATTATAGAATTCAAACTTAAAATTGGCTATATTCTATCAATATTAATAAAGATTTAGTTGCAAATTAATACATGAACCTTTAATATTAAATATAAAGAAACCTGAAATTAATCAAGATATCTAAATTTATGAAATAGTTCCATTTTAATCTGTCCTTGCAAAACTATTTGATTCATTTAATTTAGCTATATTTTCTGGTCAAGATGTTATAACTTGTCTTAAATAAATTGTTTCATTGATTTTTGATATTAGATATTTAGCAAAATCTATTATTTCAAGAAAGTAAAGAAAAATACATAAATGGAGATTATTGAACATTTTAAGAAGTATCTTTTAAGATCAATTTAAAAATGAAGCCAATAAAAGAACATCAATAAAAGAAAATAATGAAAAATATTAATTATTAGAATTAATCAGATAATAATTAAAAATTGAATTTCATTTAAGAGATGAAAAAGAATTAGTCTTTGAGGCAAGTTTATATTCAGGACTCTCCTAATTTCTAAGTTAACATGAATATCAATTAGAAGTTGTTTAATAATATATTGATTGTTTTAATGATATTGATTTTGAAATAAAATCTGAATTCGTACTGTTAAAACTATACAAATTATTAATATCTAATATGGAATTACCTAAAGGATTAATAAATTTATACAAATATTTATTGAATAAAATAAATATCAAAGAATTAGCTGTCCTATTAAATAAAAATGTTTCTTATTTTGAAAAATTACTCTAAAAATGTTAATATGATTCATATTATAATGAAACATATGTGAATGTTTTATTTTTGTTTATTAGCCCTCATTTTAATCCAGATTTTCACAATTTATTATTTTAAGAATTCTAATGCTCACCTATATTGCAATATTTATCATCAGAAATATATATGAAACATTTAAATTACTTTACTATTAAACCAAATAAAGGATTAGAGATTTATAGATAAAATGTCTTAGATGTAAGTAGTTAAAATGAATTTATATAAAAATGGCAAGCAGAAATTAGTCAATGGTGATGATATTAATATAAAAGAAAATATATATAGGATTTCAAATCAAAATTTTATTCAACATAATATAATTAAGAATTAATTATTTAAAATATTAATAATTTATTTATTTTAATCCAATTTACAAATCAATAATTTGTTAAGATACTTACATCTTCATTTTTATTAGATACTTCTTCATAATTTCATATGATTAATCTGTAGAAAAATAAACAAATCAGATAACATTTATTAATAATTAATTTTAATGTTTTCTACATTTTATTAATTCAAATATCTTATAAGAATTATGAAAGAATTAAAAATAAATGAAAAATTGAATAATATTGAATTAAAGTCATGAAAAGCAGTCAAGGAATATATCACTTTCATTATTAGGTTCCTAATTTATATCATAATTTTATTGTTACCTCTTAAAATACATATATATTTCTCTCACTTATATATTGATAGTTTTTACTTATAATTTCATGAACAAAATATTACTCATCCTAATATAATGAATTGATATTACATCATCATTTCCTACCCAATCTTATCCTCTCCACACATAAACTTGTAAGACTGATTTATTTATTTCTTTTATTAAAATGAATAATTGAGATTAATCCAAATCTTCTAAATCGAACATCAATAGATAATCATCTGAATTTGGATATATATAAAATGCCTTTTTTTCAACATGGGTTTCCTCAACTCTGTCTGAACTATATAATTAAATATTTGATTCTTTTTCTTTATTAAATTCATTCTCATCAACTTCTTCATACCATTAATCCCATTCTCTTATCTTTTAACAAATAATCCCAGGTTTACCAACTATTCCCCATAAACCCCAAAACATTTCTGATTCATTTTCAGCTTCCATCAATATTGGTTATATATTAGGGGCTTTCTCAAATTATTTCAAAAATTTAGTATAATCAAGAGCATATTGAATGAATCTATTTATAAATTATGAAATACTTACTTCTCTGTTTTATTGCATTCAGGACCAATCCATAAATATAAATCATGTTCTGAAAGTACTAGAAAGACTCCTCTACTATCAAATGTTCTCAAAACCTTACCAGAATATAATTAATCCATCAACATTCTACATACAATACTTTAAGGTCCACTAACTCCTCTTCCTACTGCAAATACTCTAGGAGCAATAGGTATACTATCATATGAGGCTTGTAATCTCTTTTAAAATAATAACAATTAGACTGTAAATCCCATATTAGGAGATGCTACCCCTCTATTTTTCTTAATAATATCGAATGCTTGAGAATAAGTAATTTATTAAGATATAATTAAATAAGCTATACATAATGACACAGATCTTGATACTCCTTAAACACAATGAATCAATACTTTCCCATTACTCTTTTTTGCCTTTTCAATGATACCAATAACTTCATAAAATATACATTCTATATTTTCTGTCTTTGAATCTTTGAGATAATAAGTCTAATAAAAGAAATCATCAGGATATTTATTCTTACATACATCTCCTGCACAATTTACTACATGAGTGACTCCAATTTATTTTAAGACTTCTTTATTGTATGCTATTTATTCACCTCCAACATAAAGAAAATTAGGTATTACAGATGAGCATTATTCTGCAAAATGTTAAATTTTAAGCTTTTTCCTATCTGTATCTCTGATATCAAAATTAAATCCATTTGAATCCTCTTCCTCAATATCTTAATATGTAGTATCATCTCGTTATAATTTTAAACTTGCTAGAGGTAATTTCATAGGTTTGATTTTTTCATTTTCATTATACTCAACACCTTCAACTAATGGAACTCCTATACTGACTTCTTGAGAATGAGTTTTGCAATTTAAATCTAATTTAGGAATATTAAGAGCAGGAACTTTGCTTTTTATTTATGTTGGTAAATTAAATTAAAATGCATTATTATTAGTAATTGGTAATTATTATGGACTAATATCTTCATATCTATTATTTTCTCTTGAACGACTAGAAATTGGTTTTGAACCTTCTTTAGAAATAGGAGGAGATCCTTCATCTGATATCTCATGTATATTATTTTTAATTTCATTTGAATTTCTTCTAGGAAATGCTAATTCTTTGAATACATCTCTTGGTTAGGCATCTCTACTAGTCAAAGATTCTCTTAGATTTAATTTAGGCTTTTAAATAACTTTATTATTGTTTGAATTTTAAAGATGTTCATCATTTAAATCTACTTTAATAAATTATTAAGCATATGCCTATGTATTTTATTTTTTTGCTAAAAAATCTGCTAATTTAGAGAATTCTTTTTTTTTTTCAGGAACTGGAAACAAAAAATTAAATAAATATACAGTTTCTCTAACTTAATTTTCAGTTTCAATATTTGTAGTAGATGATGTTTAGGCACTACTTTATAATGTCAATATTGATCCTTTAGATAACTTTTTATTTTTAATAATGCCACCACTAAAGAGTATTTCAAGTAAAGGATCCCTTCCTCTATTTAACAGATTTTCTAATTCAAAAGCATTAGATAAGGCTGATGCTTTAATTAAGGGATTTGCTGTTTTGCCATTCCATACAAAAATCATATACTCATAAATATTTGATGTTGATGGATTTTATTATCTTTAGGGTAGCAAAAATGATTCTAGATGACTTTCTGATGCTGCCACTGGTTCTTCTAATCCTCTAGGAGTTAAATTAGAATAAGATTCAACGACACCCCACATTTAATGAGGAAAATTTGTAAATTGATTGTACTCTATATTAATTATACATTATTTTACCTTCTTAAGCCTTTTTGTATACCAACAATACGAGATAGCATTCAGTTGAAAGAAAATTAAAACCGCTAGTTTAGATGGTACTTAAATTAATTGGTTCAGATCTAACTTTCTTTAAAGGGTGCTTTTCCTCTTAAAATTTCCAAATCTGATAATTTTGAAAATAAACATACTTTTAAGTGTTAAGTTATGCTTTCAGGAATGTTACTATCGAATTTAATCTTCTCTAATAATTTTGTATTAAGTTCCAAAATGTCTTCCAAATTTGAAACATGCTTATCTATACTCAATTTAGATCCCATAATTTATATATATATATAATTAATATAATTTTTTAGAATAATATTTTCAAATATCATTCACACTAAAAATAGATAATCTAACAGTAGAGTCCCATTATAATAAAATATTAATTTCTCTAAATAAATTTAATTTATAAAGGATTACTATAATAAAGTTTTAGGTGCATTGTTAGGAACTTCATTTGATATAGAACAGATAGGATAATGAAGATTAATTAATAAGGCAATAGTGTGTACAAAACTAATTATTATATATATTATAATGGATTTAATAATATGTACATACATTATAAGAGGCTGAAATCCAAAATTTCAATCTAAATTATATATTTCATATAAATAAATAATTGATTCATAACTGAATTTTTTTGAATATTATCCAATATTGTTAGTAATAATCATAAAGAATTATATATCTATTTTATATTTTAATATTTATTAGTTGTTATTAATAAAATTTCTAATAATTATTCGGTATCAATTAGAATTATACTTCACTTTTATAAGTATTATAAATTGAGATAATTTTGGAACTTACTAAAATTTCAAATATCTTAAAAATTAGGAATGAATATTTAAGAAGATGTATTATAAAATAAAAGATAATTTGATTTTGATTTTTTAAGTTGATAAATTAAAAATAATAAGATAATCAATAAACAAATCATTTTTTTGTTTATATTATAATAATTCTAATAGTCAATACTTTATAGATTAACTTCTAAAAGGGTTTTTTAGAGTTGGAAAGCTTAATGATTTTACATAATTTTCTATTGGATGAGAGATTTCAGATTTCTTTCTGAAAAACTAATGTTTCAGACAAAGAGAAGCTGAAGGTCGATGCTTCTTGTGTCCAATCATCAAAAGTAGAAGCTATCTTTATTCAGTATCAATAATCTTTGAAGATACTTTAAATTTGTTTAACTTGTTTAAAAATATTAAATGATTCTTATCCTTATATTCTGGATATAATTTTTATCCAGATAATAAAGAATGAAACACACATCCTAAACTATAAATATCAACTAATTCATCATAATCTTCTTAATTTAAAATTTCAGGAGCCATATATCCAGGTGTACCACATCTTATTAAATTTTAATAACCAAATTCAACAGCAAATCCAAAATCGATTATTTTAATAGATTTGATATCATTTTCATTTTCAAAAACGATATTGTCTAATTTTAGATCTCTATGAATAATTCCTAATTTATGTAAATGTTTCACTCCTTTTAATAGTCTTTTCATGATACATTTTATCTCTGATTATTCAAATTAATAATTTCTTTCTAATATATAATTATATAGAGTTCCTCCTTTACAATATTTCATTATAAATATGATTTCATTTTATTCCTTATAAATTTCATCAATTTCGAGAATACTTTTATGTTTTTATTGATTTAATTCATAAACAATATTAATCTCCTGTTGAAGTTTCAGCTAAAATAAATTTATAAAGAATACTTATTAATTCATCTTTATATTCACTTTTTTTACTAATTTTAGTTCTCCTGTAGCTATTTGAACATATTTTAATATCTAATCAATAAATTTCTAAAATTAGTACCTCAACATCTTCTTTTGATAATAAGGAACTAACAAACAAATAATCATTATTAAAGTCTGTGTACAAAACTTTACAATCAAGTAAATTCTTTAATTACTTCATTTTTTATGCCTCACCTCTATAAGTTAAAGACTTTTAAGCATTAGCAAATCGACAATAATATGAAACTTTAAAACCTAAAATTTCTTTTTCACTATTCTTTATGTTATATAAAATACTTAAATATCCAAGCTATTGTAGTTGATAAAGAACTAAGGTCAATTGATCTATCTCTTTTTTCTTAAACAGCATCATTGGTGGTCTAATCTTATTATGTGCTGCTGATCACTAATCTTTTGTTGTACAAATATAGAGTTCGTGAAAAATTATTTTTTGTGTTGTTTACATCGCAAGTATATAATATATCTCGATTCATTCTTATTTAAAAATATAATTAAAACAATTAACAAAACCTATTTGGTTGAAAAATCCTAATTAAATCTTTTAGATATCCATATTAGTGTTAATTATTATTAAGAAAAAGTAAAATTTTACATAAATTGTATATATCCATATTGGATTAAAATGTTTTTCACACTCTTCTAAATATATATCACCTAATTGCTCTTAATTAGTTAATTACTTTTATAATAATTTTTTTTAGATTAAAATTGCTTGTAACTTAATGTTTTTCTATATATGTAAAGTTTAAAATGTGTCTATTTTTTTACATAATTTTAGAATTTAGCTAAACAAAAAAAAATGCTGAATATACTAAAGAAGGATATGTAATACTACTTGTATTCTATAACAGAGGGAATTTATTGAGATGAAAATTTAAAGGTAAAAATTGTTCATATATATTTCAAAATTAATTATAATTTATTAATATATTACAATATACTAACAAATTAAAAATTAAAAAAAGTTAAAATTATAATAATATTCACATTGATGTAAATTATCTCTTTTTAAAACTAATAATAACCTTAAAAAAGTAGAAAAGTAATTGATAACCTCGTTTCTTGGACATTTAAGATTGTTTTAAAATGGTAAATAAAAGTATTTAAAAAACTCCAAATTTCAACCAAATTAATGAAAATTAATCAGATTAAAACATAATTATTTAAATATTCAATTTAATCAGCTCAATTTAAACTAGATCCTTCTCCTTTCCTGAGTCAATTAAAAAAATATTTTAACTTTCAAGTAATTTAATATTAATAAATAAAATATATAATAAATTAATAGTAATTATATTAAAAAATTATATAGTCTATAAAAAATATATCTAATACAATAAAATACTTTTTAAAGTTGACCTTCTTTAAAATATTTATTAAAATTTTAATTTAGAATATTAAATAGTAATTTTTATATAATACAAAAATGTATAATTTATATTATTAAATAATAGAAATTAAAAACAAGAAAAATTGCCAAATAAGAATTGGTATATTATATAAGCAAATAGAACAATAAATAATACTGTAAATTTAAGAATAAAATTAATGGGGAGTTAATGAATAAAAACAAATTTCTATACATTAAATCAATCAGTCATCTCTGATTAACTTTTTTGCAATAGACATAATCTCTTGTCTTATAGATTTATTATAAATTTTAGGATATTTAGTATTAGTACTGATATCTGATGGGTTTAAATTTGTGTGGAATAATTTATTGTAAATGTTATCTTACATGGCTTTTCTGATTGAAATAGAGGGGATAGGTTCATGGGATGATTTAATAGTACTTCGAAAATCTTTACCATTTAATTCTTCTTTATCAAATTTTCTTGATACATCTCCCAAAACTTCAAAACCTTCAATATAAACATCTGTATAATATTGAGGTTCTGATGGTTTTGGATTAACAGTAGTTAGAAATCCTCTGTCTGTCTTCCATTTGTCTTTGGAATGTGTTTTCCATGTTGGAAAATAGACCATGGTCATATCTTTAGCAGCATCGTCTATTATACTTTTATTATATTAATTAGCTTGATCAGCTTGATCTTTTCTTAATTTGGGTTTATGTTCACTTGTCCATTGAGGTCCTTCCAATGATTGAACTCTTTCTCTTAATTTAATTTTAGGACCTTCAGTGTATAATTCTCTAGGCAAATGGGATTGTGAGAAATCATCAACAATATGTTAGATTCTTTAGTTGTTGGTTAGAAATCTATATAGAATAAGGAGTAAAACTTGGATAGAGTAATGGGTTTGGTAGTTTCTCTTGGTAATTTGGGAGTAGGATAAAGTCCATTAAGCAAACCTTGAATAGAGATGAGAAATAATACAATTGGCAAATTCAGGGTCGAGAGATTGAATAAAGTGTTGTCGACGATCATTAAAAGAGTTGTTGAGTATGGTATTTTGTTTTTTTGTTGATTTTGGGTTTGAGAGTGAGACAGTTCTTTTCTTTTGTTGGAAGTAATTATTCATGAAAATAAAATAAAAATGCCTTAAGAAAATTGTGTAGTTTGCGGGAAAAGATAAGATGGTTTATAGAAGTTGCTGCCTCATTTTAGATCAAGATAGTCTGACAAATACATTCATAAGAAGTGTCTATTGTTATTTAGTTCTGATTGGAATCATAGAGTTGCTGTGAATGAGCGATTGTATTATAGTGAATACCGAAAAGATTGTTCAGTATGTGGTAAAAGAAGTAAGCAATAGGTGGTTAGATGTGCACATAGGTATAAACTTTAATTATGAAATCCAGTTCATGTAGAAAAAGATTTCATTTGGATTGCTTAAAGAATGCTATAATATAATCAAATTAAAATTCAAGGAATTATTATCCAAGATTAGATGTTTATTGTTAAGATCATTCTATTGATTTAATTAAAATTAGCAATTTGGATGAGTGTGTAGAATCAATTTTTAATGAACATCTATTAAATTAAGAATAAGAACCTGGCTAAATTTAGTAGAAAAAACACAAAAAAAAGCATAAGAAGAAACATTCTAGATCAAGATCAAGATCTCATAAGAAATCAAGAAGACGATCTAGTAGCTAATATAGATTTAGTGATAGTCAAAGTTTAAAATCATCAAAATCATAATATAAAAATCATTCTCATCAAGAAAAAGATAGTTTGTTAGTTATACCTGAAAGTAAGATTACTGATTTCATGATACAAAATGTTAAAATTTTAACATAAGGACCTTTATTTGAAAAAGAGGAATCTATTATTGAACCTTTACCAATTCCTCAACCTATTTAATAATCAATTATTGTATAGAAGGAAGTTGAAAAATAAAAGATTTATCCATAAATTTAAAGATCAATTATTGAAGATCCTGAATTTCCATATACAGAAAGAGATAATAAAAGAGATTAATCAATTTTAAAGTGGTGGGAGAAAATTGAAGAAATCTATTTCAAAGGAGAAGAGAAATTACCAAATACAAAAATTGAAGAATTCTAGAATCCTTTTGAATGGTCTAATTAAGGTATAGATGAAGATTTACTTAATTATGCTGATCAAATGAATATTGGTATTTATTTTTATATTTATTATTATTATTAGAGCCAATTATACAGTTGAGATTTCAATATAGAGGAAGCATTAATGTTTTAATAAGATGTTCAAAAGCTTAGTATTAGTACACTAATTGTAAAAATCTTTTAGTTTCATTCGATATAGTTTTACCGAGCATGTAGGCAAAGCAACACCAAAAGGACTATTGAGGACTAACATACAATTGTATAGATATTTATAAGAAACAGTTGATATTCCTACATATTCTGATAAAGAAATAGTTGGCAAAGATCTAATTTATTTAGAAGGTTGTGAATTAACTAAATAAGAATATTAGGATTGTTTTGAATTAGAATAATAAATTAAAGAAGTTTATTCTAAATTGGAATCTCAATTAGATATTGAAAGTGATACAATACAATAATTTGATATTGTTTATCATATCTTAAATAAAGAATTAACTTCTGTAGTTAAATAAAATAATTAATTCAGAGATTAAATCAATTCATAAATCACTGATTACAATTTTAAAATATTAAATACTGAATAACAATTATTGATTGATTTATTGAGATGGTCTTAAATAGTCAAAGCATTTATAAATGGATACAAAGATAAAAATTAAGATGTTTTAAATTCATTTTTTCCTTTTTAATTAACATTAACATCATAATCATCCTAAAAAGCATAATAAAAGAAAAAGAAAATACATTCTAAAGAAAATACTTAACCTTTAGATACTGATTGCAAAATCTGTTTTGATTATCATTATACAGATTTTAATCCAGTCATCTATTGTGGAAAATGTTCAACATCTTTTCATAAGAATTGTTATGGTTTAACTGGATCATTAGATGAAGATGACGTTATTTGTGATGCATGTTTGTATGAATCTTCAAAGTTAAATTAATTCAGAAGAGGTATATCTATAATAATTATAAGGTGCTGCAAAATGTAGAATATGTAAAAAATTAGGATTACCATAAAAGTATATAAGGAATTATTTTTATCATGTTTCTTGTTTACTTTTAACCAATTAAGTCATTCTATCAGATGGTGCTTATGATGTTAGATATAGAAAGAATGATATTAAACAATTTTGCAAAGATAATGAATCAAGTACTCCATAATGTGCTGTTTGTGGAGATTCTAAAGGTTAAATATCAATTTAATCCAAGGATTTCGTTTTGTTTGTTCTGGCAGTGAAACCATTCCATGTAAACATGCATTCCATCCAATTTGTGCTTATCTACATGGTTTAACCATTGATATCGAAAGTGAGGATCTTGAACAGTGTTGCAAAGAATTACGGTTTGCTTAATTAAATGTGCATATCAAATGTGTCTTACATTGTAATAAAACATTGTAAGAACTTGTATAGTAGACATATTACAGGTATTATTTGTAAATATTATTATTCTAGAAGATTTGCACTGAATTATGAGCAAACTGCCAAATGTGGAGGCGAAGATGCATTCATAGAAGAATTCAAAAAAACTAAAGGATATAAGTAAGATATTTAAGCAAACTCTTAAGATATCTCTCACTAAAGTTACCCATATCAAGAAATGACAATTTATAATAATTTATTAATTAAAATGGTACACCAACCCAACAGATGTGAGTAGTATTTTCATTTTAAAATATTAAATATTGGATGAAGAAAGTTCTTTTAACATGTGATCTAAGTTACTAATATCTATTAGATATCTATTTTTATTTGACAACTTATTATAAAAGTAATTTAAAAAATATCACATTATATTAAATAATAATATAGTCAATTCTAAATTATTATCATAATTCATTAATTTAATTCAATAATTACAATTCTATTGGAATCTTAAAAATAATTTATAGGAAATGAATTATATTTTAATCTACAAATTATAATATATTTTGATAGGAAAATAATAAAATTATAAATTAACATAAAATTTGGAAATATTTATTAATATTCTTTTATTATTTCTATGAATGAAGACTTAATAAAAATTTTAATAATAATAATTTATTATTAAAATAATCACTTAATTAATTTATTATTTACCCATCTTCCTTCAACAATCTTTTAGTTTTTTGTATGATATAAACCAAATCCATTTATATAATCCTTTAAAAATTAACCACAAAACTTTTCACCATTTGATAAATATAAAGTACCTTGACCTTCTTTATTATCTTCATTAAATTCTCCTTCATATTTGGTCCAAAAACTACATAAATAAATTAAATTACTCTTCAATATGATCAAAATCATGATAATTAAAAGGTTCATTTAATTAAGATGTTACTTCATTATATAATACACCATAACCTTAAAATTTATCTTAATTCCATGATCCTTTATAAGCTGGATTACCATTTGAATAATATAAAGTACCTATGATTTATAATATATAATATATATACCATAACCATGCATATGATTAAACTACCAATTTCCATCATAATATCCTCCATCTTTGTAATAAAACATACCCTATCCATGTCTCATTCCATTAAATTTATAACCATTATATTTAGAACCATCTTAATATAATTCATTTACAAAAATTTCTCCTTAAGAAGAAAATCCTGAGATATGTGGTTATGATTATTATTAAGGTAGATCAAATGGGAGTGAAAATTATTATTGAGATTCTTTGACATTAATATCACTAAGTTTTAATTAAAAATTTTTATTAATATGTTGATCAGTGTGATCCTATAATGGCAAATTTAAAGATCTATTAGTGTAATTTTAATCATTTTCATTAGTATCTGTATTCTCATCAATTTTTGAAGGTTTTGAAAATTATTGAGAGTATACTATTTATTAAATGAAATCAGAATTATCAGGAATATTAGGTTAAATAATATCTTCATACATTCTACTAGCCATAGTTGAATTTGTATTTGATTGTTCTGTAATAATATCTCTTAGAGATGGTTTCTTAGCATTAGATTTTGAACTTTTGATTTATTTCATAATTGGAAGAGTTTATTATTATTAATATTGTACATTAGATTAATGTTAAGAATTTTATTATATATTACTTTATTATTGATCTTATGAATTAAATGATCTAAGTTAATATTTAAAATTAGTAATAGATGTAGATTCTTAATATTTTTAATCTAATAATTTTGATAAGATAATAAAATCAGGTCTTTAGATTTCTTAGATTGATAACATAGATTGAATTACTTCAAATAATTATGGTTATACAAGAGTATTTAATTGATGTAATTTTGTTAGAAGTATTTCTTCAACTAAATATAATTGTTTATAACAATCATTCATGGGTGTTTTTACTATACTTTATAACATACACATTCCAAGTATAAATACATCACTTTTATATGGATTATGATTAGGTTGAAATTCTTTTTATCTTAAAGCCATAGTTTATTAAGGTGATAGATAAATATCATTTAATTTATTATTTTGAAAGAGCTATTAAAAATTTGTGGATTACTCATAAAGTGAAGGATCACATATTTTAGGAGGTATGTATAAAGTTTTTTATGATATATGTTCATGTTAAATGGATTTATTTTATAAATCTTCTAATGCTCTAACATATGCAAACAAAACCGCCCAATAATCTTATGAAGCCAATTATGTTGCAGATAATTAGGAAGTAGGATGCTCTATTAATAAGTATATTTTAAAAAATTGACTACACACTTATTAATCTTATGTAGTATAGATGTCAAGAATTTTGAGAATATATTAATTTTGAGTTAATTATTGTTTATTTTCGAATTACTTTTTACTTTTCTTAAAAAGTATTTCATCTATGTATGTGTACTCTTTCAAAATAAGTTTGATTTTAGGATTTGATTTATTAACTAGTACTGTACAATCACCAAATTCTAAATTAATAGATAGAAATACATTCATCTCTAGTTTTAGTTGGTTGATATTCAGAATATAATTAAGCTAACTTTGTGGATTCTTAGCTATTATTATTTCCCATTCAAAATTAACGAATATTTAATAATAATGATTACAATTCTGAAGAATACTTTAATAATATATGTAGGACTTTTAGGTCTTAGTACAATAGGATCTCTATTCATATGTTTAGATTAAGATTATCATTAACAATGTCCATCACATGTAATCACAATTTTATCAGATTTGTCTGTCATTCCAATAGTAAATGAAGCAAGAATGATGTTGATTCCAATAATAAAAGAATTACCTCCATAATGGATTACTATATTAATTTGGAGTTCATTAATGATGACAACTGCATTAATAATATCAATGATGTATTTAGCAGCGTAATGAATTTAAATTAATATGTAGAAAGTTCACTTATGAAATGTTAATGAATTTAGTTAAATTAATGGTAATAATTATTTTGATATCATTCATTTGTGCATGGTTGATGAATGTTTAAGAGATACCTTCAAAATTGTAATATTATTTGAAGTACTTACAATTATTCTAATAATGATAATATAATTATATTATAATTAATGAGATCACTTTCTTAGGTTTGTATCACTGAATATTCAGAAAATATTGAAAAATATATCTTTAAACCAAAGAAAGTAATCACATTAAAGTCAGACTCACCTACTCTAACCAAAAGAAATAGTCAATAAGCTATGGTTATTTTATCTGAATCACCTCCTAAAAAACATAAAACTTGTAGTAGTGAAATTCCATTAAGTAATGGTAAAATGTTTTTGAAAGATGGAAAGATCTTATTCTTAAAGTAAAAGCTACCAAAATTAGAGTTACCATAAGCAAAATGTAAATTTGATCCAAAAATTGAAATCCTAAAATGGATATAAACAAATAAGATTATATCTCCTACAAAAAAAAGAATCACATTTAGAGCAATAAAAGAATCAAATGGTTAAAATAGAAAATCATAAATCTTTTGATTATATTTATGAATTAATTAACTAAATTTATTGAAGTATTATCTTTAAATTGGATATATGATAATTGATTTTGATAATTGAATAATAATTTATATCTTAATGGTAGATATCAATAAAATGAATAGTTTTAATTATTTTATATATATATATATATATTTATATTATTATATGGATTATTACAAGATTTTAGAAATTAATCGTGATGCTTCAGCCTCTGATGTAGCCAAAGCCTATAATAAACTTTCATTAAAATGGCATCCAAAATTGAGTAAGTTAGATCATAATACTACTTATCATCATTTTTGTTTAATTTCTGAAGCTTATGAAGTATTGTCTGATCGTAATAATATATAATCAATTTAGCAATTAAAAGGACATTTTATGATAAGTATGGTGAAGAGAAGTTGAAGGAAGGTTTCTTTGCTAATGGAAGTAAATAATTTATTGATTAACTAAGACCTCAAGGGCGGTTACAGTTTTGCAGGTAATCCTGAAGAAATATTTGAAAAGTTTTTTGGTACATCTAATCCATTTGCTTAACTTATAGGTAATTATTAATATTCTATCATTTAGATACAAATGGATCAGAAAATCATGGCACTCTCTTTAGTCATGCATTTGGAGGATAGAATTTCCCAGGAATACCAGGACCTTAAGATCTTGAAATCTAAGTAGAGTGTACTTTACATGAATTATATAATGGTTGTGCAAAAACAGTATCATATTAAAGATAAATACTTAATAAAGATGGAATCACAACTCGTTAAATTACAGAAACTAAGTATTTATTTATAATTTGATATCTCTTAGAGAAATTAAAATTGATCGTGGTATTGAAACTGGATAAAAGATAGTATATAAAGAATTAGGTAATGAAGCTGCAGGATTTAAATCTTCTGATTTAATTTTCTTAATCAAAGAAACTCCACATCCAACTTTTAAAAGAAAAGGAAATGATTTATTATATATTGCAAAAGTTAAATTGGCAAATGCCATTGCTGCAGATCCAATATAAATTGTAACATTAGACAATAGAAAATTATAAGTACCTGTTGATTAAATCATAAGGTATGTTTATTAATAATAATCATAGTCCTAAATATGTAAAAATGATTGAAAATGAAGGAATGCCTATCTTCTAATAGGATGAAGTGAAAGTATCATATTTTATATAAATTTTAGGATTTTGGTAAACCATATACATTTGGAAATTTGTACATTAGATTTGATATACAATTCCCAGAAGATCTAACAGAAAGTTAAAAAAATAGAATCAAAGATATTTTATTAGAAGGTTAATAATGATTCATATTAATTATCATCATCATCATTATAAAAATTACTCATTAAAATGTTGTTACTAATTAATGAGAGTTTATAAAATTAATAATTTACTATTATTTAAAAACCTTTTTATGTTTTAATAACGTCATCAAAAGTTGAGAAGTAATAGCTTAGCAATTGATTAATAATTACCTCCTGTAAAGCGATCTAGAACAGAAGAGACAGTCTTAGGAGTGTTGTCTTATGGAGGATTTCAATTAAAAATTCATAAACGTATTATTGATAGTCTTAATATGATAAAACCTTGTTAATTATAACCAATATAAAAAAATAAATTCAAACTAGAAAAAATTAAATAATAACCAAAATTACCTAAATTACCTAAATTAATTATGTTAAGATAGATTAAAAGTAGAGAATTCAGTCCTTGGTGAATTATATGTTAATTATTTTTATTCATGATTATTATGATAATAACTATTCATTTCTGATTGTAAAATATATCACATTATTAATAATGAAATAAATATATATCAAATATTTACAAAAATCATAAAAATTTTCTCTATTTTTTTTTTCATTTAGATTATAATGTAATGAATTTAAGCTCTTTTTATAATTTCACTCTTTTCAGTATTATAGTCTTGATGACTTTTGATTTCTTGTAATTCATTCTTTTATAATAAGCTTTTGAATCTTCTGAATCTCTAATGTCTATGAATGAAATTAAGAATCTCAATTTAGATGACATATAAAAAGATATAAATATATTAAAATATTTAAAAGTTCTACTACTTTTAGTATAAATTAAATCTAAAGTAGAATGAAGATGATAAGATTAAGACTTAATCAAAATCTTTAGTTCTAAATATTTGAGGTTAAATTGAAGATTATTATTTTGATTTAAATAAAATAGTTTCTTTTATATAATTAAATAATAAAAATATAATTTTAGCTTTAAGAACTTTAATATATAAATTCATAAAGCAGAATCAGCTAGTTAACATCTCAATATTCATCTATTGTATCTTTTGTATCTATCTAAACCATGTATCTGATCTTCACTTTAGTCTCATCATAAACTATATATTCATTATGTTGTAGATTATAATAATGCATTTAATTTCCATTTTAATCTTTCTTATTTGGTTATTGATAATCAATGCATGATCCAACAGGTACTTTACATCCATTTGCTAAAACAACTGACTAATTATAATCAGGTCCTCTTCTTCCACATCCTTTAACTGATTAATATTTTTCTAAAATAATTTATTAATAAAATTACTATCTAAATTAGAAATGTTTTCAGCATTATATAGATTCTTTGATTTACCAACAGCTACTTCACATAGTAACATATATCTGTATCTCTGAATTTCTTCTTATTCATCCTTCTAAGCACTAATTTATCTATTATAATATCCATCTTATTAGAAAAGTCCATTATACTAATTATAACGGAGAGACCAATCTGAAGTATAACCATATGATTTTTAAAACATATCAGCAAAATAGATGCCTTTTCCAAACATAGCCCCAGTATTAAATGCCCAAGGAGGTGCAACTATATTTATAGAAATCAATCAATACCTTTCAATCCTTAAGCTAAAATACCCATGAAATTAGAAATCTTAGAACCATGCCATAAGAGCAATCTCTTGTATTCTTTATTATGCTCAAATCTTTCAGTTTCTCCTCTTCTTTCTACTGCAAATATATTTGAAATCTTTGCTTTTTAAGATGAATTAATATATTAAACTATTAATTTAAATTCAGGATGTTCCTTTGGTAAAGTAACTACTCTAACATTAAGTGCATTAAAACAATAAGTTAATGGATTAATTGATTATTTCATTAAATGTGCACCCAATAAAATTTTAGAAGTGATTTCAAAGTTTAGTAATGTTTCTATTAATAATAATTTTTGATTTATTGCTTCCACTGTATCCAAAGGAGGAATAGGTTCTGTTCTTAATTCTGTTACTGGAACTAATTCATAAAATCTACTTGATTTATCACAAATTTCATTAAAAATATTTTGTATCTTTTTAATATCAAGATCACCCTTTTTTCTAAGTAATTGTAGATCTTCAACACAATCTGTTAATTCATACAAAATAGCTTTAGCTGCTTCCAATAATTTTCTATCTAATCTTTCAATAGGCATATAATCTAAATCAACATGGAATTATTATAAATCTTTATTATACAATTTAACTTAAACAAATTATAACATAAATCTTTTTATTGCTTTATCTAAATTACTTTATTAATAAGGACTTTTCTTACTAAAATCAAAGGGTGAAAGTAAAGTCTTATAATTTTTTGCATTCTTAAAATTAATCAATTAATATTTTCCTGGTTTCTTTACAAATGAATCTTCTCCAGTCTAAACATTTCTCCAATTATTTCCTCCAGTTTTAGTATGAAATATTTTATTAAATTCTTTTATAGCTTCTTCTGCATTTTCAAAAGGTGTTAATTGATGTTATCCAGTTGTTCCAATCCTTCCCCATTTAGTTAAAAGTATAAAAACATTTCTATTAATTTCATGTAAGACTTGCATTCTATAAAATACATTCTCTGAATATATACCATTACCAATATCAACTTTAGTCATCAATAATGAATATGGACCAGATTCTTTATCAATCCACACTTCAACCTTACCTGATTATAAAGCTTAAGGATCTACTATTCTTCTAGTATCTTATTTTGAATCATCCAATTATTCTCCATTTTCATCTAAGAATTTCTAAGCATCAGCCTCAACATCAATTTCTTCTTCAACCCATTATGCTTAAGAAATAATACTAGTAGGAAGTCTAGGCTACTTTTATTTCTTGCCTTCTATAGCATTTAATTATTTAAGAGCATCAGCCATAGTTCCTGAATCTTGATCATTAGCATAATCCAATGGAGTTCTTCCAAATTTATCAGGTTAGTTGATATCAAAGTATTTTGACAATATTTCCAACATTTAAATATTTTCATATGAACCAAATTCAAGAGGTTAAACTACATAATGGATTGGTGTTCTATTTTATGAATCTTAAGAATGAAAAGTTTTATCAAATTTAGGATGATTCAATATAAAATAGACTAATTTCATAGAATTTATTTTAATAGATAACATTAATGATGTTTCTCCAGAATCTGTCTTTTCATTAATATCACATCCAGCATCAGTAAACTTATTTAGTATTATTTCATCTTCTAAATGAAATTCTTGAATCAAAAATAAAATAGATGATAATTAATATTTTTTATCTTTAACTTTGAATTTTACATTTAAATTTGTATTTTTTTCTTTCCATAGTTATAATTCTATATCAGATACCAAAGCTTAATAATTTTTTTATAATCTTATAGAGAATGGAGTGTTTTAATTAATGTTGTAAATATTTGGATCACAATTAGATTGCAATAAATATTAAATCATTACAAAAAAGTCATTTTTAGCAGCATAATGTAATGGAGTATAGTTTTTATCATCTTTAGCATTTTTATCAACTTACCTATTTGTTAATTCATCAGCAATCATTAATGCAATTTCTTCTGTACATTTTCTACCTTTTATTGAAAATATATGAAAAAGATTTTATTTATTTTTATTTTGTTTCTAAACAATTTTATCATCTTTAACTTTCATTAATAAAGTACGTACTAATTTGAATTGTTCTTCCATTATAGCATCTTCTATTGCTCTTTGTAGATCATATCCATCAGAAATTAATAAATAAGCTAATCCTTACCATCCTTATTTTATTGCTAATTTAAAATATGAATATGTTCCTACAGGGAATTTATTTGATTGTAATAAATAAATTTTACTTGATTATTTTTATTATTATTATTATTATTATTATTATTATTATTATTATTATTAAACTTAAAATTATGATTAAAATGGAAATTATTATTAAAATTATTATTAAAATTATTATCCTGAAAATAAACTTTTTACATTTTATACACCCTTTCCTCCAAATGGCATTCTATAAGGTTAAATAATTCCTCCATTAAGTTAGTTATCATCTATCTAATTTTCTTATTCTTCATCATCCGTAAAAATATCATCATCTTCCTATTCTATTGCTTATCCACTTTCAATTCTCTCCTTTCTCTTTTTCTTTTCTTCCTGCTTAAACTTTTCATAATCAATGATAGTAGCATATCTATTTACATCTGCTTTATTATCTATTAGCATTGTGCAGAAGTTAGAATGACCACATAAAAATGCCAAAGCCAATGGTGTATTACCATATTTATCAGGAACATCTATTGGAGCTTTCATTTTAATCATGTATCTTCCTGATATTACACTTCCTCTCATTGCAGCATAATGAAGAGGAGATCTTTAATGTATGTCAACAGTATCAACTTCACAATTTTTATCAGCTATAATAGATGATACTGTTTCAAAAGGATCAATCTCTCTAAAATCATTATCATAAGACATTTTTGTGAATGCATAAAAGAGAGGAGTTCTTTTGAAAATATCAAGAGCATTAGTGTTTGCTCCATTCTTTATCAATAAATGTTCCATTTCAAAACTAGCATCAGCCTAAGAATTTGATGAATTTATAGCATGATGCAAAGCTGTTCTTTTTAATAGATCAGGGAAGTTAGGATCAGCTTTAAATCTAGTCAAAAGAGTTGCAACAACTTTCACATTATTTAATTTTACCCAATGTTATAATGGGATTACGTCAGCATCATTCAAATTATTGAGACTTCCCCCATTTGAAATTAAAATATCTAGGATTCCATCTAATGTAGAAGTATACCTACAAGCTATTTAACTTGTAGGAGTATTTAATTTCTAGTCTTATACATTGATATTAATTCTATTAATTACAAACTCCAAAAATGTTTTACTTGTTTCATTTTCTCTTCCACAAATAAAATTAGTATTGCATGAGTTAGCAAAAAGATGGATTGGATAAATATTTTATAATGCTGCTTAAGTCAAAGGTATAGATTTGATATCATCTATTCCTTGAAGGAATGAAATACTATGATGTTATTTGAAAATAAAATGAGCAAGAGTATAACCTCCTTCATTAATATAAGGATGATCTTCTTTTTCTTATTCTCCTTCTCTAAATTACTTTCTCTTTATGATTGAGGAATTGGGATCTGCTCCCAAATTTATAAACAATTTGTACAATTTAAGTACTGTGTCTTATAAATTCAAAGATTCTTGTTTTGTCTCTTTAGCCAAATCATCTACTTATTCTTAATTTAAAAAGACTATTACTGGCCTGCTTTTATAATAGAATGTTTTTGTATGTAATTAATCCTTGGTTGGTACAAAATTAGTTTAAGGTTTAGAAACTGTATTTGGATATCCAAATAATCCTTATTTAGTTTAGTTGTTATTTTGATAATTATAACCATGGTCATCATCTTCATCATCATCATCATCATCATCAATACCATTTTATTTCTTATTTTTATCTTCTTCCTTATCTATTTTATTTACATTTCCTTCAACATTTTCATCCTCATCTTCTTCATTTTCTTTTTACTTTTACTTCTTCTTTTAATTCTCTTCATTCTAAATTTTCATTTACAATAATTTTTCTTTATTAATTCTTTCTTCCTCTTCTACCAATTCTTTTAATTTCTCCTCAAATAATTTTTATTAAAGTTTTGATACTTTCTTATTAAAAATTTATGTATGTTTTGCTTCTGCCTAACTTGTATATTCAGAAATGAGATAAATTAATGGATTCCATCCATTTTCATCATATTAGTTAACATATGATGGATCAATAGTTTTTATTATATTTTCTAACATTGAAAATCCTTTCACATTACAAAATAATTTACATTCTATTAATTTATGCAAAATATTTCTATCTTTTTTATCAACATAATTAACAGTAGGATTTGACAATTTCATCAATAATTCTGAAACCTTGAAATTCTAGTTCATAAAAGATAGAATAAATGGTGTAAATCCATTTGCATCTTAGGCATTTACATCTGAACCTGCATTAATTAATAGTTCAATGATTAAATGAACTAACTTTTCATAATTATTTTTGATATTTCTTCTTTCTTCTTTAGTAAAATCATTCCATTTAGAATAATATTATTTTGCATCCTTTCTAGACAATAATACAGCATAATGTAAAGGAGTCTTTTCTTATAAATCAGCTATCTTAACATCAGCATTCTTTTCCAAAACTAAATATTTAATATACTCAAAAGTATCTTCTGTAAATTTGCTTAAACTTGATGAAATCAATGTTCTGCCTTCATCATCTTTACAATTCACATCTGTAGAAGGATAACTCAACAATTATTTAACAATACCTAAATGATTTTTCTATAAAGCAACTGATAAGGGAGTCAATCTCCAAGAATTTGGTAAATTTTGATCAGCTCCGACTTTCATTAATTCATCAATACATTCTGGAAAACCATATGCAGCTGCATAATGTAATGGAGTATTTTTAGAGCTATCTGGAGAATCATATTCAGCTCCATGATAAAGTAATAAGGAAAGTATCTTAACATTACCATTTCTGGCAGCCAAAACACAAGAAGATCTTCCATATTTATCTTTAGCCAAAACTTTTGCTCCTTTATCTATTAAATACTTAGCTAGATCATAATGACCGTATGCACAAGCAATATTTAATGGAGTCATTTTATTTTATCCTGTTAAATTAATTTTAGATCCTTATTTTAAAAGAACCTTTACAGTTTCTAAATGTCCTCCTTAACATGCAACATGAATTGCTGCATTTCCATCTCTATTTTTTCCATCAATATTATTTGATGCCAAAAGTTAGACATTATGTGTACGACCAAATTAGGCTGCCAATATTAATGGGGTGTTCTTACTTCTATCTCCCTCTCTTACATCAATATTATTTTCCATCAAATATTTCAAACATGCTGAAGTCTATGAAACTGCAGCATAATGGATAGGTTTTCTATGTATTTCATCCAAAATATTATATTCCTATGAAATATCTAATAATTTCTAAAGACATGTATGATTTGGATTTATAGCTGCACAATGGATTGGTGTAATTAAATAATTTCCACCTGATTTCTTTGTTGCTGAGGGTTTCTTGATGTTACCAATACGACTTGCACTTGTATAATTTAAGACATCAACATGGACTTAATTGAATCCATACATATGTCCTTTATCCATTGCCATTTGAACCAAATAGCCAGCAGTATTCCAATTTCCACTTCTGACTGCAATAGCAATCTGAGTATAATATTGATGTTCATCTCCAAATTAAGCCATCATTAAACCAAAGAACTCTGGATTTCCATCAATTCTCATTAATCTCTCAATTTATGTCTCTGTTAATCTATTTTCTTAATCCAAATCCTAAACAAAAGCATTATTTCCCTCTCTTCCTCCTCTACTTAAAGCAACCTTTCTAGTTCTAGCACCATAAGCATATTAATCATTAAATCCTGTTTAGATTTCTTTGAGTGAACATCTGGGAGCACTCCCAAGTTTTACTTTACCTATGGCTTTTATAAATTAAAGTAACATAGCCTTATCTTACCTTTAAAATATGAGTTCAATAGCATTAACATCATTTTCAGGAGCCCATTTTTAAAAAAGATTACTAATTTTTAAAGAATGACCTAAGATATCTTCAAATAGTCTACAATTTCCAGTGTTAGCAGCTCTAATCAATTCCTTATTATTCATCATAATACTAGAATAATCAGTAAATCTAGATGATGTTCCTTCAAATTGTTCACAAATTAATTTTATTTCTCTATAATCTGGATTAATTTTTCCTTTAATAAATTTAGGTGGTTAAGCAGGTTAAGATTTAGATTTCTTTTCACTTGCTTTACCTTTCTTTTTTTATTATTCAACTGATTAAGATTAATCTTAATTATCTTCAACATCTTCATCTGAGTCTTGTTATTTTTGAGCTCTACCTCTCTTAATTTGTATTGGTAGTTATTCATGTTTATCCTTTTGAGAAGCAGGTGTTTATCTAGTGACTCTTTTCTTTTTTTATTCTTATTCATTTTCTTCTTCAGAACTCTCTTCACTTTCATCCAAATTAACTTTTTTATTTACTTTTTGATTACTCTTAACCTACTTTTGTGTATGCTTCTTTAATGAAGCTTAATTTTTTTTTGGCTCTTCATCTGATGATTCTTCATCAAAACTTTCATCTGACTCATCTTTTTTTTTCTTATTATTCTTAACTTCCTTTTTTTGAGTCTCTCCTTTAACAGCTTATTTGGTTCCTTTTTTAATTGTATACTTTTTAGGAGATTCCTCTTCTTCATTTTCACTTTCAGAACTTACTTATTTCTTCTACTACTATGTATTGGCGGGAATCTGCCTAACACTCTTTGCTATCTCTTATAAAGTATCTTGAGGGAATACAAAAGAAGTCACTGTAGATTTACTCTTTGGATTTGGTTTTGTGGATTTTACTTCAACATCTTCCACAATTTAACTAAAATTAATATCTTATATTACGTTCTTTCCTTAACTGATAATAATGCTTCTTTTGACTCTTTATAGACAACTTTACCATCCTTTTACTTCTCTTGCTACTCTAGTCTTACTACTTTTAATTATGATTTATGATCATTTGTTTATAGATCCTCTACTACCTTATAGAAGACTGGCTTTCCTTTTTCATTTTATCCCAGGATCTAATCCTTTTTGAATTGATATGCAAAGTTATGTTCTGTTTTTTATCCACGAGTTTTCATTTAAGTTAATTATGATATTCGATTAAAAAAATCTGATGGATTTATGACTAAATTTTATGAGGTTTAAAAATAATTATAAAAATAAATAAATATATTCTAAAAAATTCTCAATTAATTTTTTCTAAACTTATGCATTCTATCTAATTTCTTAACTCTTTTACATCCACTTACATATTATCGAACGTAGGATGATGATTTCCATATTCAAAATTCATTGGACTATATTCATTCATAAATCTTCTTTAATGAAAAGGTGATATATCTAGAGAGTGTATCCCATCAACTTATTTAAATTCGAAAGAATCTAAACCCTATATTAAATTAATTGAAGGTTGAATTCTATTTGAAGGAGTTCTATTCTAAAGATTAATAAATGAATCGTTTTTTAAAGAATCGTTTTTTATGCTATCATGTTCCTCCTTTATTGATTAAATAGTCTCTAAAGGTATAATAATTTATTAAAGAGGAGGAATATGAATATGTTCTGAATTAGAAGAATCTCCATCATTGTCTTCATCTTCTGATTTCTCTTCTAACATATTCACTCTCTTTATGTATGAATAAAATCTATTCTTCACTTAATTTTCCTATATAATTTAATCACTTCTTACTGGTCTTCTATCTAACATTTTAGCAATTTCACTCCACTTAGGCCCATAAATTCTATACTGCTCTAAAATTATTTTGTCCTCTTGCATAGTGAATTTTGATCTATTAATCTCTGGGTCCAAATTATTCAAAAACCTTTCTCTTATTTATTTACTAGTACGCCCAACCATAAATCCTTCAATTAACTTCCAGTTTCTACCATTTTCTTATACAAGTTCTATTACTTTTTTGTCTTCTTCATCTGTCCATTGTCTACGCAGTTTTGTCTAATCAAATATAGCCATTTTAACTACCTTATTAGGATTAATTCTCTTCCACCGTTATTAACATTAACTTAAATTTCTTCCAGGAATTTCTTCAGAAATCTACCGCCAATTTCCATTATGCTTTCTATGTAATCCTATTAACAATGTGTCCTCATTAGGAGTCCAAAATTTACCATACCTTCTTTCTGATGAACTAGAATCAGATTCACTGTTTTGCTTTTTAATAGATTTATTGATTAATGGTGATCTTTATAAGAACCAAAATACATACTTAGATTTTCCTTTCTAGCTATTCATATTTTTAATTAAATTAATCACTATTCAACATGCTTTTTGAATTAAATCTTTAATTGTAATCATTAATTATAAAAATGTTATCAAAAATTAAATCATATATATTATCTAAACTCTGGAAGGGTTAACAATCGATTATGTTATTTCTAAGGTCTTTTGACTGGTTATAGATACATTTTGACATTAGCTTTTAATTTTCTTGGAGATGGATGCTGAGTTGTAGTCATTGTTGCTGGTGTTCTAGGAGTCAATACTTTCTAAAAATCATTTGGGAGAAAAGGAATCGAATGATATTAATTAAGAATTTTTCTATGATTGGAAAATTTTCTCATTTAATCAACTACAATCTATTGTTGCTTAATTAAAAAAGAGTCAAAAAAGCTAGATTTGCTTTTATTCTTATTTGCACAAATTTATGTATGAACATCTTCCAGATGCTCAAACGAATTTATAATAAAATCATTATGAAGATCACCACCATCTTCTAATTGTACACTCTTTATATTCAAATATTATGGATAAAATTTTTCATATTGTTTTTTTTATGTTCTCTAATATTTATTTGCCAGAGCTTCCTATTCTTTTATCTATTACATTATAAAAACACCATCTTTCATTGAATCTCTTTAAAAGTTTGTTTCTTTTCCACATTATGAACAATGGCAACTCTTCCTTTACTATCTTTCTTTCATTTCTATATTTATTTAAGAATATTTAGAATTAGTTATTAATGATTCTCTTTTTTATGGAGATTATTCTCTTGTTTAAAGTTCTTCAATAGTTTCTTTTCGAGATGGACAGAGGTTTTTTGGCATAGTTTCGAATCTATTTAAAAATCTTTAATTGTTTGGCAAACTGAAACTTCTTTTAATTCTCTAAGTATGTATATTTCTCAATAACACATTCTTCATTAATGTTTATTTCTTTCTCTGAATTCGCTCTGTTAGAGGTTGAAAGTGAACTTATAAATAAGGCTTTCTTTATTTAATATTTTGCATAATTATATTTAATCACTTATACAAATTACTACTTTTATGAAACATGTGGAGTTCTATCAACAAATTTTCAAAAAAACCATTATATCATTATGGTATTATATCAAATGTTGAAAAAAAGAACAAATAGGTATTTTGATTTTGAACAGACATAACTTTTTAATAAAGAGCATTAATATATGAAATTATAAATATATCTCCCTGAATCTGTAGACTCTTTTACTGGAAAATATTATACTAATATCTCACCAATAATATTGAATTGATTTTAGTTTCTATGCAAAGAACTTTTTTTAAATCATATTCAATTAGTTCATTAAGAGTAATTCCTTACCTCAGGTATTTTTTAAATTTTTAATTGTTACCAAATTTTCTATGTTAAATTCTTTGGATTTATAAAACCCTCCAAAATGAATATTTTAAACATTATTAGTTAGGCTCTTCATATATTATTCATTAGCTAATATATAGAAACATCATATACTTCTAAACGAACGATGTTAAATATTCTCTTGAATTCTTCTGCGAACTCTGACAAAATTTCACTTGTTTTATTTTCTTTAATATTACTAAATTGCCCAGAATACTACATTTTAAACTGAAGGGCTATAAATTTTTATTATATCTAATTTTTATATTTTATTTATATTATCGAAATAATTAACATTAAAAATAATTTGATTTAAAATTTTAAATTATGAAATCTCTTAAGATAAGAACTGATTAATATTTAAAAAAGAGTGAAATAGATTAGAATTAATTAATAACAACATTACCATATTGTGTAAAAATTGTAAGTTCTGAAGAAGATGAAATGAATGATATAATTAAATTAGAATTTGATAGAGTTAATTGCATTCCTTTAAATGAAATCATTACATTTATTGTAATTCATATTTAATTATCATTTTTAGGATCTTCTTTTATTTAGATTTACTCATGGATAAATATTTAGTCTTATTCATAAATTATTAGATTTAATAGAAAAACTAAAATATTAAAATATCAATGAATATTATATATGGTTAATATTCAATTAATAACATAACCAAAGATTAGAATTATTTAAACGATCTTTTTTAGATTATCAATTATTTTATTCATTTCCTTTATAAAACAAAGTAGAATAAGATAAATCATAAATTATTAAATTAATTACTAAACTTTTATAATTATGTGAGTATATTCCATCATGTCTTTATTTTATTGAATCAAATAAACCTTATAAAATTTATGAAAAAGTACTTAAATAAGAATTTCAATAATTTTAATAAAAATTTAATGATTATTATATAAATCCAAAAAATATTGATTAATAGAATTAGATTGATTTGAATATTGATACAAAAGATTATTATGTTTAGAATTAAAATGATTTTTAGAAATTAGAAATGTTTGTTTAAGAATATATTAAATAAAATGATAATTTATCACCTTTAGACACTGTTTTAAATCAATTGCTAAAATATTATAAATTCAAATTATGTTTAATATCTCTAGGTATGCTTGCTAATAAACAGTAAAAAAACAAAAAATATGAATTAATACATTTAAACTGCATCTTTGTATTAAAATCAGAACAATAATTGATTAAATTAATTTCAAAAATTTTTGAAAGTTTGAATGAGCAATAAGAAATATTAAGAGACTCTATTAAATATGAAGATTATCCATTAAGTTAAGAAGAATTATAAAATTTATATGAATCTGCTGCTATTACTTATTTTAAACATTAAGGATATTTTAATTCTTTTGATTAATTTATTGAAATAAGACAATAAATTATCGATAAATAATTCAATTTTGAAGATAAATTCTAATATATTCTTAAACCATTTATTTAAGAACATTATTCTTAAATTGTTGAGCTAAATTGCCTTGATAAAATAAATGAATTAATATGAAATATAGAATTTTATATAGAGGATTGTTCTCTATTATATATCAAATTTTTTCTGATAAATTAAATTAAATTTTATCTTAATGTTTATCGATTTATATAATGAATAAAAAAATAAATCTATTTAATTTATTTCAGAACCTTTTTTTTTTGAATAAATTTTTTAAGTTTAAATGATATTTATAATCCTTAATACTAAAATGCTGACTGCATTAATACAAAAATGCTGACTGCATTAATACATAGTTATAAATTCATTTAATTATTTAAAAGAAAATGTTATAAATTTTTTTCATGTTTAATTTAATTAGTAATTAAAAAACCAGGCAAAAACTAATAAGAAAGAAAGTTTTTCTAATTTTTATTGAGAGGGAATAAAATATCTTTATTTTAATTCTATTTCCTATAAGTTTTTATCATGATGATTGTTGTCTTTATTTTTCTTGATATTTTGGAAATATTTGCTCTTATATTCATTTTTACTACACTTTGATCTCTTTTGCTTATTGATTTATACTTTTTATTATCTATGTCTTATTATTATATGAATTTCTGGGTTGATTTTAGAATCTTTTAATTTTTAAATAATTTTATCAAGAAGTTTTGTCTAAGATTGATTTTTGCATTTGTTTTCATAAGAAGTGAATTAAAATTTAAGTTGGTCTGCGAGATTAATAGAAAATAAATTTAAATAATAAGAAGTAAGCTTTCTTTATAAAATATTGATCTCAATAGGATTGATTTAAAAAAATTTAAACCAACAATTGTAATTTTGTTTGGTTATAAAAACATAAAGTGATTTGTGTCAATTAATTAGATTAGTGATCAAAAATATTCTTTTTCAAATAAATTCTTAATTAGAAGAAACATTATGTGGTTTAATAAACAAAGGTTTTACTCTTTAAAATAAATNCTTTTGATTAATTTATTGAAATAAGACAATAAATTATCGATAAATAATTCAATTTTGAAGATAAATTCTAATATATTCTTAAACCATTTATTTAAGAACATTATTCTTAAATTGTTGAGCTAAATTGCCTTGATAAAATAAATGAATTAATATGAAATATAGAATTTTATATAGAGGATTGTTCTCTATTATATATCAAATTTTTTCTGATAAATTAAATTAAATTTTATCTTAATGTTTATCGATTTATATAATGAATAAAAAAATAAATCTATTTAATTTATTTCAGAACCTTTTTTTTTTGAATAAATTTTTTAAGTTTAAATGATATTTATAATCCTTAATACTAAAATGCTGACTGCATTAATACAAAAATGCTGACTGCATTAATACATAGTTATAAATTCATTTAATTATTTAAAAGAAAATGTTATAAATTTTTTTCATGTTTAATTTAATTAGTAATTAAAAAACCAGGCAAAAACTAATAAGAAAGAAAGTTTTTCTAATTTTTATTGAGAGGGAATAAAATATCTTTATTTTAATTCTATTTCCTATAAGTTTTTATCATGATGATTGTTGTCTTTATTTTTCTTGATATTTTGGAAATATTTGCTCTTATATTCATTTTTACTACACTTTGATCTCTTTTGCTTATTGATTTATACTTTTTATTATCTATGTCTTATTATTATATGAATTTCTGGGTTGATTTTAGAATCTTTTAATTTTTAAATAATTTTATCAAGAAGTTTTGTCTAAGATTGATTTTTGCATTTGTTTTCATAAGAAGTGAATTAAAATTTAAGTTGGTCTGCGAGATTAATAGAAAATAAATTTAAATAATAAGAAGTAAGCTTTCTTTATAAAATATTGATCTCAATAGGATTGATTTAAAAAAATTTAAACCAACAATTGTAATTTTGTTTGGTTATAAAAACATAAAGTGATTTGTGTCAATTAATTAGATTAGTGATCAAAAATATTCTTTTTCAAATAAATTCTTAATTAGAAGAAACATTATGTGGTTTAATAAACAAAGGTTTTACTCTTTAAAATAAATAGTATAGTATAGGTGTTTCAAAAAAATTATATTAGAAGACTTTTATTCCTCATTTAAATAATAATGTGTTAATCAAAGAAGAATTATAATGAATTATAATAATTTTTATTCTTGAAGGCTTAAAAGTGAGTCAACTATTGAAAAGAAATTTGATATTAAGGTTTAATTGTTAAAGTTAATCATTAATCAATTATAAATTTTTAATGTCCTATGTTCCTATTTTAAATTTAATATTTTTAACTATCAATAAATATGTGAGATAGTTATTTAAATAAATTACACTTATGAAATATTTGTTCTGATGCTTTTGATTAATATTAATATAATAATAATTTATGAAAATCTATAAATCCTTTGCATTTGATTAAAATATTCCATAGTCAGATTATGAGAAATTTATCAACCCTGATGATCTGTTAAATGAGAGCTTTGAGGAATTAAAGGGAGAGTTCAAAAATTACAGAACAAAAAAGGGTAGAGACATTATCAAACAAGAAATGGAAATGAGAAAGTAACTGCAAATGAAAAGTATAATCATGGTTTTAATTGTAGGGAAAAAAAATTAATCTGGGTTGGGTGTCTAACAAAAAAAACATGAAGACCACGATAATTAAAAAGACATGTATGGGAATATTGGATTACTGATTCGATAATAAGAGAGAAAGTGCAAATAAATTAAGAAGGAAGTGCAGTCGCGTACATAATTGAATATAGACATGCAGCAAACTTTGGTTAGGACTATACAGCGATGAAACAGAAAATCCAGTAATTTATTTATGGGGACAATTTAGGAAGACTGATGTGACAAAATAACCAATATTCAGTTAAGAAGACTTTGCTAAATTGATTTAAAGAGAAGACGAAGATGAATTGATTTAAACATAAACAAGGACTGTACATAAACCTAGAGAGTATAATATTTTTTAATAAATTTAGGGGTTTTAAGTCTCGATTTATTGAGAAATAAATACCATTGTATAAAAATATGGAGTAGTCCTCTGAAATTGATTCAAAAAAGTAAGTGGACAGCAAAGTATTAACAAAACCAACTAAAATCAAATAGTATAAAAGCTAATCTAAATCTTAGATTTGGTCTTTAATAATCTCGAGAATCTCCTTCAAATGCAATGTTTGATGGTGAGGCAAAGCGAGTCTCGAAGTCGTATCTCTATAAGACTTGGCTTAAAGGAGAAGAAGCATAAAACAAGAAGTACAAAAAGCCAAGAAGAACAGAATCATACCATAAGGCGGCAGCTTAAAGGGAAGAAATAAAAAGTCAACTGAAAGAAAGAGCATAAGTAGCATTCAAAAGATATGAAAGTATGGGAAAGAGTATTTAATTTATTAAAACCTTAAGCATGGGAAAAATTTGGGGTATTTTCATAGGATATTCTGGATTTTAGAATGTAAACTTTAAAGGAAGCTAAAATTTAAAGATTGTATTTATTTAATAATAATAATTATAAAGATTGCTTGAGCAATAGGAACATGATCTTAAAAAGGTCGAATAAAATGAGTAATTAATTAATATCTATTTTTAAAGACAGAGAGATCCTGACATGCTTACTCGATTAGTGAAGGTGATCACTAAACCTAATTCTGATAATAAGGAAGAAGTCAAAACGAACTTCGTGTATCATGAACAAAGACTGAAAGATATGAGAACGAGGACTAGATAAATTTAGAGAGCTGGATTTTGAATAATAATATTTATAAATTAATGCTATAGCGATAAAAACATGAACTCAAGGAATAATTTTAAGATAGAAAGAAAATATATGAATTAGTATGTAAGAAGAATGCAGATAGAGCAATAGTGATGAGCAATATTTATGTGAATATAAAATACATGGGGAACAAATATTCAAAAGAATTAGAAGATGAGTTGAATTAATATATAGCATAGTTATGAAAATTTGAGATATAAATTAAATCTTTTTTTTTAAAAAGTATTATGATCATCTAGGTGGGTCACCTTAATGGAGAGGTGAAAACATACAACTTAGCAGACTAGAGTACTGCAGCTGAATTAATGAATGTTTTGAACTCTGAATTAGCATGTCAAGTTCAATTGGTTTAATCTGGAGAATTAGTCAATGCATCCTCAATTTTGGCAGGAGAAAGAATCTACTATGTCACAGTTGACGCAGAAGGAGGTAAGAAAAAGAAGAAAAAGAAGAAGAACTTTGCCAAGCCCAAAAAGAAGAAGCACAGACACCGAAAAATTAAGTTGGCTACCCTCAAATTATACAATGTTGATAATAAGGGTGTTGTCCAAAGATCTCACAAATAATGTCCTTAATGTCCCTAAGGTGTTTACATGGCCAAGCATTTTGATAGACATTATTGTGGTACATGCCATTAAACCTTCAGAATGGATGAAGCAACAGTAAGCATAAAAACTATATTTTAAGATTAAAGCCAACTTAGAAGCAATCAAAAAATAATAAGCTGCCAAAGCTGCTGCAGCTGCAGCTGCTGCTCCAGCTGGTGGTGCCGGAGACAAAGGGGCTGCCGGAGGAAAAAAAGGCAAGAAGAAGTGAAACATATCATCTAGTATATTAATAAATAATTTAATAAATTAATACAATCTCAAAAATGTTCATCTTGATTAGAAAATAATTAAGTACTATCTTTTTACATGCTACTTTTTAAAATTATTATATTTTTGAGTATTCAATGCATTAAATTATTTTTGACTATTTTTCTTTTGTTATTTCAAAAGATCGATTTGACATTTACAAAATATTGATTGAATAAAGAAATTAGCTATATTTTGCAATAAAGGATTAGAATTTTAATATTATGAATTTAATAAAATAATGTTAATAATCAAATATTTCATGCATATGTTATTCAATTTTAGTTGGATATGCAATTATAATTACACTTATAGCTATTAAAGCATTCAGTAGATTGATGAAGTCTTCAACTAGTAATCAAGAATTAAATCCAATGATATTATGCATAGTATAATCTCTCTTACATATAATTCAATATGCTGTGACAGAAAATAATACCTTATAAATAATTACCCTCTATTTTTAAATACTTATTTTCACTTCAATTTCTTTTTTATTTGCGAAACTATGCTATTAAGTTAAAAGTGGAACTCTTATTTTGAAAAACTTTAAAATTTTTAAGATTCTATAATTTGTTTTTTATGGAATAATTTTAGTATTTCAAATATTTGCTTTGGTTTTTTCTAGCTAAGACTCATGTGATCGGTAATTGTTTATTAAAATCTAGATATTATTATTTTAGTATAATTTTAATTATTGTTTAGCAGATTACATCAACTATAATAACAACTTATTTTGGAATAAATTTACTTTAAAAACTAAAAAGAGTCAGCTAATTTATATAGTGTAAAACCATGAATCCGAAAGCGTATAAAATAAATAAAATTTAGTGTTTATGATTCATATGCTAATATGTCTTTGTGCAATCCAAGAGCTACAATTATCGAACCAAGAGAATTAATTTAGACAAGAAAACAAATTATAATTGTAATATATTTAATGATAATAACTATACTATTCTATATATCATTTATTTTAATAGCTATATTAATATTCAAAAAAGTGACTTGCCAACATTAAATAGATAATAATAATTAGAATTACTTAATATTGGCTTATGGAATCATTTAAATGACTCCTTGTTTAGTCATTCCTTACGCATTTGGATTTATACCTTAAGTCTAGGTTTAAGGAGATTATAATGATTGCCTAATAATTTTAGATTAGTCTTAAGCAAAATCTAAAGACTCAATTCAAATTTGAATTTAGATAAAATAATTAACAAAGATTTTTAAATGACAAATAATAGATTTCATTTTTTAAATATAATTAATCCATATCCTTATTAATATTAAAACAATAATATGCTCCAATTTTTTATTTACTTACATTTTTTATTGAGATAACAAGTGCTAGGCATAAATTAATATTTCGATTGTATAATGTTAAAAAATAATAAATTTTTCTTAAAAAATGCGATTTTTAAATACTATTTATTAAATTCATATTAATTCATTTATCAATTCTAAAATTTTGATCTCAACAATGTAAGAATAATGTTCTTAAATAAATGGTTTAAGAATATATTAGAATTTATCTTCAAAATTGAATTATTTATCGATAATTTATTGTCTTACTTCATTAAATTAATCAAAAGAATTAAAATATCCTTGATGTTTAAAATAAGTAATAGCAGCAGATTCATATAAATTTTATAATTCTTTTTAACTTAATTGATAATCTTCATATTTAATAGAGTCTCTTAATATTTCTTATTGCTCATTCAAACTTTAAAAAATTTGTGAAATTAATTTAATCAATTATTGTTCTGATTTTAATTCAAAGATGCAGTTTAAATGTTTTAATTCATATTTTTTGTTTATTTACTGTTTATTAGCATGCATACCTATAGATATTAAACCTAATTTGAATTTATAATATTTTAACAATTGATTTAAAACAGTGTCTAAAGGTGATAAATTATCATTTTATTTAATATATTCTGAAACAAACATTTCTAATTTCTAAAAATCATTTTAATTCTAAACATAATCATCTTTTGTATCAATATTCAAATCAATCTAATTCTATTAATCAATATTTTTTGGATTTATATAATAATCATTAAATTTTTATTAAAATTATTGAAATTCTTATTTAAGTACTTTTTCATAAATTTTATAAGGTTTATTTGATTCAATAAAATAAAAACATGATGGAATATACTCACATAATTATAAAAGTTTAGTAATTAATTTAATAATTTATGATTTATCTTATTCTACTTTGTTTTATAAAGGAAATGAATAAAATAATTGATAATCTAAAAAAGATCGTTTAGATAATTCTAATCTTTGGTTATGTTATTAATTGAATATTAACCATATATAATATTCATTGATATTTTAATATTTTAGTTTTTCTATTAAATCTAATAATTTATGAATAAGACTAAATATTTATCCATGAGTAAATCTAAATAAAAGAAGATCCTAAAAATGATAATTAAATATGAATTACAATAAATGTAATGATTTCATTTAAAGGAATGCAATTAACTCTATCAAATTCTAATTTAATTATATCATTCATTTCATCTTCTTCAGAACTTACAATTTTTACACAATATGGTAATGTTGTTATTAATTAATTCTAATCTATTTCACTCTTTTTTAAATATTAATCAGTTCTTATCTTAAGAGATTTCATAATTTAAAATTTTATATCAAATTATTTCTATTAAAAAAAATAAAATCAGATTAAAGGATATAATTTATGAAGTAAGTGTTAGGAAATTTGCCATCATAGATTAAAAACACAATATTGAAACGGTTGTCTAATAATGAATCACTTTTAGAGTATAAAATTCAATAGAATACTGATTGTAAAGAAGCATTTGAATGGGATCTAGATGCATCTTAAATAAATCAAACTGCTTTAGCATAAATAGTTTCTGCTGATTTTAGAGATAGCACTATAACATTAAGTTACGAAAAATAATAATTACTTAATAAAGTAGAAAAAAAAAATGAGCTTAATCATTTATATATTCTATTCCAATTGTTGGAGGCTTGTTATGAATTACATAAGAAATTTATATTAGGAAGATGCTTATCTACATCAACAATAGAGATTGATTCAAGTTCATAGATAAAAATATATAGATATGGATTTAGTCATAATTTAATTAATAATGATGAAATAATACTATTAGCTCCTGAAACGATTTTTGAGGATAAGGTTTAAATAAGTAGTGATATATGGTTAATAGGAACGATTATCTATGAATTAGTATTTCAGAAATCGATTTCTTAATTTAAATATCCTTAATAATTTGAGTAATATAAAAATTTCATCAATATTTGCATGTAAGCCAATACATTTGATGATTTATGTGACAACTTAGTAGATCCTAATATTTCTGTAATTTTGTAATTACTTTTAATTTTTGATGCTGAAACAAGAGTATAATCATATTCAGCAGTAATTCTTCTTATGAAAGAGTATTTTAATATATGATATTTCAAGATTTTTACCAAAACACAGAGCAAAATTAGATGAGATTTTAAGATTCTATGAAAATGAAATGATGAATGCAAATATCAGGATTATTTAAAGAAGTGAAAAAAGAGACCCCCCTTAAAAATATAGATAAAAAAATATAAAATCAAAATCTGTTGAAAGCAAATAATTAAATTTGGAGATTTTATCACATGCAAATAGAAGAATTAATCCTTTAAACAAAATGAAAGAGTTAAGATATGCTTTCACTTAAATAGTCTAACCAGTTGATAAAATTTATACTTTGTAAATAGTTCATAAGGAAAATCTAAAAGAAGAAAACATCAAATTTTGTTAAAATATCAATTTTAAACTTTATCAAATATCTTTTTTAATTAATTTAAGAAAATAAATTTCTTACTTCACAAAAAAGACAGAACTTTTGAATATAGAAAAATATTTATTTATAAAGACTGAATAAATAATAAATTTACTCATCACCAATATTAAAACAATTAAGAATATATTGTTTATATCAGAATTAAATTATATTTAGAAATAATTAAATTTAATGAAAACAACTTCCCAAGAAATTACAAATATTTATAACAAGATTCCTGCATAGTTTTTAGAGGGTACATTAGAAAATTAAATAAAATAATTATAATAAACTCTTCAAAATAATAACCTAATCAAACATATTACTACAGAAATTATGCTAAGAATTTTAATTGCTTAGAATATTGAATATTATTTAGCTGACAAATAATCAGTAAATTTATTTTTGTTCCCAATGAAATTCTATTTGGGTTTGAGTGAAATCACAGAACCAGAAGAAATTGAAAGATATCTACAAAGATCTACCGTTAAATAGTAAATTTACTTGTAAAATGTTCTAATGAATTACAAGAAATAGTAGTAAATTTATTGATTTAGTAGGTATTTATCAAAATAATAAATAATGAATTATTTATATTAATTATTTAAAAAAATTCTAGTTTGAAAAGACAAATTTGTAATACTAAATGAATTGGTTCTAATTATAATTAAAGAGAGATAAACCTATCTTATTAGATGAATCTAATTTATTTAGCTTTTTCAGCAAAGTTCTAGACATTATTTTTAACACCTCTATCAATAAAAGTTAATTTAATGAGAATAAAGAAAATAGTACATTTAATAAATGTAAATATTAAAATATTTCATTTAGTATTTGAAATTGGAGAAATAATTACAGAAATATATAGACTAAATATAATTAATGTTAAATAATAAAAAATTTAAAAATAACTAAAGAATAACAATTTTAGAATTTAGATCAAGCTTAATTGTTGTAATACTAAAAATGTGAATTCTAAAAATTTATTTAGGCAACATTGTATAATACAAAGAAAATAATCCAACTTTTAAGAATTTGAATCATTTTTCCATACTTAAAAGTCTTGTTATTATCATTACAAAAATTCAAAGCATATTCTCCCATCTCATTCTTTATATCTTGCAGAAATTTTGATAATATAATTGATAATTTATAAATAAAAATAACAATTATCAAATTATATACTTTTAGAAGACTTTCAGATTAATTAGAATAATAATTAATTTTTCTATATATTAAAGACCAAATTTGGTAGGAATCAATTCACTTATATTTGCACCTCTTTTATTATCAACTAATGCCAAACTTTTTAAATTAGCTTTAATAAAAGGGAATACTTGCCAATAAAAAGCAGTTAACTGGTTAAAACATTTATGATTTTCCAACTATAATTAACAAATTAAAAAAGAAAAATAAAAATCTTTAATTTTATAGTGCTCTTTCATGATACTAATTGATACAATTAAATGAATAAATTTAAATAATAGAACGCTTTCAATATTTAAAAAAATTAATAGTAAGTATTTTTGTACACTTTAAATAAAACAAATAAAATTGTTAAAACATTTCATGATACATGAATAGATATTTATTTGTTACTCTATGTAAATAATATATTATAATGATTAATAAATAGAAATAGTGAAATTAAATAGAAAAATTGAATATTTTCCTTTTTCTTCCAAGTTTTTGAAATTATTTAAATAATATAGAACATTTTTTGTTACTTTATTATTAAAATCATGTATATGATCTAAAAATATGTAATTTCTATTAAGTAAAATTGGAAATTTTATGAAATAACTACTAGATCTAAAGTTTAATTCAATTTATTCATAATCCAATAAACATTTATTAACATAAGTACTGTAGGAGAGTCAAGTAAAGATAAAAAATTTAGAGAACAATTATGGAGATATAATATAAACAAATACAGATGATACAGACTTAATGGAAGAGCAATTTTAAATAGTACTTACTAGTATCATGAGTTTATATAAAATTTTATTAGTGATATAATGAAATAAGAAAAGATGATTTATGACTTAAAAAGGAAAATAAGTAAATTTAATAAAATTACTAACATTTAGTAAAAATTAAATATGAGACACTTAATGTAACTCATAATTTAAAGAGGGTAAAAGTTTAAAATTAATTATTGAAAAGAATTGTGAATGATTATCTTTAGAGAAATTTATAGAGTTGAATACATATATAATATATAATTTTTCATCTTAATATTAACTAAAAAAAAAGATACATAAAATAAATTTATCATTTTACTGTTAAATAGCAGTTGTGACGGTCAAAACAGATTGTTTATCTTAAAGAGAAATTTAAATTAAAATAAAAGAATTTTAACTAGGTTAATTAAATTGTCAATATAACAAATTTGCCGAAAAACGCACAGTTTTTTTCTGCTTTAATTCTTAATTGAGAAGTTAAGGATTAAATTCATTATTATGAGTTAATAATTTTAAGTAAAGGGCACAAAAACAACTTATATCATTTATGATAAGGTACTTGGAAAAGGAGCTTATGGTGTTGTTTTATTAGCTTAAGCTATAAATTCTGTTAGCTAATTTGCTGCAAAAATTGTATAAAATCAATTTTTCATTATTTAAGATAAGCAAAAAATCACTCAGTCCAACTGATATTGTGAATTTAAGAAATGAAATAAATATACAATCAAAATTATCTCATCCTAATGTTGTTTCAATGGTTGATGCTTTTGAAGATAACGAATACCTATATATGTTACTTGAATATTGTAATGGTGGATGCTTATTCACAAATATCTAATTAAGTGGACCATTAAGAGAAGAAAAAGCACATAAATATTTTGTTTAAATTGTATAAGCTGTACAATATTTACATTAAAAGAATTTTCTTCATCGAGATATCAAAGTATGCTAGTTTGTTTATTTTAGCTCTCAAACCTACTTTTAACCCATGATGATTAGATTAAATTGGCTGATTTTACATGGAGCACATCTCTTTCTATGGGTTATGTAGCTCCTTAAATATGTGGTACACTAGAATATATGCCACCTGAAGTGATAAAAAATGGTTTTTAAAATGAAAAATTAGATATTTGGAGTTTAGGAATAGTCCTCTATGTATATATTTATTGTATTCTTTTAAGGAAATGCTTCATAATGATCTTCCTAAAAATGGATAATTTTTTATTAAACATGGAATTAGCGAAGAATGCAAATAATTAATGAAATAGATGTTAGAAGTAGAAACCTACAAAAGACCTTCAACTTCAGAAGTGCTTTCAAGTTCATGGGTCAAAAAATTTTAGAGAAATAACGGGTTAACAATCAATACTTGTAGAAGTCTTTCAGGATTTACAGACAAATTAGGATCCCCTCAAAAGACAGCTTTATTGGGTTCTCCAATGGGATCACCATTAAGAACTGCCTTTGGTTCGCCCTTTGGATCACCAATGACATCACCTTTAAATTCTCCATTGGGTAAATGCACTTTCGGATCAAAACACGTGCCAACCGAGCCAGTTTCAAAATAGAGAGTTAGTACTCAAAAACTTTGCTGAGTTTTAACTTTATATCTTTCTATTCAAACAAATCAATAACATCATTCTATGAAATTTGGATTCATACACTAATATTCATAACAAATATTTTATAATTAAATTGAATTTATACTACTATGTCATTACAGTTTTCGTTTTTCTATTTATAATATGTAGTATTCTATTTATAGTATCACATAAAAAATGAGTAATTTAGAGAGAAACTTCTTTTAATTAATTGGTTCAACAATCAAACTATTGAATATAAATCTTATTAGTCAAAATAAAGACTTTCTTTATAATTTGAATATTTAATACTATTCTAAAAATATTTACTTTTTTGATAATTTGGGAGTATTGATTTGATTGATTTTGTTATATGTATCTAATGTGATATGATATTTTCAAATACACTATTTAGATAATTTCATTTGATTTATATGATTAATATTCTTATACTGCTATTAATATCTTTTTGTTCAAATATTTATTATTTAGATATAGAATACTTTAGTATACCTTATTCAAATTATTAAAATAAACTGCTTCTACTTATAGATGAGTTGTATATTAAATTAATATCTATTTTAATCATTAATTATAAAATAATTCATTATAAATAATAAAATGATTAAAAAATTACCTTAAGAAGTAATTAATAAAATTGCTGCAGGAGAAGTAGTTTAAAGACCTTATTCAGTAATAAAAGAGATGGTTGAAAATTCAATTGATGCTCATGCATAAAATATAACTATTTATTTAAATAATGCAGGATTAGACCTAATCAGAATTATTGATAATGGAGATGGAATTATGAAGGAAGATTATGAATTATTATGTGAAAGATATGCTACAAGTAAGATTAGAGTTGCTGAAGATTTATTACAATTATTTTCATTTGGATTTAGAGGAGAAGCATTAGCTTCAATATCTTTTGTGTCTTAAATGACAGTGATCTCTAAAAGAAGAGATCAATAAGTAGGATACAAAGCCACATATAATAGTTAGAAACTGTTGAGCATGTCTCCTATAGGGTGTTCAGATGGTACAGAAATTTAGATAGCATCATTATTTTATAATTTAGAAAAAAGGAGGTAAGCTCTAAATAAATCAGAGGAAAAAAAATCTATATTACAATTGATTTAGAGTTTAAGTCTTCATCATTCTTCAATTTAATTCAAATTATTTTATGAAAATAAATGTGAGTTTTCATCTTTCAATAGATTAGATACTATATCATCTATAATGAAAATTAATTAAACATGCATTTAAGAGAAATCATTTAATTCTGACATATATAAATATGAATCTCATTTGATGTTTACAAAATTGAGTTCTGTTAAATATAAAAGAGAATTATGTTTATTTATAAATGATAGATATGTAGATTGTGATACATTAAAAAAGAAAATAACTCAAGCTTATTAAGATTGCTATTTATGTTTAAGAGTTGAAGATGGAGGTTATTATGTATATTTGAGTATAAAATTATAACCAAAAGACATAGATCCAAATGTTCATCCAAATAAAAAAATTGTTAGGTTCTTGAATGAAGATGAAATTAGTACTGAAATATCAGAAAAATTAAAATAAGAATTATCCCCTTAATAAACAGTTAAATTAATTTAGACTGTATTATTCTAACCAAAGTCTTAAGAAGAGCAGAAAAAGAATAGCTTTAGCTTCAAATAGTCAATTTAAAGTTAATAACAATATTAAAAAGAGAAGGTCAGGATTGATCCAAAGACTTAAACTTTAATATAATAATTTGCAAGAAAATCATAAGTCTAATTAGCTTAAAGTGTAATTGATTAGATTCCAAATACTTAATCATAAAAAATTGAAGAAGAAAGCAATTAAATAAATGATTAGTATATAAAAAATGAAAATCCTGATTTGGATGATTAATTAAACAAAAATCAGAGTATAAAAATTAATTAGATTAATTAAATATCTAAAATATTAGAAGAAAAAGAGTAAACATAAATTTCTAAAGCAGAATGCTTTAAACTTTCCCTAGAATCTTAATTAGAATTATTTAATATTTTATAAAAGAAGCATCATAAAGATACATATGAATTTTATAAAAATATCTCTTTTGTAGGATTATTATAAGATTAATAACAATTATTAGTTTAAAATGATACTAAATTGTGTCTAATAAATGTGATTCCTATGATATTTAATATGATTATTGTTTAAATTATTTAAGGAGAATAACCAGAAGGAGTTTTATTAATGGAAAGATAATAAGATTCTTTATTAAAAGTAATTCGTTTAGATTCATCAGAATTTGTATTAAAGATTAATGAAAATGATATAGATATAACAATTTAATTGGCAGAATACTTGTCTTTATTAAATTACAGTAATGAATTTATAAGAGATTTTGTACTGCCCTTTTTCAAAAAATACAATGTTGCAGTAATATAAAATGATGTACAAGTAGTACTAAGATTGGAGGATTTGTATAAGTATTTTGAAAGATGTTGATCAGTATATGATTTATTGAATTATTTACTACTTGTTAATCAAATATATATTATTAGATATATTAATGTAAATATGATTAATTTAAAGTTTGTTTATCATTAATTAGATTAAATATTGAAAATAACAAATGTAAATTGGAAACAAAGTTTTTGTTTTTACTTAACAAGATTTCTAAAAATGTTTTGTTGTTAACTTAAATCCTCCTTTAGGTTAAGGACATGATGCAAGAGTCTATTTAGCTATGCATAAGAAAACAGGAGAAATGTTTGCTTTGAAAGTTTTAACTAATCTGTCACAAGATCATATCATAAATCTCTAGGTTTTTTTACATGTTATTTAGCGAACGAAATTCAAATACTTAAACGCATTAATAATCCAGGAACAGTCTTATTAAAGGGACATTCTGAAGATTATACTTGTGTTCTTTTGGAGTACATGCCAAATGACACATTTTTAAAGATATTAAAAAAGGGACCATTCCCATTTCCTTTAGCAAAGACTTTATCAGGCTATCTTATTAAAGTCTTAGGAACTCTTCATAATGCCGGAATAGCTCATTGTGACATAAAGCCAGAAAATATTTTGATTGCCGCTGATTATAATCTCAAACTGTGTGATTTTGGATTTGCAAGACTCTCAAATTAAAATTTAAGACCTGCTGGAGGAACTCCTGGATATACTGCACCAGAATTATATATAAATGAGACAATGAATCTATTTAAATGTGATATATTTGCTTTGGGAGTAGTAATATTTATAATTGTGATGGGATTCCCTCCATTTTAATCAAATGATCCTAATTCAAGAGATGGATGGTGGGCATTAATCTATAACAAATAATATGATTTATTCTGGAACAAATGTGAAAGTTTTAGATAACAGCAATTTCCTAAGGAATTTAAGATTATGATAATGTCAATGTTAGAAAGTGATCCAGATAAGAGGATATCCTTAAATACATTATTAGAACATGAATTCTTATAGGATGGAGCAACTGAGGAAGAAGTATTGATAGAGATAGAGAAAAGAGTGAAGGAATGAATGAGATAAGGGAATAATTATGATTATTATTAGAAACATATTAAAAAATCATTTATTCTAAAAAATAATACACATTTATAATTGTATTTTTAAATTACATTCTAATTTTGGATTTAGTTTTTATGTATATATTTATATATAAATAATACCTCTCAATTTTTTGAGGGAACTTAAAAATTTAAAGGTTATATCTTGGAGAATTTCCATTCATTGTTTGATTGTTCAATTTATTATAGTCTATCAATGAATAAAAGCATCACTAAGATTAACACATTATTATTAATTTATTATCTATGCAAAGGCCTCTCAAACCAATAACCATATCTTAACCCATAATTCAAAAAATAGAGAACACAAGATCAGATTGCTCTAGTGATGATGATCTTAGTTATATTGAAACTTTGAGGGCCGAAGCTCAAAATCCTATGATAAAGAACTTCTCGGAAATTGAGTGCCTTGTTGATGACATACATGATTTAGAAGAATTCCTTAATTCTCTTGATTGAAACCAATGATTACCAAGGGAAAAGCAATCAATAGCATGACCCTTGGTTTTGACTGATTATAATACATAAACTTTTAATCAAAAACATTTTTCAAAATCTTACTTACATCTTCATATTGACAAGTCATTTGGTAGTGTTAAACAATAAATTACATTATTACAAATGAATCAAAAATAATAAGGAAAAGCTGTATTTTATTTTATAATATGAACATTTTGTAATTTGTTCATCTATCTAAGATTGAGAATTCAAAGAATAATAGAATATAATTATTTAATCTTTTGTATTGATAACTGTAGACTATATGAATTTTTATATGTTCTTGGTTTATTATGATAAATGGATATATATTGAAAATAAAATCATCAGTGATTTGACAATTTTTATAGTAACAATCAAATGAAGTTTAGATAAGAATTATAAGATCATTTGATATTGAGATTGAAGAAATAATGATATATAGACTTTTAGAAATCTGAAAATATCTGAAGTTTAATAATATTTCTAGAGTTTTCTAAACTATTATAATTTTTATAATTAACATTAACCATTTAAATATTAGAGCAATTATATATTGTTATGTCTATTTAAGATAACTAAAATAAATAATTATAATAATCATTAAGTTTATTAATAAATACTTAAAATATAAAATAATTTAGAATGCATAATAAAATTGAAAATAATAATCAATCTTAATAATCATCATCAACTAATGATTAAGTCTAATTTTAATTTTCCTATTTGACAGTTAAATCATCTTTATCTTCTTCTTTAGGTACACCAACTTTCTCTCCATCTTTTTCACAACATACCTACTTTTTTATAAATTTTGGTTTCACTTATTATTATACTTATTTTGTTTATTATTATACTACAACTTATTTTAAATGTTAAGTAACACTATGCATAGTTTTATCCCTAAATATAATTGTATTAATATACTCTTTTTCATTTGTATCTGACAATCTTTTTACTTTAAATTATTCTTTAAATCCTTTTGATTTTTCCCATTCTTCTTGTAATTCTAAAGCATCTAAATCATAAAAAAGTTATTTAAGCAACATATCAGGAGTAAATTAAGTTTATCTTCTATTTAGTTAATGAGTATCATCTATAGCATCTAGAATGTCCATTTCTTTTTTTGAATCATGAGTTTTATTTTCTAAAAATTTCATAGAATCTCCTTATTCTTCATTAGCTCTCATTTATTTAAGAACTTCTTCTGCTGCTTTTGCATCTCTATAAGGATCATAATTTCTAGTTCCTCCTCCTTCAACTATGTAATCATGATTTCGTGGATCAGTTTTAAAAGTAATTTCAGCATAACAATAACTAAATATATAGATTAGATTTAAGTACGTGCATTTAAAATAGAATCGATGAATAAGAATACCTAGATAATTTTCAGTCCATACTGTCTCTTTTCTCATATTAAATTTAGTTCCAATATAGAGATAATTACCACAATGATTACATTTTACAGTCATAGGAAGCATATTTCTAACATTATCTTATTTTCCTTTTGGACGATGATTATTTGGTAATAACTTAGGATCAAAATCAGGTGGATAATATTTAACTAGAACTTTTCTTTCTGCCATTAAATAATAATATTAATGATAGAGATCAAAAAAATTATTAAGTCAACCTCTGTAGATAATACAAATAAGACAACTTAGAATAAAATCAATAATCCAACTAAGTCTAATAATAATTAAGAAGTACAAAAGGATTTCTAAAAATTACAAGCTCTTCTTGAATCAAAACCTAAAATTGAAAAAACCTCAAAATCTAATGCTCCTATTAAGAGTTAGTAACAAAACATTATTGAATTAAAAACAAAAGAGCATAATGGAAATAAACAAAATAATAATGTGATAACCAAGAAACATGATGAATTGAAAAAGTAAACTAAAGAGCTTGTAGTTAAACAAAAAGATAATGAAAAAAACAAACCAAAATAAGAGATAACTAAATTTGAAAATATTAAGAAACAAATTAAACCTAATCCTCAATAATTGACTAAATAAAAAGAAGAGAAGGAATCTTCTTATTAACCATTAAAAATACATAAGCCTGTGATTAAAGAAAAGGTTATTTCGAAAGATGATGATGAATTAAATGAGGATAGAAATCAGATCATAATCTAAAAAAAAAATCAATAACATACAGAGAAATAAGATTAGACATAGAAACTTAATATAGATGTATTAAAATAAGGATTGCCTTAAATTTAAGGATCATAGAATTAGTAAACAGAGAAATAATTACCTAAGAAAGTTCTTGGTGATCAAAAGTTAATGTAATTATTATTAAATGCATCTAAAACTAATACTAAGAAGAAGAGTAAAAATAAAGATAAGAAAGATTAAGGAAATTTGAAGGATTCTAAGAATTAAAATTAATAAACTAATTAATCTATCAAGAAGGATAAAATCAAAGAATTATAGAATTAAAAAACTAAACCTTTTTCAATTAAACCATAAATCAAAGATTTAAGTATTTTAAAAAATAACAAACAAAAGAATTAAGTTAATGATGATTATGACTTAAATGATTCTTTTATTAATGATTCAGAAAGTGTAGATGTAGAAATAGATCCTAATGAAATAGTTAGTGAATTAAAAAAATTACAAAGGTATTTTTTGAGTTTAAGAGTGTAGAAAAAAAGAAGGAAGAAAGTAATGTGATTTTGATGATGATATAGAAGAGGCAGGTTTCGATATTATGTAGAAAGAAGAAAAGAAATCTAGAGTCTTAGGAATAATAGATGATTATAGAGAAGAAAAGTATATAAAGAAGGAGATAAAAAAAGAAAAGAAATAAAAGAAAAAGTTATTGGAAATGAAAAGTAAATAAGAGAAATAATAAGACTGATGGGTAATGATTCAATTCTATAATTTAATGATATAAAAACATATAAATTGAATACTAATTTCTTAGCAATGATAAATATAATAAAAAATTGTTCATTTAGTTATTGCTTTAATGATATCCATTACAAATTCAGGTTTTCTACTTACAACTTTAGGAGATCCAAAAATGTCATCATCATCTCTTTCTTCAAATGACATAACATAAACATGAGTTTGATTTCTATAAATATAATTGAAATTATTATTACTATTGATTGAAAATCATGTTTCCTTTGTGTCCTCCAATAATCCATAATTCATTACCACTTCCCATGGTATCAGCTGCACAATAACATCTTGGAATTGGAATAGTTCCATGTATTTTAGGTTTAGTCCTAATAATATATAATTGAATAGTATTACCAAACTAAAGTTTCTGGATTGAAATGATAGAGATCGCCGAGAATGTCATTAGAATGTTCACCTCTTCCTCCATAGATGAATAAGTGTCCACCTAAAGCACTTCCTAAATGTCCATGTCTTGGAGAAGGTGGTTCTCCCTTCATTACAGGAGTTAAATTAGCCCAACTAGCTTCTTTTGAAAAATCCAGAATCCACAAATCATTAAAATTTGGAGTATAATGACCTTCAGGAAGTGACTGACCTCCAAAAATATAGAGTTTATCTTTAATTTAAGTGGCAGAATGAGCAGATCTTGGAGGAGGCTTGAGTGCATGTTCATCTAGATCATAACTATAAATTAGATTGAAATAAATACTGAGTCCACATCATAGTAGTTAGATCTAGACAATAGATATCATTATAAGTTTTTTAAACTTCAAGATCATGGCTACAATAGTATCCACCAAAATAAATTAATGATTGGTAATTGGAAAGCAAAGTCAAAGAGGCTTTTTCTCTTGGAGATGGAATTTATCCTTTAGGTTTACTTTAGATCCAAGTTTTTGAAGTTGTGTTGTAAACATAATAATCATCAAAGACTTTGTCTGAATTAAGTCCACCATAATAGATTATCTTATTTCCATATTTAATTGCACTAGATAATGTGGATAAATTACTTATGGAATGCTCTTGGATCAGGAATTGGTCCTTTAGTGTCCTCTACAACTCTAAGTTCTTTTGTTCTTGGATTGAGGATGTGAAGATCATTTTTAAAGTTATGGCCTGTTCCTCTACCACCAAAAATGTAGAATTCATTTCCAATACCTGTCATTGTTAAACCATGAATTCTTTCATATTTCTTTTAGATTTGATATTGAGTAAAATAGACATTATCGTAGTTTTAAGGATGATAATGTAATTATTTTCTATTGACATGAAGAATGTTATTTTTGGATTAGAAATTATTATCAATTGTTGGTAGAGTTTCATCATAGACATATTATCCTGCAATTAGAAATTTGTATTGATATGAACCAGGAGTCAGATGCAAATATGCATAATTGATATACTTTTTTGCAAAACCTAAAAATTTTCTATTCAATTTGATTGGTTGTTTCCATTCATCCCAAGATCCCATCACAAACATCTCATTCCAATCCAAATATGTACGTACCTTTACTTTCATTAAGTCTTGCTAAGATTGATAAGAGCCTCTTTACTTTATAATTTTATCTAAACTGAACATCTTCATCTGTGTTTGGCTCTTGATCATCAGAACTATCCACTTGAATCAACTTCCTTGGTACGACTTCCAACTATATTTATAGTGGTTTCTTAGTACCCAATTATTATAAGTCCCAAAATTATTGTAAATTACATCTGCATTAGGATCATGTTTCCAAATTCCATCAACATTGAACTTATATTAATGGTAACCTGGAGGTAAAGGTGGATTAATTTCAGCTTATAAGAAACTAAAATAGCATAAAAGAAAGTACTAAGGAGGCTGCTTAGATTTCATCATTGGGTACCCAACTTAGAAGTGACTCCATGACCCATATAGAGTAACGACATTTCCTTCGTATTTCCATTCAATCACAGTTGAGTTTACTGCACATTCCTGATCTTCATGACGATTGCCACATTGTTTGCAATAATTTGATAGCATATTAAATTATTGCTAAGGTATTTAAATGAACTCACTAATATAATAGGCAAATGATTTTTTTATATGTATAATTAAAATTATCAAATTGATATGTATTTATCAAAATTTAGATTAAATATGAAATATAAATCATTATTGTAATTCTATTGTGACCTTTTTTGCAAGCAATTAATTTTAATGATATCAATAATTTGATTAATATAAATAGTTGATCATTATCAGAAATAATTAGAATGAATATTTAATTTGAATTGATCATAATAGCGCGTATTTATTTATCCTAAAAAAGAAAGTGAGGGTATTTTTGAAATTCAATAAATAAAATGGATAAGAAGTTTATTATTGTCTCTTTAGAAGGAAATGTTGGTGCAGGCAAATCAACCTTATTTGAGATTTTGAGACAAGAATTCCCTAAGGCTATTTTCCTAATGGAGCCTTTGGAATAATGGTAAAAAGTGCATGGTAACCCTAATCTTAACATTCTGGAGAAGTACTATTCAGATATTCAACGTTGGGGTTTTACATTTTAAATTTATGCTTACTAATCAAGATTAATGGCTTGGGACAGATAATTAAGAGCAGTATTAAAAGAGCAAAAATTACAACAGATTGACAATTAATTTTCTTCTCCATCTACAAATGCTGATGATGAACCCATCCTTGTGTTTACAGAGAGAAGTATTGAGAGTGCAAGAGAATTGTTTTTCAAATTGTGTTATAATGATGGAACAATCAATGAACTTGAATATCACATTTATGAAGAGTTTTATGAGTGGCTCATGGAACACTATAAGCAATATTTAGTGGATTGTGTTATTTATGTTAATACTCCTCCTGAAACATGTTTAGAACGTCTGACACGTAGAGGTAGATAAGAAGAAGCATGTGTGCCATTAGATTATTTGAGAAAGTTACACTAAAGACATGAAGATTGGCTTTCTGATATTAATAATAAATTCAAAATTATTAATATTGATGCTACCAAAAACTACGTCAAGGATTTAGATATAAAAGAAGCTGTTNGTATTTCCATTCAATCACAGTTGAGTTTACTGCACATTCCTGATCTTCATGACGATTGCCACATTGTTTGCAATAATTTGATAGCATATTAAATTATTGCTAAGGTATTTAAATGAACTCACTAATATAATAGGCAAATGATTTTTTTATATGTATAATTAAAATTATCAAATTGATATGTATTTATCAAAATTTAGATTAAATATGAAATATAAATCATTATTGTAATTCTATTGTGACCTTTTTTGCAAGCAATTAATTTTAATGATATCAATAATTTGATTAATATAAATAGTTGATCATTATCAGAAATAATTAGAATGAATATTTAATTTGAATTGATCATAATAGCGCGTATTTATTTATCCTAAAAAAGAAAGTGAGGGTATTTTTGAAATTCAATAAATAAAATGGATAAGAAGTTTATTATTGTCTCTTTAGAAGGAAATGTTGGTGCAGGCAAATCAACCTTATTTGAGATTTTGAGACAAGAATTCCCTAAGGCTATTTTCCTAATGGAGCCTTTGGAATAATGGTAAAAAGTGCATGGTAACCCTAATCTTAACATTCTGGAGAAGTACTATTCAGATATTCAACGTTGGGGTTTTACATTTTAAATTTATGCTTACTAATCAAGATTAATGGCTTGGGACAGATAATTAAGAGCAGTATTAAAAGAGCAAAAATTACAACAGATTGACAATTAATTTTCTTCTCCATCTACAAATGCTGATGATGAACCCATCCTTGTGTTTACAGAGAGAAGTATTGAGAGTGCAAGAGAATTGTTTTTCAAATTGTGTTATAATGATGGAACAATCAATGAACTTGAATATCACATTTATGAAGAGTTTTATGAGTGGCTCATGGAACACTATAAGCAATATTTAGTGGATTGTGTTATTTATGTTAATACTCCTCCTGAAACATGTTTAGAACGTCTGACACGTAGAGGTAGATAAGAAGAAGCATGTGTGCCATTAGATTATTTGAGAAAGTTACACTAAAGACATGAAGATTGGCTTTCTGATATTAATAATAAATTCAAAATTATTAATATTGATGCTACCAAAAACTACGTCAAGGATTTAGATATAAAAGAAGCTGTTCGTAGATAATTAATTGATGAAATATCCACTTTGATTGATTGATTGATAAGTATACTAATTTATCAAACATTTTTTTATTTTTATTTACATAAAGAAAATTATATAAGAGAACTTATCTCCTGAAGAGGGTAAAACTCTATAGAAATATAATGATGATGCTTGTTATTAGATTGCTGAATATCAAAGTATAAAATACTAGATTGAGGTTTATATTTAAAGAACTATCTTTTGCAGAATTGTATCAACATACTTATAAGTTGATTCTTAATAAATTACTATTCATAACATTGTTGATAAATTCATCTATCCCCTAAAATTAGTATTGATGATTAATTATTAAATGATTTTGTTAAGGCATATGAAAAGATTCAATATTTTAGCAAATTATTGGCTGCCATTTTACTTTATATTGTAAATTTCCTAAATTTATGAAATAAGAAAAATCTTATATACTTTAGAAATCTTTTAAGACTATTAAAACTATTTGTAATGAAAGTTTTCAAATTAAATTTTTTGAGAAAGACTAAAATCTAGCTTCAAAGTTACTCAATTTTTTTCTTACTCAAATACGTAATGATATGTTTAATGATTTATAGAGAAGCAATGAAGATATTTAAAATTTCAAAGAGACATTGTCATAAAGTTAAAGAGAAAAAATTAATTTAGATATTTTAGTTGAATAATGGCCAATCACTGAATTTTTACCACTTATCATTCATTCAGAATTATTATACTGGCAATAACAATTTACTTAATATTACTAATGCAAGAATTCAAAGAGAAAATTGACGTTTAATTATAGACTAGGCTATGTATCTCTTAAAGCCATTTTTGATTAAAATTGTAAAAAAGATTTTGTATGCTCTTTTTATAAGCAATTATTTTGATGCATTTCAATAGATAATGTATATATAAAATTGATGAATTGATTAAATTAACTAATACAGACTAAGAAATTATGTAATCAGATTGGAGAATCTTATATCGTTTAAATTATTCATTTATAATGAAGAAAAGAATTCATTACAATTAAACTAAAAATTCTAACATAGAAGTTAAAAAATTGAGGTTTAATCAAAAAAACAATTCGATTTTCCTTTAAGTTAGAAAATCCAAAACTAAATTATAAGAATTCAAAATAGATTAAAAAGAAATAGTATTAGATAGAAGAGTTTATTTGGAATCTTTGATTGTTAGAGTCCTCATAAGAAAAAAGTAGATGGATCACAAAGATCTATTTATAATTAAATATAATTTCAAAAATTAGCAATTATTAGCATTTATTATAGATATTCTATATTTATACTACTGGGATAGAATTATTTTTATATATAGAAATCTTTTATTTAATTTAAGTATGAAATTTCACAATATATTTTATGTATAATAAATTGCCGAATTTAAGAGATTTTTTGATTGATTTAATAAAATGATCAGAATATTAATATATAATCTGTTTTATTTATATATATATATAAGTTTCATCTCATTATATATTACAGGCTATGTATTCTTCTGTTTTCCTTGCCTTATTCTTTTCAAAATTATTTTAGCATTCCTTAAATATTTATTCAAATTCTCTATTGTCTTTTAAACTAATATTTGTAATCTGAGTTGTTTAAGTTTATTTTGCATCGAAACTATAATTTGTATTTTAAAATTTTTGGACTTTAACATACTTCTTCTATGGAGAACTAAGTTTTGATTAAGGTATGCTATTATTCATAACCAACATTGAGTCTTATAACTAAAATCTATCTTTGTTAGGAGTTTCAATATTTTTAAGATTGCTTTCTTAACTAAATTTAGAGTAGTTTTTCAAATCACCTTTAATAGGTATTTAATTATTTAATCCAAAATCAGCTGAAATATTGCATGAAGGATCCTTGTTAAGTTATTAAGATTCAGCAAATGAAAAAGTTCTTTTTTTAGGTGCTTATTTTATAGTTGATTAAAGTTCTTCATGTTTTGGAGATTGAATATAAGAACTAAAGATATTTGAATATTTATTTTCTGTTACACTCTAAAAATATTCAGGTGGTACAATATTATAGATTGGATTCTAACTAATGTAAATACTAAATTATAATACAATTATGTATTATCGTAAGACTCCGATGACTAATGTGTATCAATTCTTAAAGCATCATTGAATAATGTCTTAGATTCTTTTAAATTGCAAACATATTCCTCAATTTTTAGCATTTATCAGTTAAAAAAAAAATCAATTTTATTCAAATAGAAGTTTAGATTTTATATATATATTATAATATGTATAAATACATAAGTATCATCTATGACATCAATTAAAGCAGTTCTGATCATTAGAATAGCTGACCATCAATTGCTCTTCTCAAAGTAATATAATAAAAAGAATGTAATTTGAAATTAGAAAATATATAGATTGATTAAGATTATCAAATAATTTTAGAACATATGTCATAGCTAAATCCAAGAGCAGAAGAAAGAGTTACTCTAAAGATTGCTAATGGAGTTTGGGGTTACAAACTTGATGAAAACAAAATTTCATGTGAGTATACAAATATTTATATTAGTACTTGCTACAGAGAGTTAAGCTGATAGATCAATACATGCTATGATAAGAGTAAGATATAGTAATCATATTAAAGAAATAGAAAAAGAATTAAAAAAATGCTTGGCTATGTAGATGCTTAACCTAATGATGATGTTGAAAAATATACAAAAATTTTGGATGAAATAACTACAGGAAAAATATGATAATTTGGCTGGAGTAAACAAAGTAATAAATTTACTTTTACATTCTTAGGTTTATGCAGAATAATAAAAAGTTGATGAGGTTTAAATTGTTATAGAAGGAAACATAAATAATATTATAAATAATTGGATACAGTTTGATGTACATTTTGCAAAACTACTCATAGAATTTAGATGAAAAAGCTGAAAATTTAATAAATTAAATCGAAATAGTTCTAACAATAGTCACATGAACTTGCTAAAATTATGTATTGGAGGAATATAAAACTAAAGATTCTTATTGGTCTTATCGTGTTAGCCGTACTACTTTATATTATAGTTCCATTAGCTATAAATGCTTCAAATTTAAATGTTATTTTGTATCAATAGTATATTTATATGTATATATTTTTATGTCTTTGCTTTGTTATCCTTGGAATATAACCTATTGAAATATATTTGTTTCTTAGTAAAAATTATGTATTTCAAATCAATAATTTATGCTGAGGACATAAGTAGAATTTCATCATAATTTTAAATATATTTATATTATTTATCAATGAATCAAAATATAAAGGATAATTTATGTCGTTTTTTGAAAGCAGAAGGCACCTATAAGGAGGTCAAACCCTACCTTGAAAAAATATATTAAAAGGATCAGTAATACTTAATTCAATATTTAGATAATATTATGAACCAATATGTTAAGCTATTGTATCTGCTTTTAGAGAATAAAATCCTATTTAATGTTTTTTAGCAGCTAGAATGGCAAAGGAAGCAATAGAAAAACAAAATAATGATTTTTTAACTGTCTTTCAAGATATCTGTCTTCAAGAGTATGAATAATTGGCAGGAGATACATTAAATATAAGACTGCATGATAAAGCAAATTAATTTTTTAAAAGAAGTAATGATGCTAGCAGTTATGGAATTAGCTTTTTTCATTTGATTTTAGAAAGTATTCATTTTTGGGCTAGGTAATATTAAAAAAAAAATGATGGATTCACTCCAACTAAATTCTACTAAACTTATTAAAATCTTATGAATAAAGGAATATAATTTCCTTAAGCTAATTACTTTGAAGCATAACCAACAATCAACAATAATAAAAATAATATCGTAAATAAATTAGATATAGTAAATGATCTAGAAAATTAATTAAAATTGATGAAAGAATAACATGAAATAGAACTATCTGTAAGAGAATAAACTTACGCTATAGAACTTTATAATTTATAAGAAGAAAATAATAATTATAAAAATTTTAAACAAATATTAGATGAATAGATATAGGATTATAAAAGAAATGAAGATAAACATAAAAAAGTATAATAAGAGTTTCGAGAAGCTTAAATATAATTGAAATAATTAGAAATCGAAGTAAAAAATAGTAAATTACAAGAGGAATAATTATAAAAAGAATTAAAAGAGAAAAAGAATTTATAATATTAAATTTAATAACAAAATGAATAGATTAAAGAACTTTAACAAAATAACTAGATATTAAAAGATAGAATATAATAATAAGAGAATAGAATATAACCTTAAAATGATTTACTACTCTAAAATTAAATCAAAGAACTCTAAAAAAACAATATGACTCTTAAAACAGAGTTGGATAATAAAATTAAAGAAATTCAAGAATAAAAGATTTAGTGCTTAGAATAAGAATAAAATATTTATTAGTTAAAATTATAATTGAAAGCAAAAGAAAAATTGAATTCTGAAGCAAATGGATATAAAAATTATGAAGAAAAATAAATTATATAAAAATATGAATAAAGTATTTAAGATTTAAAAAGAAGTATTAAATAACTAGAAGGAGAAAATAAATTTTATGCCTAAAATTTATAGGAATAATAAAAGAAGAATCAAAATCTTGAAGTTTAAATTTTAAATTCATAATAAAAATAATTAGCTTCTGAAAATAAGATTAAAGAATTATAAGAATAATTAGATTAATTAAAGTAAATATCTCCAATTAGATCTAATTCAAGTAGAGCTTAAGTTAAGTAACATAGTGCAACTCAATTTTAAAATTTCTTCCCTGCAGAACCATAAAGAAAATATATTAAAAATTTTAATCTACATTATGATTTTTAGGAAGATTTCAATTAATTGTTTACAAAGCCTAAACCTATAGAAGTAGAAAATATAAATGCAACAATATTCTTTCCCTATAAGACACCAGAGTAATATTATTCTAGCATCCCTGTCAGATAACATAAGGGAACAGAAATTACTTATTAAAATTAAATTAGTGTATTAAAAGATTTGAAATAAAAAAATAAATATCTCTTCTAAATTTTCCATGTTAATAGAACAACAAATTATTTCATCGATTTACCTTCAATTTAAGTGGCTATTGTAAAATAGGTTTAAAAATTAGGGGAACAATACTAAATCTGTTATGGAATTTATTTCAAAACAGAAGAATAATCTATCAATTTATCAGGAAAATTTATAATTTAAGATAGAATGTTTTATTGTCTTTCATCACCTTAAACAGATTTTAACGTTACTTTAACAAAGAAATAGCAATACATACTAGAATATTCAATCAATGATAAATGTAAAGAATTAGAAGAGCTACTTGTTCTTGAAATAATTTATAAGTAAAAAATGATTATTACATTAGAGAAAAAATATAATAATTGTTTCTTCCAATATCTTTATTAGGTTTAATTGATTTTTAACAAGTAACTAAGGAAACTTTTAAAAAATGCTGGAAATAATTTTAAATCTTAAGGTCAAAAAAATTCAATTATAATTCTTTCGTTTTACCATAATATGATAGTATTTTACATATTAGCAAATGTTTTATTCTAATAAATAAAGAAAAATTAATGCCATATTTATAAGGAATTGATGAAATAAAATATGGAGCATAATTTAAGTTATTAGGTTCATAATTAGAAGGATTACTTAAATTTGAATTTATCCCATAAAATTAAATGATTATATATTTAGGAGTTAGAAAAGAGAAACATCATTAATTTTAGTATCTAATAAATAAAATAATCAATTCTTATCATTCAATATTTTAGTCAATATGATATTATTAAAATTTAAAATATTTATTATTTTAATGTTGAATTATATACAATTCTCTTCTGCATATTTTAGTAAAACATTATTTTAGTTATATTAAAATTCATACTCTTTTAGTTTAATTAGATAAGATTAAAAATATGTTCATTTATTTATTTAGTTTTCAAACTAATTTAAAGATTTTATATTTATTTTAACTAAAAAAAGTATGTTTAGAGTTTATAATGAGATTATATTATTAGGGAAGACAAGAAATAGATATTATTTAAGATTTGTAATTATAAATTATGAATAATGATAATAATAATCCAGAATAATAGCCATTTGGATTATGGAATAGGACTGCTATCGAAAAAAAAACGACACCTTTAGATTAAGTAAAAACTATGGCAAATGAAAAAATCTAAGAGATAATGAACAATGTATTTAGTGTTCTATTGGAAGGAAGTTGTAATAAAAGTTGGAAAAGAAATAGAGAACCTAAAGTAGGAACTGAAAGAAGGTTATGATAAATTAGACTAGAAGGCTTAGAATGTTTTACATGAATAGAAAGCAAAAATGAATTTATGGATTAAATAAAAAATAGAAATGGCAATAATTAGAGTATTAGAGAAAACAAAACCTATTCTATTAGAAAGCATACTTGATCCTTATATGGTAAAATATTGAATGAGATACGTTTAGTGTGATTGTCTGTCCAAACTTATTGAAGATGTATTTGAAGAAGTATGGCCAGATATTAAAGAAGAAATTTTATTATAAATAAGAGTGAAATATGCAGATCCTTATGAATTAGTGGAATTTCCTAAACCAAAATTATGTTGTATTGAATATCCTTGGTTTTGGTTTAAAGTTTGGTATTTATATGTAACTTAACCTTTTGATAAATCAATTTTTGAGTAATTACATTGGTATTCATGGTGGTTGGTATTTATTGTATAATTAATACCATTTTATGGAGTAATAAATTTAATAAAATATTTAGATATAAGCATTTATTTATGTTTTTGTATTTTTATTTATTGACAAATAAGATGAATATTAATTGATTAGATTTATTTTAGCATTTAAAAGTATGCAATTTATATCAATTGGATGTATGAAATATTTAATGTAGTGATAGGAACTATGGTAGGATATTTTACATTCTATTCATGTGCTGTTGTTTCAACTGTTGATAAAAGTTATTAAGATTGTAAAGAAGAAGGACCAGCAATATTTTTAAATTTTTGGTCTGATATTGCAGGTTTTTTACTTTAATTGCTTTTGGTTTGGTTAGCAATTATATTATTGAAATGTTCTAAAATTAAAGGTCAGATAAGATTTAAGCATGTATAAGTAGCAGAATAATAAATTAATAATAAAATATAAAAATAATCATGTTGTTTATGTTGTACTTTTAATGATAGAGGAGGAAGATTATATTGTTTTATGCTTTATGATTTAATATGTTTTTTAGGATGTGTAGCATTATTTTTAGGTTTGTCAGTCTCTGATGGAGAAAGAATGTTATGGCAATATAAATCAACTATGTATTTAGCTAAAACTGTATATGGTTTATTAAGTTTTCCTTTTTTGGTATTTCGTGTTCCAGGATTAACCTGGTTATTAACTCGTTCTCATGGAACAGGGTATGATTGTAATGGTAATTGTGTACCCTTAGTGTCAAATTTATAATAGTATCATCTAAGAAACAAATAATAAAAAAAAGCATATGATCCTAAATATGTTGTTTAAAGGGAAGATTTTGATGTAATGGAAGGAGTAGAATTAATGGATGAATTGGTAAATTGATAATAAATACTTAAAATTTCATTATTATTTGAATTGATAAACAGATGAAAGTAATTTTTTTATTCCATAAATCTTTTTACTTTATCTCTTTAAACTCTTTCTAATTCAGAATCATCAATGGCTAATAATACTTTAAATTATTATTCTAATTTTTGTAATTTATTTTATCTTTTCTTCTCCTCTTTATTTGAAACTATATCTCACTTCTACTTAAAGTATAAGAAACAGCTCTTCTTTATTATTTAAGTTTTTATATTCTATTTCATGCCTATTCTTTATTCCTTTAAAATTCTTTCTCTTTCTTTTCTTTTATCTCTTTTAATTAGTTCCCTATTTTCTATTATCTACACATTTCAAAAGAATATATTCAATACTTCAAGACCTTGAATTGTTTATTTATATAAATTATTATAATTTTGAGTATCAATTATCATCTTCATCATACATTTCATCATAAAGTCCATCATACGAATTAACTCCTGGCATTAATCGAGATTGGATCTCTTTTTCTCTATATTTCTTTGATTTTGAAGCATTTTCAGGTCCAGTCATTCTGCTTAAGTAATACATCACTTTAGTAGTAATTTCTATTTTTTTTTCTTTTTCTGATTCTCTAGGTAACATTTATTAATGAGATTTATTCGAATCTTAATGTTATAATGATGGTAATCTAATTCTAATTTTAGGCCTCATTTATTCAACCAAATAATCTTCTGATTTATCTCTCTCTGTATATGGTTTCCATGACCTTGCTTTATACTTTGTTGGTACTCTATAGATGCTTGCAAATTGATGTTGTTTTTTTGGAATTGACCGAGAGTATTAAGGAGAATTCAATACACTTTATAATATAGGGTTCATTATTATAACTTAATACTAATTACTAATATACAAAAAAATCAAACTTCAACTTTTTTCTTTTGAATCTTCTTCTTTTAAACTTATTGCACTTTAACATTCTAATCAAATTACTTAGGTTTCTTATTAACTAATTATTTTTTGATTTATTTGGCTATAGGAAGAACAACAGTAGGTTTTTGAATTTTAGTTTATTCTTATTATTATTCTTAATCTGCTTATTTTCTTTATACAACACTCACACAAAAACATGTTAATCTCTATGTTGTTCTAATGGTATAAATAGGTTTTAATTTATTCTTGAGATCAATATCATCATATTATTCATTGGCATATAATAAACAATCCCAAATTTTGATATCTCCATCAGATGAAATAGATGCCAAATATGTTTATTCATTCAAATCAAATAATTATAATTACTTAATTCTTTTTTAATGAGCCACAAATTTAATTATAATCTTGCTTTATATTTAATTGTCTACTATTAATTTTATCATATAAACTATTCCATTTGCATCTTAAATAAATTAATATAATACCTGATAGAATAAGTGAATCTTGATTTAATATTGAATCTGTTATCTAAACTGTTAAATCTATAGTATGTGTAACCTTATTAGTTTCACAATCTACAATATAACATTTTCTGTCAGATTGAAATAATAAATATTGTATTTCATCTTCCTTTGAAATGAAATGAATCTTATCAATATCTAAAATATTAAAAAAATAAATACTAAAATGAAATTTCTTTAATGCTATCCTTTTCAAATTCATTAAATTATAAAGATGTAATTTCTGATCTTTGGTTGCACATGCCAAAATCTTTCCTGATTCATGAACAGCTATGCATATAACAGGATTTCCACATTGGAATGTATTAAGAATAGCCCATTATTTATTTCTCCATAAATTAACTTTTCCATCTTCAGCTGCTGTGAATAGAAAATTTGAATGTCCAGCAATCTAAGTTATTGTTCCATTATGTTGTTCTAATAAAGTGATTTCAACTCTTCTTCTAACATCATATACTTTGATTAATTCTTCAGAACCTCCAATAAATAAATAGCGTCCATTCTAAAAGATTGTTTTGATTAAGGACTCAAATAATAAATTAAATATACTGTAGAGGCTGGAAATGAATAGAGAGTATTATTCTATGAAAATTAATCATTCAAAGAGAATCCTAAAAGTTTACCATCATATGTCCCCACATTAATATTAATTTCCATTTTAAAATTAATTAATATAATTATTTTTATTATTTATATCTTAATCTAACTATGTTATTTAATCAATTCTAAACTTTAATATTCAACTATCTTACATATATTTAAAATATAATTGTATCTAATAACTCTATTTTAAATAACAATTAAAATATATATATTTATCAAATAAATGAATCAAAAAATTATCAATTCTTTTATGATCTAATTTCAAATATATAATCCATCAACAAATTTCCTTTTGCTTACTCTTTAACCTAAAAGATTTACATTTTTATTAAATTCTAAGTAATAATATAATTTTAATGAAAATATTTAATTATATTCCTTCTATACTTATAAATATTTGTAATATATATAACGAACACATTCAAATTAATAAAATAAATTTAAATAATTAGTATCGATGGACACTAGATAATCAGAACACTCTAGAGGCAAGTCTTAGACTTAAATCAAAATGCGTAACCCATTCGAACTACTTATAAGTAATATTACTTTCATTATATAGAAATAATCAGATTACCAAATGTTTGCAATAAATGTGGACATATTACTAGAATGAAAGAAATATCAGATATTCTCGAATAATTTGACACCATGACATCTTAATAAATTGATACAATTAATGAAAAACTAATTCAAAAATCGAACTAAATTTTAGCAGCCCGACAATAATTAGTTAAAGATGCAAAAAATGAGCTCTAATAATCATTGCAATAATTGATTTAAGTGAGATAGAGTATGGGTTCATCTTTTAATTTTGAAGACAGAGAAAAGTGTTTAGAGCGAGTTTGTGAAGTAACATATAATTTAATCATTTATATAGGATATATTCTGTAATGTTTAAGAATAGATTGAAATATAGAATTCTTTATCTGAACTTAATGCAATAATTTAAGAATAATATTAAAAATTTCATTAATTTCCTAATGAAATCACTGAAATGAATAAATTAGAATATCATGATAATCTTGAAATCAGAGAGAGATTAGAAGGAGCTTTAAGAATTAATTAAAGTCATAAAGATATTTTAAAGGAGATATTGATTAAAATAGGAGAAGAAAATAAGAGCTACACTTTTGATATCTAATTACAATTTAGATAATAATAATTAGAAATGTTAAATCTATTATAATGCAATTAAGAATAAATTAAAGATATAGAAAGATTAGAAGATGAATTGAATGATAAAAAATTAGAATTATAAAAATATGCTATATTATTTAGTTAATTTGAGAAGTAAATATAAATAATAAATATTATAGTCCTTTTAAATCAAATAAGATTAGTTCTGAAGAAAGTAGTGCTAGTAATTTCTAATCAATTTAAAAGGAAATCATATAATAACCCTCATCAATTCAATAAAGTCGAAATGTATTTTAAGATATTAAGAATATTTAATCAAAAAGATTCTCTTAACCTTCTATAAATGAAAATAATAATATGTGCACTTTTTAATCAGAATAATTCTATTCTATTGATTAATCTCATGGTAATTTACATCCAGAATCATCATAAAAATCATCATAAAATAATAGCAAACAAATTGAAAATTCAGTTGTGATTAATTAAAGATATGGAAATAGTATATCCAATAAATTTAATAATTCAAAAGCAACTAGTCTAATTTCATAAATTAATTCTTAATAAAATAATAATATCCCTCTTTAAATAGTTCCTAATTCAACTAAAAAAATTAGAAATTCAGTTGACACTAATCCTATGATGTCACAAGATAGTTTTGAAAATTTAAATGAAAATGATGAAAATTCCCCAAAAATCACTCCAACAAGCAAAACCTTACTCTCCAAAGTTCCACCCCTTCCTATAGGCAGATAGTTAGAGCTTGATTGAAAATTTTATTCTTATTATATTTTTAAATCATTAAAAATACTCATCATTTAATTACTTTTATTAAATTAAGTATATAATTTATAAATTATATTCAAAGAAGTTACCTTTAATCTTTAAATTAACTATTTTTTTTCATTTTCAAAAAAAGATAAAACTTAACTTATAATATTGTATAGAACCTAAATTCTTCTATTATGTAAGTAAGCATATTAACAAAAAGAGTAATTTATGGATAAGGATTAAAAAACCTCCAAAAGATTAATTTCTTCATTTTATTTAAAATATATAAGTCTTTTATCTAATCCTTAAAGAAAATTAATTGCTTATTTAATTATACTGTTGTAAGTCTAACTTTTTGATGATTTTAATAATCTATAAAAAATATTTTTATTAATAAAATGTCTGATAACTAATTAACTGACTTATTACTTTATTATGCATATATGGAATAGGAAATAGAAGTTTTAAGAGAAGTTTTATGTTCTGAGCCTTATTTTCAACCTTATAACTTATTCAAATTTATTGACTGTATGAAAGATGAACCAAAAGTACTTATTATAAATAAAATAGGGTTATTTGACTGCTCAAGATTTATCTATTTATTTAAGTGATAGAAAGTTTCCATCTAATTTACCAACAAAAACATATATAGAGAATTACAATTAAAATAGAGATTGCAAATTAGTTTATTCAGAGTAATTATGAAATTCAATATAAGATTTTTGAGAGCAATTCTACCTATATCTAATCCAGATTTAAGAGAAAAGATTACATAGTAAACACCTTCAGATTAAATGACCATAAGTGAAAGAACTTAATATTTATTTGGAAAATTAATGGAAGCGTATATATATTACCAATTAATATAGAGAAATAAAATTAACTATATAGGCTGAGAATTATAAATAAAAAATAGATCCAAATTATTTTGATAAAATTTGTTATTAGAATTACATTTATCATTAAGATCTACAAAGTTACTTCAAATAAAAATAAATAACTACAAATTCTATTGAAATTTAATAAATCTTCAATAGAATAGATTTACTAAATGATGGAAAGATAGATAGAAATGAATGGAATTAATGGATAAATACTAGGAAATCTGTATTATAAATAAATTCTAATTCATACAAATAATAACAGAAATTTAATAGTACAAGATATAGTTCAACAAAGAGAAAATAATAAGATTCTACAATGAGTGATCTACTAACTTTATCTAAATAAGGTTTTTATTAATCTACTAAACCTCCTTTGTCTAATTATTCATACAATACACCTAAAAAATATTAAAAGTAGAAAACAGATATTAGAGCTTAAATGCATTATTCATTAATGTAAAATAGTAATCATTCTTCGAAATAAGAACTATCATCTTATAAAACAATGACTCATAAACCAATTACTAATTTTTATGAAGATGATATTTAAACTTTAAAAAAGACTTAGTCAGTTGCAAAATATGAAGCATTAGATCCTGTTAATTATTATGTTTAACTATATGTTAATTTAATTTAATTGGTAAAAAAGATTGAACGTCAAAAGATTTTATTGAGCAACCATGATGATTTTTCATTATATTCTTCATTTTAAAAATTGGATAAAGGTTTTAAAGGAATGTTGATAAAAAGTGATTTGAATTAATATTGTAAGAATCCATAATTGATTTTGGATCGTTATGGAAAAGATAATAAGATGAGATTTTCAGAATATATAAAAATGATTGAACCAAAAGATCCATAAGCTGTAGAAATACTTTTAAAGAAAGATTAAAAACATAAGGGTAACATGTTAACATAAACAGAAATATCTTTAAAATTATTATTTGAATTAATTGAGTAATTTTAATAGAAAATAAATCAAACTAAAGATTACTAAAGCAAATAATAATTTGATATAAGTGAAATCTTTTATATGTTGGCTTATGATAGATAATAAATAACTCATTAAGATGTAAGACTATTAATTATAATTAGATTACTGATTTCTTATCTGCTAATCAATTCAAAACTGTATCCCAAGATGTTGATTTATTGTTGGCTGAATTAGATTTTGATGGTGATGGATAGATAAGTTATAAGGATTTTATTAAAATTTTTGGAAAATGATTATAGTATTATAATTATTTATACTTAAATGATGGAGGACTTACTACAAAGTAGAATCCGTAGTCGTCATGCCTATTCACTTCATAATAAATATCAGTCATTATGTCATTAATAAGGAGGATAGAACACTCTAAAAATGCTTTCACATAGCTTACAAAAATAATAATATAGTCAAAAATATAATCAATTAAATTTATAACGAACTGAGTCTCGTTTCTAGATAAGTTAACCAAAGCATATTTAATATATTGGATTAATATCTAACTCAATAAAAACAATGAGTACAAGTTCACCAGAAAAGATAATTGAATCACCTTTAAAGGGAAGGATTAAATAGAGTCGTATATTGAAGACTTCACTTCATAATTCTCGTATGAGTCCTGAAAATAGATTAATTTTTAAATAACGTCTAAATAAAATTGATGAATCTATTCAATATATTTAAGATAGACATAATTAATTTAATGGAATTAATTCTAATAATTATTAAAAGATGTGTGAAATGATTAATAAAACAGAATATATGAGTGCTGATTAAAATTAAAAATTAGATGTTCCATTAATAAAATTAATTAAACCAGAACCAATTGAAAATAATGAAAATAGTGCAAATCTAGTATAAAAGTTAGCTACTTAAACTATGTAATGGAGTGAATCTAAGAAAAAACAAAGATCTAAATTAGAATAGAGTATGTATTATAAGACAAATAAATGGAAAAAAGCAAAATTCTTAATTTTATAAAACTTTTCATCTCGTCATAACAATACCTTATATTCTAAAAAATACATTATTACATAATTAAAGATACCATATTTGAGACATAATTCTAAATAAATGTTTATGGCTTTAAAATAGAAAAATTATCACTAATTACTTAAACATTTATCTTATAATAAATCATTTATTCATGAAGTTGACAATTCTCTCATGACTCCTTTACATATATCTTGTTAATAAGGTCTATATGATATTACTAAAATGCTTTTAAGATTTAAATCTGATGTGAATGCTTTAGATAAAAATAAGAAAACTCCACTTTATTATGCAATGTTTAATGGACATACAGAAATAGTAAAAGTATTATATTTTGGTATTTTATCAGATGCTTTTAATACATGATGCTTTTCCATATTCTGATACTAATTGCAATTATATTCAATTCTTTCCAAATAAAACAATGAAAGAATTATTCAGAGTAGCTAAAAGAGTAATAATCATTTAATATTTTAGATTTTAACCTTGATGTTAATTTGTCCAAAAAATAAAAGAAAGACTATGAAAGAATATTTAGAAATTAATTTTCTGAATGAATATTCTCTTCCTAAAAACTTGCTTGCTTGAATATTATATATATATTATTAGCAAATCTATATGATAAATAAAATTTAATTAATAAATCAAATTACATTAAGTTTTCTTTAACCCCAATTTGATAACTTTATTGTATCATCCCATCTTTTTATATAATAAAATATATTGATACCTAACTTCTTTAGATAAACAATTCAATATAATAATTATCAAACAAATTGAATCTTTTTTATATAAAGTTGCAAGACATGGACCAGCCTTATCTGTAAATCCAGTTTTAAATCCACAATATCCTTCAAATTCTAACATTCTATTAGTATTCTTCCAAGTCAAATTTATAAGTTTATTCTAATAGAAATATAATAATAAAATTTACATTTCTCTAAAGAGTTGTTTAATGTTCTTTTTTATTAACAATTTCCATTAACATTGGATCATTAATAATCTATTTGCATAGAATAGCTAAATCTTCAGCACATGAATAGGATTAATCATTTGATAATCCTATGAATAATATATTTTATGAATTTACCATGAGGATTATAGAATTAAGTATCATTCATTTCAAGTAGAAGTGCATATTAATTCATTAATTAAATAAAAGGTTAAATTCTGTATTATAAAGCAATATTAGAAACAGGATCTTTAATAAATGATGATAAATTTTCAGCGATTACATTTGCAGCATCATTTCCAGATGGCAACATTAATCCATGAAGTAAATCATATAATGTAATTTTATCATAGGGACGTAAAAATGCTGAAGTTCCTGATATTTAAACAGCCTTAAATGTTAAAATATTTACATCATAACTAACATACATTATCTGTTTAATATTGATTTTTAAATCTCTTATTAATTAAATTGCCACATAACATGTCATTAACTTTGTAAGTGAAGCTACTTATACTCTTTTTTTTGAATTAAAGCTCTCTCAATTATTTAATTGCAGTACTGTCAAATTTTATCCATCTAAACCATTCATTACTATAAAGTTTTGAGCTGTCACTAATGGTACACCATATTTTTAGTGTAGATCTGTTTTAGAGAAACTTATAGATCTTTAACTTGATCCTGGTCTATGACGAGAATCACTTGAGGTTCTATTAGGACGATTGCCTTAACTTGATCCTATGCTACGGATCAGTATCAATGGCTAATCTAAAGCTTTCTATGATAATCTTTAGTTTGGTAGAGGTGGTTTAAACATATATTATTTACTCAATTAATTTTAATAATTTGAAATTAAACATGCATATTGAAAATCCATTTCTCTCTGCAATCTAACCTCAATTTATGCCTCAAAATAATCCACCTTAACCTAATCAATAAAGAAAAGAGATTGGTGATTAAGCCATATGGACTTTATCATCTGCAAAAATGGGAAATGGAGTTGATCAATTAAGAGATGATAATTTGAATACATTTTGGTAATCTGATGGTACATAACCTCATTACATAATAATATAATTCCTAAAGAAAATGAGAGTCTAAGAATTAGCTGTTTATTTAGATTTCAAATAAGATGAAAGCTACACTCCCAATAAATTATCAATTCGAGCAGGAACTAATATTTAAGACATGAAAGTACAAAATTAAATTTATCTAGGAAGTACTATATATTGAATTGAAAGAACCATATGGATGGTTTGTATTTCAACTTAAAACTAAATTACTTAATGGACAAGAAAAGTACTCAATTATCTTTATTATAAGACCTTATGTATCTACAATTAACATTTAAGTAGTTGTTCTATAAAACTAGCACAGTGGAAAGGATACACATATCAGATAAGTAAGAATATTTGGACCAAGAGAGTATGAATATATTTAAATTTTATTTTTAGAAAATAAAACTAAGGGTTGAGTTTTCCAGATTTCAAAATGCCAGAAATTACTTAATATGCTTCAATTCGTTGAAAATTATTCATAATTTTTGATAAAATTAAATTTATCTTTTATTTATTAATAAAATCTAAATAATTTTAGTAAATTAAACTCTTAATAATTTATAAGGATTTATGTATTAGTGATAATATAATTAAAAGGAGGGATCTTATATCTTAAATTTAAAAAGTCAAAGATTTTATAAAACTCAAGAATTAGTATAACAAAAATAAAATTTAATTTCAAACTAATTAAATGCTAACATTAATTCACAAGTTGTCAAACAATATTATATTTTTTGATCTAAGTTAGAATATAAATTTAGCCATACATAATAAGAATGATAACTGAATAATAATAATAATTTAATGTTATGATTTATTTTTAATAAATATAATATATAATACAGAAGATTCAAGAAAATCAACTTAGATTATGTAGAAATATATCAGAATAAAAATATTAAATAACATTTAATTATATTAATAATTGTCTTATTAATCTTATCATTATCTAACTATCATATATATAAATAGTTATTTAATTCAAGAATCTGTTATTCAATAGTCATTTGATTAAATGATTGAAAAGAATATGTTCTTTTTATAGTATTTATGATTTTCACAATAATTTTATGAATTATTATATTCTTATTATCAGTTTTAGTATTAAATCTAAATAATACTTTGATGTAATCTTTAAATAACTTCAAGGAAAGGTTTTAGAATTTTGAGAAGAGAAATTCTTAATTTATCAAATTAAATTAAGAAAAGTTAAGATTATTTAATGTTTATAGAAAATAATGTTAAACAATTTTGTCTAAAGTAGAATTAAGGTATCCTTATTCTAATTCTTAAGAATTTTCTCATAAAAATATTAGATTAAATTAATATAGAACAGTCTATAATTTTGAAGTTATTAGAGTGAACCTCTTGATAAATCAATATATTAATATTTTTATATGGGATCAGGATAAGGAAAAACTCGAATTAAGAATTGTTAAACAGGGCTAGAATATTTATAGAGTTTAATTTCTAATGTTGATGTATAATTAAGTGTTCAGATTTAAACTTAGTTAAAATAACTTATACTTTAAAAGCCAAAAATTTCAAAAGACATGTAAATTTTATTTAACATTTTAGAGAGCTTTTGTACAATTATTTTTCTTAGGATCATATAGATTGTGAAAAATACAGTCCAGAAGATTATGAACACTTAAATATATTATCAACATTTTAGAAAAAGCTTCTAGAACCTCCAAAAATAATAAATTAATAAAAAGAAGATGGTGTTGATTAGAATGTATCATAATTAAAAATGCAATATATTAAATCTTTAAGACTGTTAGATATTAAATCATTAGATGAATTTAAATCTAATGAATTTTAAGAATCTAGTTGGATATATAAGTTAATAAAAGGAATTAAAAATTATTGTATAATAGCAAACATTTTATTATTAAAATGTGAAAAGGATAAAGAACTATAATGGATTATTTATGTTACTATATGGGAACATTTTTCATAAAAACTATCTAATTTATCAGAGAAATATTCATTTTAAAAAATCAATTAATCTTTTGATGAATATTTTCATAAGAAATTAACCCCTTAACTAAAAGTAGAAACATTAGGAGCTAAAATATGGGGAGGATAAGTTAACATAGATAAATAATTTGCAATAAATTAAATACTATTAGGTAGAAAAGATAGAAAATCAAATCTACCTTTAAGCAGAATTGCTACAGTCCTTATGGAGATGAGCACAGACATATATAATTTGTAATTAGCAGGTAGTGATGAATTTGTAATACCAAAATTAATTTAAGAATTATAGGAACAGAGTAGATAATTATATGATTAGAATTTTGAAGGTGATTATGGAGACTTTTTTTAATTTTGGTTTTTAGATAATTAATATGTACTTACAATATTTCCTGAATGGATAATAGAAAATTATGTTGATATAATTTTATTTGAATTTTTAGAAGATCTCTTTTGTTAATAAATACTAAAACTTTCATAGGAAGAATAATAATAAATAAATAATATTTATCTGAAAGAATATTAAATTGAGCCTATTTTGTTAGATGCAAATGAACTTAATCAATAAGGTAATTAATCTCTATAGAATCTACTTACATTTGATTAATTTTTAAGATCTCAATAAGAACCAACAATTAGTTTAATAACTAAGAGAGTTTTGAATGAAAAAAAAAATAGTGAAATTTTTAAAAGTAATACTACTACTAATAACAGTGGAGTTTTAGTTGATCATTAAATAATCATGTAATAACTTCATTAATAATCTATTGGTCAATAAGTATGTTCAGATATTTAATCAGAAAGTAGGAGTTCACATTTTTTTTCAGCATTCATAACAAAATCATCAAAATTAAAGAATTTGAGTTTAGTAGAACTTGAAAATATTACTAATTAATATGATATAATAAAATTTCCAATTTAATCAAGAATAGAGGCAAGAAATTAAAGAATAAAAATGAAAAACAAAAACATAACTAGAATAAATTATGAATTTCGAAGTTTATTTAGTTTTGAAAATTAGAAAGGTGATATTAATTAAAAATAATAAGAATTTTTTCAATCTCTATTAAATTAAGAAAATCAATTAGAAAGTGTTATTGAAAAAAAAGAGTGCATTAAATCAATAGCTGAAATGTTATTAGAATAATGACTAAATGATTATTTATTTAATTAAATGTGTGCCTCTCTTATTTTATTTATATATTAAATTAATTTTTACGTATCTATAAAGCTAATATTTAAAAAGGATAGAGTTAATAATATAAATTATATATTATAAATGTATCAAATCAAGGTTGGAAATATAAATAAAGATTTTGAAGTTGGAAATATGAATAAAGATGAGATTCATTAGATACTAGCAAAATATGCCTTTAAATGTGAAATCTGTTTTACAGAAGAATCTGAATAATAAATAAAAAATGAAGTAAGACTTGTAGCTGCCAAAGTTACTTCATAATAACCTATAAGAAAATCTTATATTGTAGTTTGCCCAGATCATTTCTAAAATATTGAAGACGCTCTTGAAAAATTCTTATCTATTTCAAAGATAAAATACTCAGTTTAATAAATAGATATTAAAAAGGCTAAACTTGTAACAATACCAGATATAAATCTAAGAGAGGCCATTCAATCTATATAAAATAATTACTGTTGTAGGATACTCAAATTAAGACTTTCAAAAACAGATACATAAATATAAATGCTTAATTCTGATAATCTGGAATAGACTATAGAAAATGCTTTTGAATAAAAAAAGAAAGTGCTTGAAACAACTTAAAAAAAATTCAAATATTATGTTGAAAATTAAGACAAGATGAGCATGAGATAGAAATTTTTAATTTATCATTATTACTTAAGATTATAAAGAAAATCAAAATTGCCTTAAATTAACCTTACATTAAAAGATGACTAAGAAGTTGGTACACTTTCAATGTCTGTATCTATTCCATTTCCAGACCTAGAATCTGATTGAACAAATAATATTAAAAAATGATTTATAAAAACAATTCTATTCATTAAGTGATATTCATTTCAATAGTATTTCTGTCTTCTTCTTGAAATTTAGATTTATTCATTTCATAAAATATCCAAAAAATAGTAGCAGGAAGAGTAGTGAATTAAATCAATTTGAATATAGTTAAATATAGAACCTTAATAATTTAATTAATAAATAAAACCGAAATAGTTGATGATGCATTATAATAATTAGTACATTCTCTTGAATTATCACATTTTATGTAAGTAAATATATCAAATGCAAATTATACACCAAATTGTAGCAATCCACAATCTAATAAATAATAAATAATAATAATAATAAATTATACAATGCATTAATGTAATTTATTTTATTCTAATTAATACTTATTCATATTTTTAAGCATTTTATTATACTTAAATATTTCCAGATCTTGCAATATCCTAAAATAAATTAAAAATAATATCAAACCAATTTATTTTTATATTCCATTAGACCTTCTAATGCCAAATTTCCCATATAAAATGAACCACAAGCCAAAAACAATCCAATACTTGAGACTATTAGATAATCAACCTAAACACAATTATAACTAATAAAATCATATAAATATTTACTCAATTGCACTTTTATGAACTATTCCAGCCCAAAACCATAAAATAAAAGTACTTATAAGCAAAGCTTTAGCTATTTACCAAATTTTTGGTGCTTATTCCTCATCACCTATAATAGATCCCAAAATATTGCAAATCATTATTTACATTGCTATTCCCATACATTTAATAGTTGATAATAAAAAATCATTATCTTAGTATCTAATAAATACATTCAAATTACCAAAATATAAAAAATAAATAGTCTGCAAAAATATTTAGATCAAAGCAGCAAAACATAAATATCTATCAATTTGAACAAGAACTCCACTTTTATCATGAGTAATTATTCTATAGCTCATGAATAAATAACATAAATAGAATAAGCTTAATAAGAATTCCATAAGTCCTTCAAAGCAAATATATCCATTATTACAATAAATTAAGTTTGCCATATAATTTAAATTTGTAATAAATAAATTGAAGTTATTGTCAAAAATAATCATGAATTAAATTATAATATCCTAATTGATTGAGAAATTGTTATATTTCTATAAAGTAATTTTGAATTTAAGATTAAAATAAGTAAATTATTTATAGATGCTCTATTTAGTTTATAAAATAAATTATAAAAAAAAAAATTATAGTTTAGTTAAATGTAATATTAAATTTAAGCAAAATTTGTTTTATGGAAAATAACTAACTCATGTCTATTAGTCAAGATGAATAGGATTGCTTTTTTAGTGAAGATGATGAATAAATTTCATAAATAATAGAATAAGATCCAACAGGTCGATTTTGTAAAGTATTTATTTAGTTATAACTCAGTATAATGAAGAAATTGGCAAAGGAGCTTATAAAAGTGTGTTTAGAGGATATGATAATTAAAGTGGTTGTGAAGTGGCATGGAATGTTTTTTAATTACATAGTGTTCCAGAAAGTATTCTCATTTTATTGAATTATTGTAGATGAAAGAAGAAGAGCAAGATAAGAGATTTCAATCTTAAGTAGTTTAAAACATAATAATATAATAAATTTTATCCATTCTTGGCATAATAAAAAAAAGAAAGAAATAATTTTCATAACTGAAATCATCAATGGTGGTTCTTTAAAAAAGTAATTATATAAAATCAAATTTTATTAGTTATTTACGTAGAATATTAAGACCAAAACTAAAAGTCATTAAAAATTGGTGTAGATAAATTCTTTTAGGTCTTGAGTATTTACATAAATAAAAAATCATTCATAGAGATTTAAAATGTGAAAATATATTGATAGATACAAATAATAACGAATTAAAAATTGGTGATTTAGGACTCTCTATCTAGTAAGGATAGCAACAATTATTAGATTACAATAATCTTTTACTAGTTCTGTGTTAGGAACTCCAGAATTTATGGCCCCTGAAATTTATTAAGAACATTATGATACAAAAGTAGATATATATGCCTTTGGAATGTGTTTATTAGAAATGGTTACTGGAGCTAAACCATTTTGTGAATGTAAAGGAGGTATTGGGTAAGTGATCAAAAAGGTTATGGAATAATAGAAACCTTAATCATTAGATGCAATTCTTAATGATAAAATCAAATCAATTATCTTAGAGTATCATTATATTATATATTTATTCAGATGTTTAAAAACCCCTGAGTAAAGACCTTCAGTTTCTGAATTATTATAAACTCATTTTAATGGATAACCTTAGGAAAATGATAATTTGCCTGTTGCTATAAATGAATAATATTTAATTCAATTGAGAGATGATAGCAAAAGTACAATTGTTTTATTGTTCAGATTCATCTCTTCTAAAATGCAACCTATCAAATAAAATTATGTTGACAGCAGGAAGTAGTAAATTTGAAACCAATTCAGAAATTAGTAACTAAAAATAACCATAGTAAATTTAAATGAAAAAGAAAAACATGATTATTTAAACAGATGATGAAACAGATCAAGTGTTTATGTAATGTTATAAAGCATATATTGTAATATCAATTATTCAATTATATATATATAGGATAAAAAGAAAGATGATACATTTTTAGATTTAGAATAAAGATAAGAAAAAGAACTTCAAATTTTAAAATAATTTCATGCTTAATAAAAATAAGAATATCTTAAAAAAACATAAAATTCTTAAGCAGCCATTAAAATACCAAATTAATTATTTTAAAATTCAGGATTTATGTCTCCTTAATCATATCAAAACTTTTTTGAGTTTTATAATGAATCAAATACAATCAAATCAATAGTTGAAAGTCCTTGTATGGAAAAGATTGCCAATACCAAAATTATTAAATAAGGATAAATAAATGTAAATAAAATATATATATATTTAATAGTAGGGAGATAGTTCTTAAGGATAATAATTCTAAATTAATCATATATCCTAAAATGGTATTTTGAATCAATTAATTGTAGATAAATAAATCGAAGTCAATTTTTGACAACTAATAAACAAATCATAAAAACAAATAACCAAAAAAAAACCAAATATAAATTAATTATTAAATATCAGCATGTACTTAAATGCCTGTCCTCCTCCATCTTTTCTCAAATGATTTTGATTTATTTTTTTCATCTTCTTCAATTATTAGTTCATTTCAAAAATCCAAAATAGAAATAAGTCTACATGTTTCTCTTAAAATGCAATTTTTAATTCTAAATATATAGATTAAAGTAAATCTCTAAAATAATTAAATAATATATATGAAAGATTAAATTATACTCTCTTAGTAATCATGATTGTAAAAATGCAAGACTTAAATATTTCATTTCTTTTGATAAATTATGAATCTAATTGTTTAAGATTATTTCCTTATTGTTAATTATTTACTTATGGTTAATTTAAAACATATTGTTATTAGAATTAAGAGATTTATATTTTGACCTTAATCTTTAGTATTAAAATTTAATTAAGGTTTTTAATTATAATTGTATTGTTGTTGTTATCTAATTTTTATAATTGATAGTATTAGATAATATTTATTATTAAGGTTAATATAATAATTATTAATGAATTATTTATCTTCATTATTATTATAATTTGGATCTTAATTATTGACTAAATCCTTTTTTTATTTTCTGCATTTCAAAATTGTTTGATCTATGAAAATTTTATTTAATTATTCTGCATTTATATAATTTTAATAATATCATTTTTATAATTAATTTGCTAGATTAACTTATGAAGGATAAGGGGACAATGCAACTGAATATGGAATACTATTTAGACTTTAAAAGTTTCCCATGTGATTCTAATTCACAAAAGATCTTTGATTGTAGATTCCACTTTATTATTAATGGATTTCATTAGATTGAAGCATAACAATAGATCGAAAAAACTTAGGATCATACATAACAGAACCTAAACTATTTGGATTAGATAAATAATTTTCTTATTAAATACCTACTTAATTTGTCTCTGTAGATTTAGTCAGATAAATATAAAGTTATTCTGGTGAGGCAAAATAAATTTGATTGTTTTCCTTATTAATAAGACATGGTGTAAGAGTAGCTACTTCATCATCATTAAGTTAAGATTCCTTTACTTGCAATTATAATTTTTCAATGTTCTTAAAATTTGAAATCTTTTACTTAAAATCCTTATAAAATGTCCCTTGTGATTCTATTCTCACTTTCTTAACTATATCTTAATGTTCTTCTTTGACTTCATCATTTTATTCCTTTTATTAGATGTTATCACTCTATTGAATACGCCATTCAATTTTCTTAATGATTATGTTAATAAGCTTAATTTCTTCATGAGTTAATTCTTCAGTTTAAGCCAAGTTCGAAATTGATGATTCCTCTGATTAATTTTCATCCTCATCTTTTTTCCTTTTAATAGTTCACAAATTCTACCCAGATTTATGACATTTTTCTTTTCTTAGTAGACAATTAAATCGATTTTTAACATTGTTCTCACTTCTTGCAACTTTAAGTTTTTTAGATATCAATGCCCATTTTTTTCCTATTTCTTTAGCCTAACACATTAGATCTAAATCTTCACTTAATTACCAAGGATTTCTATTCTTTTAAATTTGAAAACGTTACCTATTTATATTAGGGTTGAGATGATTATTCCATCTTTCTCTACATTATTTACCATTTCTATGGACTTACTGATCGTTTGCTTTATTGAGAGCTGTGGCAATTTGACTCCATTTATTACCCTTATTTTAACTTTAGAAATCTTATATTATCTTTTGTAATAGATTATCCTCATCAAAAGTCCATGGAGCTTATTACAAAGGGAGTTTAAGCATTTATAGCCACTTCTACTTACATTTGAATGCATCTCTACGAGGCATCATACTCGCAATGGAACTCCAATCAGTATCGTTCTGAATAGACAATAATCTTATACTAATTATTTTAAATCTCTTTTATTTAGTGTAAACCACTTTCCCACTAACCAAATTAGAACCTTTTTATCATCATCAGTCCAATTTTTTTTGAGTTTATTTGGTTAAGTTTGTAGATTAAGTTTATTCGTTTGTTGTATGTTGAACACTTCTTGATCATCAGGAAAAGTATCAATTTTTAGATTAAACTTTTCTCTCATATAATTGAATCTAACATTCATTACTCCTTTGACTTTAGCAAAGAAATTAAGGAAATTTTGATGAAAATCGTCCATTAATTGTCTATCAATTTACTACATTTTTAATTATATTAATGTGTTAATATTTTATGAGAGTTATATACGTCAAATTAGAATATGCAATTTTAAATTAATAAGATTAGAAGTTCTTTATATATATATATATATATATATATATATATATTTAATCTATTTTAAGGGGTACTCTCTTTAATATCCTATTTAATAATGAATCTATGTTATCAAATAATAACTGATAATTTTACATAATTTAATTAAACCTACAATTAGAAGATACATTCAAATAAATTTAAGATAATCTATTGAATTAAATTTATATGATTAAATTTTTGTTTAATCTTCTCAATTAATCAAAATTTAATTTTTTTGGATCTCATCTACAAAGATATTATTATTTAAAAAATCTAAAATATATGAATTTTCATATAATATCTCCATTTATAATATTATTTATAATATTTTTTGGCCAAAATGATCCCATTCTATTCTAAATAGAATATCCAAATATATTTTTATTATTAATATTCTATACTCTCTTATTCTAATACATTGATATTTTTATTAAATTCATTATTAAAATTATACATCTATAAATATATAAATGCAAAACATTATACAAAGTGGTTCAGATGAAGAAACAGAATTTATATTCGATTCTAATACAGTTCAACTTAATGATAGTACAACTAAAATATCAAAAGCTAATGTAAATTATTTAATCTAATTATCATAATAGAATGAGATTATACAATTGAATGACTAAAATAAAGAATTAGCCACTTAACTTAATAAACAGAATGAATTACTTGATTTAAAACATAAGTAGAATTAATAATTATAAATAGAAGGTATAAATGATGTTTAAAATTATTAGTAATAAAATTGAAGGAATTGGTTGATGATAGAGAACTTAAACTATTATAATCTATGAAAGAAAAACAATAATTATAGAATGATTTAATCAATTTACATGATATATTAGATTAAACTACTTAAAGAAATGATCAATTAAATTCTGAAGTTTTTGCAATTAGATTAACAATGGAATAATTATAATGTAAAAATATTGAATTATTATAGAAACTACAACAATGTGTAAAGAAGACACAAATTAAGCATTGTAGAGAGAATTGAGATTAAAGGAGAATCTTGATCAATAAACTAAAGTCATTAAATAAAATGAAGAAACAATTAGAAAACTTTCTAATGAGCTTAATTAAAAATAAACTTAATTTAAAATAGATATTCAAAATAGAGATAACATAATATAAGATTTAAAGAGACAACATGATTTATAATTGTAATAGAATACTGAAATAATTTCTGAATTAATAGAATTTAAGAACTAAAATCTATAAAATTCTGTAATGAGTAAAGATTATAAACCAGAACTTACTAAAATGACTAAGGATATTGAGGAATATAAAAATATTATTAAAGGTTAAACTCATTAAATTAGCATTTTAAATGAAAAGATTTTGGTACTCTAAAATTAGTTATAAAAATCTGAATAATCTATTGCTAATCATTTAATTGAAATATAATAGACAAAATTAAAATTAAAGGAAAAAGATTAAGAATTATAAATTAAACTTAATGAAAATATGTTGATAATTGATAGATTAAATACTTAAATTAAATAATTGACTAATTAATTGTAATTGTTAAAAAATTAGGATTAAAAAATTAATTTTGTTAGAAGTATTTCTTAACCTTCTGATGAAAAATTTATAAAAGATTTATAATTAAAAACAGAATAAATTACTATGTTATAAAATGAAAATAATTAATTAGTTAAATTAATTGAGACATTAAAGAGTTAGAAATGTATTCATTTATTTAATTTATTTAGCTGATAATCAAGGAAATGAAGTACTTAAAGTTAGATAATTAGAATCAGAATTAAAAAATCTTTAATCATTCATTTATGATAGTCCTTTAGTAGTCTTATTTAATCTTCTTGAAGACAGATTATCAAAATAATAATAAAAAAGTTTTGAAAATAAGAAAAAAATTTAAGAGTTCTGGAGCAATCAATTAAAATAATGGGTAGAAGGTTTTGAAGAATTAAAAAAAGCATTTGGTGGTTTAAAAATATAATTCAAATATGATCTTAAGTATCCTGCTCAATAATTAAATGAATGAAAAAATCATATGAAATTATATATATAATATTATTCAAATTTTAACTAAATATATAATAAATAATATTATGAAATACAATCAATATTAATATAAATTTAATCAATCATCATCGGAACTGGAACTACTAGACGAACTACTAGAACTACTAGATGATGAACTACCAGATGAATCATCGGAACTCAATGGATTGGCATCCTTTAGCACTCTAAATTCGTTCTTGTCTATATCATCTAATTTAAGTGCTCTTTCATACAAATCGGACCTTTTCTCCTTAAATGCCTCTAATAATCTTTGACTAAACTTTGGCCTTTCGTCTCTTACAGATCTATATATATAATATACTATAATATTTACCTCCAAATTTTATCAAAGTTATTGATTGACATAAAATTTTATGTTAAAGCAACTGAATTATCTAAATTTAAGACTGCATGCCACCAACCTCCAGGTACAAATATAGTATCACCAGGACCTTATACACACATTACAATCTTTAAATTATTAGCTCCTTCTTTTTCAATTAATTTTGGCAAAGCATAAAGGAAATAATCTATAGATTCATCCAATACTTCTGGATCAATTTCCTTTTTTGCAGCAAGTCCTTTTGCTTTTACAATTGATTTTGGTATATCAGGTGGAAATAGTACCCATAATTTATGTCCTTATAGTGATGTATTCCATGCACTTGTCATTAATGGATCTATATGAACTGTAGTACCAGAACGTTTTGGTCTATTGATTAAATAATAAATTACCCAACCAAAAACCATCTATAAGGAGGACGATGTTTCTCTCCTACCATAGAAAAGAAATCTTCTTAAAAGTATTTATGTTATTTGTATCTTCCAATCATATCTGCTCCTCCATCCTTTAAATCTTCAACTGAACTATGAAATTATTATTAATTAATATACCTTTCAAATAAGTAAAGAGGAGAATCATCCTTATTGTATACTAAATATTCAAGAAAATATTTGAATGGTAATCTTAACTTTCTTCCTTTATCATCTTCTCCAATTTTAAAGCAGGTTTCTTTATAATGTTGATATAATTTCTCAAAAGTCCAATATTTTTCAACATTCCAATCATCTGTTGTATTGGTTATTATACAAGGAATGTCTGGAATTTCAAATTGATTCACAAATTATTCTGCAGTAAATGTGCGACCATCTACTTTAGCTATTGTAAAATATCTAAATCAATTAATTATTACTTTTCATATTATTTTCTCAATTCTTTTAGACTCTTTTCATAATGATTTCTTTTATACCATTCTTTCAATCTTAAGTGACTTCTGTCTTTTAATTTTATTTCTTCTATCAACTCCTATGCTTTTGAGCTCATTTCTTTTTCAAAGAATCTAGATGATTTTAACTTAAGCTTTTTAGCTGTTTCCATAATTTAATTATATTTATTTCATAATTTTATCATTTTATCATTTCTTTAATTTAGTTCCAAAGTTTAACTTTAACTCGTAATTCAATTCAATTTTAATTTTAACTTGAAATGAATTACGAGTAATGGTAAAAAATCAAATACTCTTTCTGTTTATGTTATAAACTTCACTTAATAGAAGTCTGATCATGTCTATAAATAACATTCCAGAATATTCTATCATTTAGATTAGATAATAAAGTCTCTTTTCTAAAATCTTATTTAATTATAAACTCTCATATATTATATGATAAATTTTTGTGTATATATAACTAATATAAATAGTTATGGGCATATATGGATAAATCTAATTCAAAGAAAACTAAAATGAGAGAGTGAAACATATATATAGATCTGAAAAATAAAGTTAATATGAATAATTATGATCAATTTATATATGTGTTTTCAAATCTCCTCTATTTCTTATGCTTAATAACATTAATGATTTGGAGAACAGGTCTCTATAAATAATCATAAATAAGCTATACTTTATAACTATCCAAGGTTATGAACCATATGCTTTTATTTTAAACTTTTAAAGGCTACCATACCTTTGAACTAATGATCATGACAATCTAATTTTTATGCATATTCATCAAAATCTGTTTTTTTATGTAAATCCTTCTAAGCTGTGCACCCCATAATAGTTTTTATATTAAATTGCTAAAAATAAGATTTTTTTTATTTTTTCCAGCTAATAAAAGTACATAGCAGAAATTATATACGTCATATTTAAGTTCGAAATATTACAATTACAATTCAACTATTCATAAAAAGTTCTATCTTTGTTTATATCAATAAAAAATATAGAGATGATTGATAAATATAGACTGGTAGAGTCTGAGAAAATTATAATAATTTATATTAAAAAAAAGCAATTGAAGATTAGAATCTATAATTGATTAGAAATTATATAGTTAACTATAAAAAATGGATTAATAATATGATTTGTAATAAACTATTTTAAATAATTTAAAGTTATGATTATAAGCACTTTACCAGTATATCTTTATAGAAATAATAGTATTTTTAAGGATAATTAACTGAATTATAAATATACAACTTTGAATGCTTTCTAAAAATCTGATATAATAGATAATAAAATATGAGGTTTTGGAATAGCATTATTTCCAAATATATTTCATTTTCTATTTAATAATATATTTATTTATAGCAATATATTATATTTTGCCTCTTTAGAATAAGAATAGTAAAAATATCTTAAATATTATTATTAATATATTTTCATCCATATAATACTAATTTACAATCATAATAGTGAATCCTCATTTCTAAAATCTATTTTCAACTCCAAAACTCTCCCTTATTTTATTTATGTTCTCCTCATTTTTCTACTATTCTCTAATTTTTTATACTAACTAACTAGCTTTCTATTTAGAAATCATTAATGACTTCTATAAAATCTCATTTAAATCATTATCATTATCCTTAATCTTATCCCCAAATACTCTTGCTAAATGTAAACATTCAACTTTTTTGACTAATCTCTATTCTTATTCATCTTTATTTGAATCTTTATTCCCATTCTTTTTCTCCTCTTACAAGATCTATTAAGCTCTTAAATCTTCATTATATTAAACAGTATAAGGACTAATAATTATTGTGATTTCCCCCTTCAATTAAGAAGGAGTAACAACTTTAGGATCAGTTAGTTATTCATAGATCTCTCTACATTTTCCTCTTATTTTCTTTTCATTCTACTTCGTTAAATCAAATCCAATCCAAACTTGCTGATTTTCTCCAAAAATCTCTTCAATTTTTAATATAGTTTAATGAATTCTATTAGGAGATTCAAACAACACTATTGTTGATGGTTACTTCTTATACAAAGTTAAAATATCCTTATTACTCTCTTAAATTGAGTAAACACCTAAAAAAGTGAAATTATCTGCAGGAAATCCACAAGCACTTAATGCAACTGAAATAGCACTTGCACCTGGTAATACTTCAATTTAAACATTCTTCTCTATACATTTATTTACAAATTTGAATCCATTATCTGATATTGCTGGAGTACCACTATTACATACTAATGCTATATTTAAACCCATTTTCATCATTGCAATTAATCTATCAATTTTATTTTCATCATTAAAGTTAATACAACCAACAATTAATCCTCTTCCTTTTTATTTTTTAGCTTATGCTACTTTATTTCTTAAATACATCATCAAAGGTGCACTTAAACCGTATACTTCAAATTCAGATAGATTTATTTCCTCTTCTTATTGTTCTTCTTGTATATCTTTCTACTTTTAAGATAATTTCCCTTATTATTCTTTCAATTCTTCTAGTTTCTTTTACTTATAAAACTTAAAATCTGTTGATGTTATAAATTCTTTATTTAATTCTGGCAATTTTCTAAATACTATTGGCTTATATACTCTTTCAATTAGTTAGTTGATTTAAATATAATATCTTAAATTTAGATGTCATCTTCATCCAAATCACATTCCTTAAAATCCTCAGGAACAATCATTTATTGAATGTCACCATCTTTATTTCTAATATTTTTAATGAAAAATCCAGTTGTATTAATATCTTAACATGCAATTATATCTACTCCAAATATTGTTAGATTTTATCTAACACTCCAATCTTAAAAATTTCCTATAGGAGTAGGACATATTGTTAAAGTTCCTTTATTTTATGACATTTAACCAATTTCAAGAATTTCATCCTAATGTTTGTATTAATTTTATACAATTTTAGAAGAGAATTGTCGCACTAAACGAGTAGCATATCTGATCATCAATAGTTTAAATTAATTAATATTGTCATATGGGAAATAAATAATAATAAGCCAAAAAGAGAAATAGCAATTTGAGTTTGAACAGTATGGGTAGGTCAGTTTCAACAGCTCCAACAAATGAGTCAGGTTTAATTAGATTTACAACAGATGGTAGCTTAAGTTCTTCCATGTTTGGAGGAGTTGAGTTTTACTTTAATCGTATGCCTAACCCTGTTATTGATGGAATATGTAAATTCCTAACGATTAATGATCTTACAAATTTATATTGCACTAGTAGGTTTGTTTATGAGAGATTTTACACATCTCTTCCTTACTCAATTGCATGTGGAAATTTATTGTACAAATAGTATGAAGACAGAAGAGGCATTGCATAATAAGCAGTACAAACTAAACATGCATCTTGGCCACAAGTCCTAGAGGTTTTTATATAAAATAAGTAATATATTCATATTTATCAAAATGGTAGAAAATAAATGTAAAATCTGCAAATGAATCTCAGATAAGCTTTGTAGAATGCCTATCAATTGCATATCATTTATCCTCCATTACTTATGGATGAAGTAACAAAAGAAGGGTTGAACTCAGATTTTTAAAGATAAATTATGCAAAAATTATCAGATAGTTAAGAATGCCACACTATTACTGAAATCCAAATAATGAATTAAACAAGAGCTTATTTCAAAAAATCATCTCTTTAAAAATAATAATTGATTAATTCATTATTAGAGATAAGAACAATAAGAGTATTCTCTGTAGATGAAAAGTAACAGTTTATAATAATTATTTTTAGATTTCCTCAATTATTTAATATTTTAATAATTTTATGTTCATCAATTAAATCACTATTATAAATTATAGCATTGACTTTTGAATGTGCATTGAATGGAACTGATAATATTGGCCTATTAGATTTTTATCTGTATAATTATTAAATGTATTTGATTTGGATGCAATAAATTGATGAATTTGCTACACCTTATTTAAAAATGTTTGACATTATATTATTTGAATAAGTGCCATAATATGAATTTCCTCCATTAACAATTTAATGGATTATGATGAAAATGTGGAATTAATGCATTTATTAAAAGTGTAAACATTTTTTAAGATCTATTTTTCTTTAATGGCTTTAATAGGTAAGATTAAATCCATCTCTTAAATATGAATCATTTTTATTAAAAGACTATATCTAATCTTTGATTGATCTTTCAACCAATCAATTAAATATTAGAATGGCTGGACATTCAAAATTTACATATATAAAAGATTTAGAAACTCTTTTTTAAGTAGTGATAAATTAATCATTTGAACTTTGGAATTCTAAAAATTTTGATTTTAAAACAGATATTAGTGTGCTTGGATATATATTTAAAAAGCATATTTTAGAAAACAATCTGTTGCATAACCTTTTAGAATAAAAATATGAAATTATTAAAGTATCAATTGAAACAATTAAATAAAGTTAAGAATTTTAAAAAAGAACATAAAAAATTGATGATAATAATTAAATTCTATCAGAATAAGCAGATTACACATTTTAATTATTAAATATAAATAAAGTATTTTAAAAGATAAAATAAATAATTAATGGTGAAGGTATGATAGATTAAAATATAAGGTTAACAATTAATTATTAAAAAAATATACTTGATAAAGTATAAATGTATATAAGAGATTATCATCCTGATATATATGATGAAATTTCTTAACTAGCAAATCTTGATGTAACTTCAAGGGAAAGTGTTCAAATTCGTGATGCTGTAATAATACATAGAACAAGGTCAGAAAAATATGATAATCAATTAGTTTCATATGATTCTTTAATTGATGCAGAAATTTTAAAATAGTTGATAAACTAATATTTAATTAACTAATAAAACATATGTAAAATGTAAAAATAAAAAACTGAATTACCAAAATTACAATTAAAAATAAAAGAATAAAATGAAACATTTTTTTCGATCAACATAGTAAATGGATTAAATCTTGCTTAAAGTTTAACAGAACAATTTATAAGCCAATAATGATTATATATTAAATTTTTTTTAGATTTATGTAATTTTAATTGACATATTATTATAATAAAAAATATATATATAAATAATTTAATTAAATTCAAAATAATTCTTGTAAAAATTAATCGATAGTATTAAACATTTTATCTTATTGTATGAGATCACTTTCGAATTCTTTATCTCCATTTAGTACTAATATAGAAGTATTTTAATGAGTTTCCCTTAATAACCATTCTTCATGTCTATTATGGATTTAAGTCAAATATTCTTTTGAAATGGTATTCTTTAAATAATAAAAATGGCGGTAATACTTTTTCTTCATCTCTTGCTCTTTTTTACATTCTTGAATAACAAACATCTGGATCTACTTGTAAATATATAATCATTTGCTTTTGGATTTTTTTTCCAAAAACTTCATCACAGAGCCAATCATAAAATTTTTCATACAAAGCATATTCTAAATTGTTTATCATTCCATTTTTGTGTCCATTAACAGCAAATATCTCTTTATCAGCTTCAATGCTTCTTTCACTTAATATGAGATGTCTATCTTCAGGATTTAATGGATCAGATAAAACCTCTTTCCAATGTTTAAGTCTACTGTAGAATGCATAAACTTGCATAGTGTAAGCCCATCTTGATGGCTCCTCATAAAAAGAACCTAGTAAATTCAAAGATGGATCTCCATTTATGCTTTACCATTCATTAACTGGTTCTGCTATAAATCTCAACTAAAAATGATTAATTATAATTACATCTGGATATTTTTATTACATTAATCTAAGTAAAGTACTTTTACCAGATCCAATATTGCCTTCAATTGAAATTAGAGTATATTGTTTTGATTTCATAAAAATAAAATAATAATATTGGAGGGATTTTTGAAATATAAATAAAAAATTCATTTCTAATACTAATTAGAAATATAAGACATTATTTATTTATTTTTTAAATTAAACTTATTGTTCCTAAATCTTACTTTTAAAAATTGCATTGATTCTTTACATAGGTTTAATTAAATATTGTTTGATATTTGAATTAATCAACAATTAAATCATATAATATAATTAAATCAATACTTGGTAAAAGGTACATATCAAAATCACAATTCCATTTATAAAATTATTGATTACTCTATACCCTCATATATAATAAATTTTATCTGTTGAAACATTTCTAGTACCAATAAAACTAATTGAAATAATCGCAATTACGTTAATAATTAGGACCTTTTTTAAGCCATTATGTTACATGTGCCAATATTGAGTTACTTATTATATTTATCTTTAGGAATGCCTTAAAATGCAAATCTATCTTATTCAAAATAATACAATATATTTATTAATTTCTTTATTCTTTTTTAAAATATTGTAACTTAATTGTAAGAACTTGACTATTATCCTTATTTAATTATTGTAATTATTTTATCGACTTCTTCTTACTCAAAATAAAAAAGTTAAAATTTCTTCAGAAAATTTTAATAGAAATTAAAAATATTAATTTACTGGATGGATTTATATAATAAGCTCAAATAAGGCTTCTTTATTTTAGATAAATTCAATATTTGTGAGTAGATTTTTATCTCTAAATAATTTAACAATTGCATATTAATTTTCCCCTTTTTACATTTCTTCCTTTCAAAAAAAATGAATGAGATCTTAGTCTTAGTATCACTTATATTTATTTAATCTGTTAGAATATGAATTTATCTATAAACAAAATTAATGCAATTCTTTGTTTTCTAATTTTGTCTGTCAGTTTGGTAAATTGTGAAACATCTATTTAAATTAAAATTAATTAAGTAATTATTAATAATCAATTATTTTATAATATTCAATTTATTCAAAATATTTAATAATCAAAGCAAGAACATATCTATCAATATCTTTTTTGATAACATAGTTAATTAAATATATAATAATAAAATCATGATTCTTATTCAAAATTGTCCTTCTATTATAAAATAGCTTATTATTTATTATTTTACTCTAATGTAGTAATCAAGAAGGTTCCTTAATTATATCTTTATTAATCATCACTATCTTCAAGTGGATTTACTACATCTTCATCACTTTATGGATCTATTGATTCAGCTACTTTAATTAATACTTCGCTGCCATTTTCTACATCATTAAATGTGTTATAATTTGTTTATTATTATTTTAATAGTTTTTAATCATTCTCAGTAACTTAATTTTATATCATTTTTATGAAAGCATTTTCCTATTTTATTTCTTAATAATTAGATTATTTTTCTTTGTTTTCATCATTTAAATTAAATCTTTAAATTTCATTACTTTCTGTCATTTTCCCAATATTATCTTTCCTTTCTTCTTCTTCTACAATCTTGAAGAATGCAGTTCCATTCAATTTACTCTTATCTTCATCTTAAGTTGATATTTGAGGTTTTTCTTAATTCTATGATTATTAGATCAAAAATAATCCAGAATCATTAGAAAAATTTTGAACAACATCCTCAACAACTTCAACTTAAACCTAATTTTTAGGTTGATCTACATTAGATTATTTATCAATATCTGTAATTTTGATTAGAATTGGTGGTGTATTTTATTATTTACTTGAAACTTCTTAATAATTTAAGTTTTTTTTAGATTTTTGTTATTCAATTTTAGAAATATTGATAGAAGTTATTTTTTTAAAATCTAGTTTTTACAAATTCTTTGATTAACTTTTCTATAAATTATCTCTAGTACCAACGCTTTTACTTTTAAATTATTCTGGAGATTATTAAATTAATGGAACTTCATTTTTATGTTATTTTGGTTTAGTTAAGACTAATTGAATTTCTTTATGATATTTCTTATACTAATAAACAGGTTTTTATTATGAACTTCTTACTGATGGAAGTTAAGTTGTTTAATCAGATCTTATTTGTAATAAATTTGATTATTAGGAATCAGGATCTCTATGACTTAAGATTTAATCTACAGGTTTATCAGTAATAGTTTTCTTTATTGTATTGTCTTATACAGATTCATAATGTTCAAAACGAAAATTATGATTTTCTGTTTCTTCTAATTCAATATTTTAATTTCTTTCTAGAGTCTTTGAAACATTAGCAATATTTTTAGTAACTTAATTATTAACTTTATATTATTAATCTCTTCCTCTTTAAGACTTACTTACAAGAGCATCTATTTTCTTAATTTAAGGTAATTTTGAAAAGTTCTTTTAAGTTTTTACATTCTCTACTTCTTTTTTATTTCCTAATGAATTTGCACGTAATTTTCTACTTAGTTATTCAGTTGCTTAACTAATTTTTCTTAATTCATCTTGCTATTTAGATATTTAATTGTCCATTTAATCTTAAGGAAAATAAGTATTTACTAACTGTTAAACATTCTATACTGTCGTAATGAAAGAATCAAGAAATGTTACAAAGTGTTCTTTAGATAATGATCTTGATACATTAGGAACTTTTTGAGTGTTGGATACTTTAGTCTAATGCTGGGGCGAGTTGGATTTATTTAATACTTAAGTTTATTTTTATTGATGCTAAACTTTATGTATTCATCCTTACTATAGTTTATTCAAAGGACTTTGATTGTTAATGAGCTAAATTTCTTTAACTCATTCTATCTTGTTTCATTTTCATCATTTGTTATCTCATTTACATATTAAAGAAGTATTATTCTAAATGAGTATCCTTTTCAGCCTTGTAATCAAGCACCTTTCCTCTTCTTGCAGCTGACACCCCATCTAACAAAAAAGGAGGCTTTATTTTTGTCTTTAGTTGTTGCATATAATTTTTATAAATGAATTATGCTAATCCATTTTCTTTATCATCTCATACAAGTTTTCTAAGTCCCAAAGAAAACCCAAGTATTTTAACTAGCTTTCTCTCTTAAAATTAATCAATTAGATCATTCTAATCAATTCCTACTAAGTTGAGTTTCATATACCATCAAAAAAATCCAAAGAAAACAAATTATCTATCTCCAAGATCTAAGATCGTGACCTTGCATGAAGATAGAAAATTATAAAATAAGAATTAAGAAAGAGTTAAATATGTTTCAGAACATTCTACAACACCTTATCTATACATTTCAAAAAAACATCCTAAAATTCGTATTCCTTTGCTTCCTAAACTATCACCTGAACCTAAAATGGAAGTATAAAGAATGCCTTATATAAATATAATGACAGAACCAACTGCTGCAATTGAGGAACATAGTGATGAAGGAAGAAGTAATGGTGAAAAAAGTGTAGATGATAAGTAATTAATATTGAATACATCCAATAATTTACTACATGCTACTGAAATCACACAGAATTAAGAAGACTAATTATCAACAAGTAAACTTTCACTCAAATCTCGTTTTAAATTGGCAGTTTAAAAATCATTTCGCAATCCTCCTAAGAAAGTATTATCTTATTTAATTAGTCATTATTTAATATCCTAATATCCAATGAATTTAATACATTTCATGAATAAGAGAGAAAATCTATTCAAATTAAATTCGAACCAGGTAATTAAGTTTTGGCCTCTAAATTAACAACATTGAAAAAAAGTAATTAGAGAAAATAATTCATCCATACAAAAGAAATCTAAAAATAATTTCGTTATATAAATTTTGAATAGTTTAGTGTATCAACTTAGGCATTTTAAAGGAAAATTAATATAATTCATGGCACAAATTCTAGAAATATGATATAATCAGAATCTTTTTCTTTACTTCCTAAATCATCAAGGAAATCTACAAGTTTTATTTCAAAATAAAAAAATAATATTTAATTAGAAATCTATGATAAGAGAAATGAGAAGAATGAGGAATCATAATTGCATTAGAATTAAATTAATATAACAGTAACATTTGAAAATATTGAAAAAACAGTGTATTAATTTAATAAACCAAAACATATTTATCAAAATAATATTGCTTTTAATGAAGAAATCTCAGAATTATAAAATGTTACACCAAAATAAACTTCAAAAATCCTTCCTATATGTTTATTATCATCAAATAATCATATTTAACTTGTATAAACTAAGAAATTTGATTATAATTCATCTTTTATTAATATGAAAACAAAAAGATAATCTATTTAATTAGGAGTAACATAAGATGAAGTCCAAAAACTTGAATAATAAAATGAATTCAATAAAGTATTAAATTCATATAAGATTAATAGCCTGGGTTATATTTTAGAGTTTATTATCAAAATAAATTATATAAATTGATGTAGAAATCTAATTATACAAAAGAAAATTTAGAAGAAATTGAATAAAGTTTTAGACCAAATTTTGTATAACCTATTAATAATAAAATAATGAATAATGCTTTCACATTAATGTCAACAATAGAATAGGGAATAAGATATAGAAAAATTACAAATGAGTCATTAGCAGATAAAATTTAATTTTTAGGAATAAAATTATCAAAATATTAAATATAATCTGAAAAATTGATCTTTGATTATAATAATGAAACATCTTAAGATAAAACAGAATCTAGCGATGATTCAGAATTAGAAGTTTCTTTAAATAACTTTTTGGATAGTCCCTTGAATCATAATAGTAATAATTTAAATAAAATTTAGTTAGAAATATTATCAAAAACAAAAAACCATCTAAAAGAAAAAGATCTCTTTTTGAGATATCAAATGAATAAAATAATTAAAATTACTTTTTTAATGATTTACCTTCAAATTAAAAATGTAAAAACTAAATTTTATTATAGAATTATCTACAGGAACATTAGTTATAATAAATAAAATTCGAGAAGCTTTTCACATAACTTTATCTATTTAGCCAATTTTAAATATTTTAGAATCTTCAGCAAAAAATATGTTGTTAAGTTATAGTGTTTCCATTTGTGATGAATTTCATATGGAATTAAGATAAGATAAAGATCAAATTGTAAATTAGAAATTGTAAAAGTTTTCAAAAAATTTATTTATGAATTCTATGATATTTTAAGCAACCGAAATAAGATATTCTTAGATTTTAATTGGAAGATATCTATGCTCAACCAGAATGATTGATGTTGAACATTAAGATCCTGTAGTTTAAACTATGAATTTAGAAAAATAAGAAAAAAATGATCAATAATAATCTAATCAATTACAACAACGATTCTCATAGATTAAAAGTCAGAAAAAAATTTCTAGCAAAGACTCTTTTAATGAATCTAATAATAAGAAACCTTAGACAGTCATAAAAATGAAGTAGTAATCTAAAAGAAATCTTAGAAAATAGGATTCTGTTCAAGTTAATTAACTAAAATAATTGAATAGAAAAGCTGTGCAATCAGGAGATTTTTCAAATACTCTATAAAAGTCAAATTAATAAAATTCCAATTTTTTCACTTAAACTTCAACTGTTTTAATAACAAAACCTACTTAAATATCTTAATAATCTGTGTTTAGGGTTATGAGTTCAAAACATATTGATTTAAATAGTTCTTAATAGAATATAAGTTCTTCATTAAGTTCTTCATAAAATGAAGAAACACCTTAATCTGTTTAAGTTTTAAACACACCATAAACATAATAACAATAAATATTCTAAGCATCCAATTAAATATACTCTAGTCAAAATCTACATAATTTGGATGAAGATTCTCAGTAAGATTTATATGTGTTGTATAATTCTCGTCATTAAATTAAGAATATAGTATTTATATTTGAATAATATTAGAATTGCTTAAGTATGTACATGAATTCATTAAGAATGAGAACTCAAATTATGGAATCTTCAAGAAAATAAAAATTAGATTAAATTTAATAAATTAAATTGGCTATCAAAGATCATAAATATACAGAAGTAAGTTAATTTTGAATAATAAATAATAGTTTATTGATAATATCTAATTTATTCCTGAAACTCAATTAGAAACTCCTATTTAAAATGGAAATACGTTTCTTATATTAGCTGCTTAATGTGGATGTATCGAAATTGTACATGAGCTAATAAAAAGAGGTGCAGATATCAATATTTAAAATGTATGGTATTACTAAAGAAGGATGATGGCAATACTGCAGTTCATTTAGCTTTGGCATATGGGCACTATAAGATAGCGGATTTGTTAATAGAATCAGGAGGAAGTACTCATATAATAAATAGAAAAGGATAAAATGCATGGGGAATATTGTGATACTATATATTATTTATTTATTTAAATATATTAATATAAAAAATGGATCAAGAAACATAGAAATCTGTTTTGATGAACATTTATTAGTATAAATTTTATGTTTAATAATAGAAAAGAAAATCAATCGGGTAACAAATTAAAACCGTAGAATTTAAGTTCTCTAAAATATGTTCTCAAAGAACTACAAAAATCAAAGAAAACTCCAAGTACATCTTTACATACTACTGCGAGTAAAAGAAATTAACAATCAAAATAGAAAAATAATGTTTAGGTTTAAACTTCTTAAACTAGTTATCGTTCTAGATTATAATTAACATAAAGAAATGAATGGATTGATTTAATTAATCAAAAATCATAATAAAATTACTAGTCTGATCAAATTGCAATAACCGAATATCGGTATTAATAAAATTCATCTTAGAACTAAAGAATAAATGGATTCTTTCTTCTTAAATGACTGGAAATAGCCATATTTTAAACAAGAAAATATATAATAAATAGTCTAAAAAGTAAATTAATATTAGCCTATTGATGATATTGATTCATGGAAATAAGTAGTATATTAAAGATTACATTAAAGGATATCATGATTTAATTAAAAACAATTTTGATATATCACTAATCTATAAAATCTTTAAAATATTAGTGTTGCAAAGCTTAACTTGCAGTAGGTCTTTATTCAGGTATATATTTCAGTAATTTTCTATTAATAAATAACATAAATTTATACTTTAATAAGTCTACAAAATTCCCTTTATCCTCTACATTACTAAACTTATCATTCAAATTTATAGCTTTGTATTCAGGAAACTCTTGAAATAAATTAATATCAAAAGGAACTACTTTTTCAAAATATTTTAGATCTTCCTCTGTAAAAGATCCCATTATTTTCAGAATTTAAAATAATTAATCTCCTTCAGATTTCCCTATGAAAAAAGGTTCCAATAATGCTAATTCAGCCATTATACATCCAAAAGCCCAAATATCAATAGATTCAGTATAATTAGTGACACCTAACAATAATTCAGGAGCTCTATAAAATCTTGAAACAATATAAGGTGTATTTATAGTTGTTCCTGTCATTTCTTTAGCACTTCCAAAATCGCATAATTTAAGAGTTCCATCTTGAATCAATACATTTTCTCTATTTTTAATAAAATAAAAAATTTACGGTTTTAAATCTCTATGTGCAATATGTTTTTTATGAATTTAGTCAAGGCCTTTTAGCATTTAATATAGATAGTTCTTAAGGGTTTTGGTATCAAAGTAATCCTTTCTTTTTCTATGATCAATTATAATATTTTCTAAATTTTGATCCATAAATTCTAGTATGATGTTTTAAACCATTTTATTATCTTCACTTCTGCTGTAGAAAACATCCTTAATATTTCAATAAATATACTATCAATCTAACAACATTAGGACATGTTTTTAATTGCATTAATATATCGCATTCTCTACTTGATATTTTACCAACTTTTTGCATTCTTTTTAGAGCTACTTTTTAGCGTCTTTTTGTATCAAATGCTTCAAAAACATAGCCTTTTAATTAACTAAAACTATATACCAAAAGCCCCTGAACCAATTACTCTAGTAATTTCATAATTAGGTATACTACCATGTGTTTCCATTTTAGATATTTGTTATTTTACTCACTTAAAATAAAAGTTAAGAATTTAGTATTAATAATGTATATTATCATAATAGTTAAAATCCACATTATCTTTATATTCTATTCTTAGTTCTTATAAAAATTATTGTGTCTATATGTCATGTTAATTTAAAATGATCTTACAATCCCCCAATTAAGTTAATTAAGAAATATTCAATTTTTAACAGAAGAACAGAATTAAATTTAATTTAACTTTTGAAATTGGAAGAATATTTTTTCTTGTCTTATCCCTATGATTTAATGTTTGGAAGGTTATTGAGTTAAAACTTTTAAGTTCAATTAGTTTTACTAACAAATGAGGAAATATGAAATTCAAAGTTGTTAATATAAACAAGCAATAAATTTCAAATCATATATAAATTCTTCCCTTAGTATCTAATTATAATATAAATAAAAATAAATAAAATGTCAAGATAGGCTCCATCCTCTGCTTAAAAAGTAGATCCCAAGAGGGCTCCTCCTCCTCCTCCACCTTAAAAAGGACCTAAAGTTTTTAATGCTGAAGATTATGCCAAACCACCTCATTTAACAAAGGAGGAAGTTTTGGAAGTAAAACAAGCATTTGACATTTTTGATAATGATGGATCTGGATCAATCGATCCATAAGAATTAAGAGAAGCTTTTGAAGCTTCAGGAATCAAAACCTACCACAATAAATTTATTTATTAAGTATTGGGAGAATTAGATACTGATAATAGTGGAGGAATTGATTTTGAAGAATTTTTGCATTTAGCTACAGCAAAGGTTAGTGATAAAGATACTAGAGAGCAAATCCAAAAAGTCTTTAATCTGTATGATTGGAACAAGGAAGGTAAAAGTTATTAATATTTTAAGGTCGCATCACCTGGGATGAATTAAAAAGAGTAGCATAAGATTTAGGAGAAGAAATGACAGATGAAGAGATCTAACATATGTTCAAAAAGGCAGATTTAGATGATGATGGTTTTGTTACTTTTGATGATTTTTACAATCTAATGACCCAAAAGGAATACGGAAAATAATGATATCAGATAATGATAAACATATAAATAAAAAGTATATATTACATATTAATTATTTATTTGAAAACGACTAATATCTTATATTTCCATTTTTTTTTATTTGATATAAAGCATAGTATTTATCATTAAATGTATTTAAGTGAAATATTACTTAATCTTGATATTGTAGAGATTATGTTCCACTTTCAAATATTAATTATTATTAATATATATTAATAAACAAAATTTTGTAAATATGTTAGGGAACAATGCAACTGAAAAAAAAGTAATTGAGTTAAAAGAAGTATCACTAAACCAAGATTAGATACGATCAATATTAAAATAATAATAAAAAGAATTTAGATAATATAGCGTTGATAAAAGAAAATCTCTAATATTACAAAGAATTGAAGATATTAAGAGAGACAGAATGCTTAAATCTGATGGAACAGTACATCACTCAGAAGATTTTAGAAAAGCAAACAAAGCTCTGGAATATTTCCAACCTGAATTCCCTATACTTAAATTTCCCGTATTAATCTTCTTTATTTTAGGAAGACACTGTGTTAAATACTTATGACAATACCAAAAGATGGTTGAAAGAATTCGATTTTCCTAATAAAAAATAATATTGGCAAGAGTTTAAGAAGAGAAACTTTAAACATTATCCAGGATAACCTTTTAGTTATGCACCAGGAGTTCCTACTTATTTTGAGGAGTTCAAAGCATACCATCATATAGAGCATGAAGAATCTTAAGTTGAAAAATATTAACGACTCTAATAGTATAATATTTTATATCATCCAGGAAAAAAGTATTATATGTTTAACCAACAAAAGTAGTTGGAGGTGAATTTAGTAGACCTATTTTTGACAGGACTCATGTCCATGTAGAATTAAATCCTATTCATTAAGTGTAATATCTACCTAATCCTGTCTCTGCAGATTCAACTGACTATAGATAATTAAGTAGATAATCAATTAAATCTAAATTGAATGATATGCAAAGAGTTAAACCATTTACTTCATGTAGTACTAGAAGTTAAATATTCTAATTAAAATACAAACCTATGAATGCTGAAAGTACATAAGAAACAGCTAAAACTTCTAAAAAACCTATTGATGATGATTTTGATATTTGATAAATATGTATTTATAGATATTATCTCAAATATAGAGACCCTCTGGAATATTTCCTTTTTTCAAATATAAAATCTTTTCTTTAGCTTTTCTTAAATCTTCTTATTTTATTTTCATTCTTCTTTCTCTAAGAGCTAGTAAACCTGCTTCTGTACACATAGCTTTAATATCAGCTCCAGATAATTCATCTTTAGCATTAATAAATTCATCTAAGTTTGCATCCTAAATATAATAATTAAAATAAGAAACCTCTCCTAGATTCATTTTACTAGTATGGATTTAAAATATTTTCTTTTTATTTTTTACATCAGGTAATGGAAATTCTATTTTTCTATCAATACGTCCAGGTCTAATCAATGCTGGATCAAGAGATTCAATCTTATTTGTGGCAAGTATAACTTTAACATCTGCTCTTGAATCAAAACCATCTAATTAATTTAATAATTCAAGCATTGTTCTTTAAATTTCTTTTTCACCACCAGAATGTGAATCATATCTTTTAGTACCAACAGCATCAATTTCATCAATGAAAACTATACTAGGAGCATGTTCTTCTGCAACTCTAAATAATTCTCTAACTAATTTAGGACCATCTCCTTGATATTTTTATATCAATTCTGATCCAACAACTCTTAAGAATGTTGCCGAAGTTTCATTAGCAACAGCCTTAGCCAAAAGTGTCTTTCCAGTTCCTGGTTCTCCATATAAAATAACTCCTTTTGGTGGTTTTATTCCCATATCTTCATAGATTTCAGGATGAGTCAATGGAAGTTCAACAGCTTCTTTAATTTCTTAAATCTATTATTCAAGACCACCAATATCAGCATAAGATTCAAGTGGAGCTTTATCAACTTTCATTACATTAAGAAGTGGATCAATTTCATCTTGCATTATACCAACAACTGCATAAGCTATTTTAATAAATCAAAGATTAATTTACATCTTTAATTCAAAAGAACAGAACAACCTGGCTCTAATTAATCTTTGTCAACAAAACTCATAATTCCTGAATAACTTTCTGGACCAACTGAGGACGATACAATAGCATGATTTTCATTTACAAATTCTTCTAATGTTCCAACACTTTGATATAATTAAATATTATTACATCATTGGGGTTCCTCTGAGTTATTCTATCTTTTTCTACTCTTCTGATTCAGCTTAATCTTATTCTTTTAATGGCTTTAATCTTTATTAATTTTCAATAAATTCTTATTCTAATAGTAAATAATCTTTAATTCTTTCATTTTTCAATAATTTTAATCTACACTTAGCAATTGGTGTTGCTATAACAATTTATATGATAAATACCTGCTGGTAATTTGGATGCTTATTCAACACCTTTTCTAAGCTTTTTCCTTCCAACTCTTTAGGGTGGAGGAGGTGGTTTTTTCTGTTAATCTTTATTTTAATTATTATTATTATCTTGATTATTTCCTCTACCCTGATTTGGATTGAATGGATTAAAACCTTGTGGATTTTGATTTCCCATTTTTTATATTTTAATTTAAATTATACACCAGTATTGATAATTTTATTCAAATAAATAGTTATTTAATAATCATTTCTCAATAAACAAAAGTTTATAAATCAGAATTATGATTACAAATAGAGAGTTTATATAATGTCATTATATTTCTTTTGATTGGATTAATATTTATAATAATAAAAATATCATACAATTTATAAAATTTGGTTAATGCATAACTATGAAATAGGAATTCCGATTATTATTGAAGCATTTATTGGATTTGCTTCTTCTTTATTCTTCATATTAGACATTTCGATTCATTATAAAATGAAGCTATATCAATTGGAGTTGGGGATATTATATACAAATTTGATGTAATCTATAAGTAAATAAACAATAATGGTTTTAAGTTACAATACTATTAATTATTGACTTTAACAATTAAATGTGCATTTGGACATTGTTTTTGGAATAATGTTTGACTCTTTCAAGTTTTCTTTGGACCATCTTGATTTTATAAAAAAGTTGTTTATTGACTAGATACCCAATTTAAATAGCTTTAGAATATCTAAAGACTAATTAATTTACAGTATTAATTATTAAATCCAGCTCTAAGCTATAATTGCATTTGGATTGCCAATAATTGCTTCATCATTAATTTTTGTAAAATTAAATATTTGTCAACTTGATACTCTCACATAAGTTTCAACAAAATTATTCTGGGCAATATAATCGATTTTAACCATAATATTTATTGGAATAATAACTTATCATATCATTAGAGTTCATTTGAATTGCAAACTAGTAAAGAATATAGAATATATATTAAGGCCAAATTATACTTAGAAATATTATACTGCCCAATAATTCTAATATTTTCATTACCATGGATTGTGTACACAATTTTTAATTTTGAACTTGATGATTCTGAAGATGTAAAAATACTTCAAGGTAATTGTGAAAATCTAAAATAAAGGTTTATTTCTTTTGAAAAACTCATAAATAATTTTCAGTACTTTTCTTTTTGGATAAAATTCAGCATTTTAAGTGGCTTTTCTTGAAAATGCATGCCCAATATTAAGAAAAACTTATTTAGCAAAATATGATTTTGAAAAGAAGTATCATATTCTATAATAAATTTAGAAATAAAAATTCATAAATTGTAAATATTGAAATTTGTAATAATTTATGTACATAATTATTAATAAAATGATTATAAAATTATAATTTATTAAATAAAATAATTAATGGAGTTTATTCAAAGCTTATTATCATTATTTGGTAATATTGCCATTGTTGCATTAATGTTGACTATTGGAATCTTGGGATTACTCTACATACAACAAAACTCATTAATCTATTTACCAGGTTTGATATCTTACTAATTTAACAAGCATTTCAAGGATTACCCCAAAGTCCTAGTTAAAATATGAATGGCCTCAGGAATCCATCTGAGAGAAATTTATAATATGAAGATGTAGAAATAGGAACACTTGATAGATAAAAATTAAAAGGATGGCTCATTAAATAGAATGACAGTATTAATGTACCTACTGTAATTTTTTTACATGAAAATGCTGGAAGTATTTTTAAAACTTAATATTCTTTTCAGATATTGGAACTAGATTATAATTTTTAGAATTATATTTTTCCAATGTCAAATGCAATATATTGATTATTGCATATAGAGGATATTCAGATAGTACAGGAAAGCCTTCAGAATAAGGTCTTTAATTAGATGGAGAATCTATAGTTAATTATTTATTTCATAGAAATGATATTGATTCATCAAAAATATTTGTACATGGAAAGTCATTAGGGGGAGCAGTGGCAATTCATGCAATGACTTAAAATATTGCAAAAGGCATTCGAGGTGTAATATTAGAAAATACTTTTACATCAATAGATGATATGGTTGATGTCATATTTCCTAAATTGAAGTTTTTTAAATCTATTCTTCTTAAAAATCATTGGTTGTCAATATAAAAAATTGGTCAAATTACATAACCAATACTATTCATTTATTGTAATTTATTATGATTAATTTAATTTAATTTTAGCAATGAGAGATGAAATTGTACCAGTCTAACATATGGCTTAATTACAAAATGCTGCTTAAAGAGCTAAATTTATTGAAAAGGTATTTCATTTTTAAATATAACAGTTTGTCATTGAGGATGGTGATCATAATACTAATTGGTCTAGAGAGCCAGAAAAGTACTTTAATTCAATTTCAAGTTTCATCAATAAAGCAATTACATCATGATTATATAATAAATTAAATGTAACAAAAATATTGTGATGAATGTGAAGAAACTAGAGCCAAGATAAATTGTAATTAATGTGGTCAAATTCTATGTGAGTAATGTGATAAGAAAATACATAATAAAGGAAAAAGGGTTTATCATTCTAGAGAATTAATTGAAACATCTGATTCGATTGAATCAAACAAAATTAAATAAGATGCTCATGTACTTAGACATGAACAACATAAGGAAAGATTTAAATAAATAAATAGCAACTTGCCATCTGTTGATGTTGTTAACTTCAATCTTATTAATATCTAAACAGAAACACCTATGATTTTTTAAAATGAGTATTTTAAACCTTTTATTAAAGTTCTAATTTAGCTAAAATTGAGCACCATTTATTCAAATAGGCAAATAAAGGAGACTTAATGATTCATTTAAATGATTTTTAGAAATTTTTAAAATAGAATGAAATCTATAAAATCAATCAGTAAGAATCAATTAACATTTAGATCAAAAGATATAATACAATAATTGGAGAAATTAAAAATGATTAATGTTACTATTAGAAAATTTGGAGATAGTGATCCAATTTAATTTATTAGTCTTCAATTAGATCATATTAGTTTATAATCATTATATTGGGTTTTATTAAATATTAGAAAAGATGAGATGACACCAACTGATAAATTAGTGATGAGTAGAATTAAGGAATGTTACGGTTTAAAATTAAACATTTAAGATTGGAACCATTATTTAGCTGGATTCTATAAGTTATAAGATTCTAATGGATTAATTTAATTTAATGTAAAAAAATATAATAAGAACAAATGGATTGATGAGAAATGTATAATAAAAATGACTAAATGTCCTATTGATTTAGTAAACAAATCTGAAAATAATAATGCATCTCTTTCATCTTCATAATAAATTAATAATGAATCATTGCTATTATTTACAATAGAAGACAATATCAATTGGAAAATGATGGATGCCTAATAAATGAGTTCCATTTATAAATGTTAATGGAGATCATTTATTTAATTTTTAAAAGATTTTTTTGATACTAATCTTACTTTAAATACAAGTTAAAACACTTAATCATTTGGAGATTTAAATTAATCTGATTATTAATCATAATCTTCCAAATAAAGTGGAACACAATCAGTCCCAACTTAAAAAAACTAAGATAATTCGAAATGGATAAGAAGTGTAGAGTCAGGATTACAAAATGGATAAAAGAGTTCGGAATAATATCATAATCAAAGTTATTCCTCTAATGTTACATAAAAGTATTATTAGATTACTTATAAATAGAAAAAGAAGTAAAAAGAGTCAAATAAAGCCTCCAAAATCAATTCAAAAAGCTATACCTGGAGGTAAATATGGATGTGCATAGCTTTTAAAATGTTGTGGTCCTCTAGAATTAAGGGTTTGCTCTCTAGGTGTTTTATGTTTAATGATATAGGAAGCCATTAATAGGAATGTCCTAATATACTATAAAACCTTATTAATTAAACCAAATACTAATATAGCTTTTGATTTCAATGATTTCTTAAATATTTTTGATGATTAATTTTAAGATTAATTCATCCTTTAGAATATATTAGGAAATGAGGAAAATCAATAACTTTCTATTGATAAATAATAACAATAGCATGAAAAATAGAATAAATTAAAGGCTGTTCAATAAGCAATTATAGATATTCTAAATGAATATACTAAAGGTGTTAGTTTAGCAAGATTACCAAAAATGATTTAACGGAAAATTTAATTTACCTTTGATTTACATGAATTAGGATTCACTAAATTAAAATGCTTAATTCAAGGTATTGATGGGATTAGTATTATAAATGATGGAACTACTTATGCTTCACTTATTTTAGACGAGTATTATGATGACACAAATGATATTAAATAAGAATAAGAAGATGATCAATAAATGCAATAAGTTAAAATCGATCTTAAATATTTTTAAAAGTAATCCTTGTAATAATAATAAAGTTCATCTAATCCATAACTTTAATAATAATAAATATAGTAATAGTAATAATAATAATAACAACAACTGTAGTTTCTACCTCCAATTCATGTATCTGAATATTAATTAAAAATTGAAGTAAAACATTATATTTTATTTAAAGCAAGCTTTAAAGTAAATTCTTAATTAGTACACAAATGGTATTCCTGCATTTTAACTTTTATAAATACTTTAATTGCATATATAAAATACATTTGAATATACATAATTCGGTTGTTCTACTTTTGAAGAATATATGGTTAAATACGCTGAGAATTATAGTGATGTAATGATTAAAATGAAAGGTTGTATTATATATCCTAAAGGATATTCATCTTTTAGATCTTCTATTCCATAATAGAAAATGCAACTTGGAATTCATCATTAGAAATCTTAATCAACTACCCTTCCAAGCTATGCTTAATAATAAAGTAATAGTAGTAGCCAAATCATTAAAGCTGATAGTAATTTTTTATCATAATTTAGGTTTTTTAGCAGGTATGTAAAATCCTAGTCAAATGATTGGAGATGTATAATCTCAATCCTTGACATTTCAATCATTTCAAACTTATCCTTAAAATAAAGATTTTTTTATGATTTAAGAAGAAAATAGCCATCATGAACTTGATGCTAATGTTAGATTTATTGAAGAACTATTAAAAGAGTCAGATGATGTTGAATAAAAGAAAAATAAAGTTTAGAGAAGTCACTAAACTCATTAAGATAGTAAATAATTTTAGAGTTTGGGACAATGGCCAACTTTGAATTCTAACGAAAAAAGATGCCATAATAAATATAATACTTATTAATACAGTCCTTAATAAGACTTTTACTAAGGATAAAAAGTATCATTAGATCTTCACAGTTGGGATCAAGATAACTGATGATTTATTATATAATTTAATTCCTAGTTTTATTATTATTATTGTATATATATAAATTATAATCAATTAATAAATATAAAATAATAAATTATAAAATAATGACTAATATTAATTAAGTAAATGAGGGATTAGGGTAATCATTTTAAACTTCAATTATCATAAAACCTTGTCTAAATGGTGCCAATTTTTTGAGATTTTATTCTACCAAGTTTAGACTTTTTAATACTAACCAAGATATAATTTGATGTTTTTTAATGATTTAATATTACATCATTGATAGAAAACAATAAGATAATTTCAATAAGTTTTTTTACAGCATATACTTATAAGTATTCAAAAAAACTTATATAAAATAAGGTTCTACAAATATAGTTGTACTTTTTGATAAACCTCCTAGTATCTAAATTATAATGTATATTAAAGATAATTTCTATTAAAATTTTAATTCTATTTACGATTTCATTAATCTCAATCAAATCATCTTCTGAAATCGAAGTTTTTTGAATTTCTACCTTTCTTTGACCCAACAGGAAGTATTATTCCCTTTTTTTCTTTGTTTCCAAAATGATCAGTGCTTAATTTAACTGGCTGGCTAAATTATTAACAACAAATAGAGCAACTCAATGATTTAATCATCTTCTCATAAATTGGCAATTCTAATAATATTATACAAATTATGTATATTATATTATAAATTATCAAATTGAGAAAAATAACTCAGTATAATGTAAAAATTAATAAATTTGTCTTATTTCATACAATTTTTATAGGTTATTGTAACAATATATTCTGTTGATAATTAGAATGATAACTCTTAAGATGATATAAAAATTAATGCTTTAATAAAATAATTAAAATGTTTAGCTTTAAGCCTGTGAAATGGTTTTCATCTCTTCTATTATCAAAGGTAATAAAAATAAAGTAAATTTTATTAGTTTCTTAAACCTTATATAAAAAATTTTGAATCTCAGAATATAGATGTTTAAATTTTAGATGGCGAAGTATGTTTGAAATAACTAGAATTGAGAAATGATATATTGATGTAGTTTGGTATGGATATAGAAGTGATTGATTCATCTTTTGGAGAAGTTAAATTGATAATTCCATGGAACAATTTAAAAACAAAAGAAATAAGTGTAGAAATAACAAATGCGAAAATTGTTCTATCTAATAAAATTGAGATGAGTGATTTTAATAAAGAGTAGTATAAAGACCATTTAGAAAAACTTAAAAAAGAGGTATTAGCCAAGTTTGATGAAACTGTTTAGAAAGAAGATGCATTTTCAAATGGCTCATCAGGTAATAACTTTTTTGCTGAATTTGCTATTAAAATATTTGAAAAGTTTGTTCTCAAAATAAACAACTTAGACATAGTTTTCATATATCAAATCAATAACTATGAAATTGTAAAGTTTGGATTTGGATTTTAAACTTTACTTATAAATCAAGATGATATTAAACCTAAAAAAGATGAAATTCGAAAAAAGATTGTTGCAGATAACATCTTTTTACTATTTGAAGTATTTGATAATGCTCTCCCATCTCAATTACAGCCTGAATCCTTTATTCCAGATTAAAATTAATCAAAATAAGAGGAAAAGAAAGCTGTTCATATCCTTAAGAAATTAGCTCTGAAAATAGAATTTAGCTTAGTCTTTTCTGAATAAATGGAGATAGAATTAAAAATTGCAACAATTTCTGATGTTCTTATTTACTTAAAACAAAGGCAAATAAGATTATTGCTAAGAGCAATGTAAGATATAGTTAATCATCGAAATGACAGACCAAAAGAAAAACCAAAATATGGAAAAACTGCCAAAAATTGGTGGGTCTATATAATAAGAAGAGTAATTGAGAAAGAATATATAAGAACAAAAGTAAGGAAATAAGGAATTACTAATTACTTTAAAGTCTAATTATATATAAAATTATATACAAAGAAAATGTTAAAATAGCATGATGCAAAGAGAGATAATAAATTAATGGGAGATTTTGAATAAGAAAACACTATATCATAAATTTTAATATTGAGAAGCATAGCAATTGATAGAATATTAGAGATGAGAAATATATTGAGATCTAATAATCCTAAAGATCAAAAAATTTAAAAAGAAGCTTAAGAATGGTTTAAGATATTTTAAAATGATTTTAATATGGAGCATGCTAGTAATTTAAAATTTAGTAGGAATGTAATTGATTCATATTTATCTTTTATGAAAGAAAAAGAAAGTAATACAAGAATATCTATCATTTTGGATGTTAAAAAAATAAATGTATTAATATAAGAGAATTAAATTTTACAATAATTAAGAAATCTACATTAGTAAGTTAATGTATTCAAATAAGAATTAAATTAAAAAAAGTCTCTTTAAACAAAAGTTTTGGATCATATTAAAAATAACTTTCTGTAAAAAATAACTAAAGTAACTGTCAAATCATCTGAAATAAATAAATAAGAAGATTGGAAATTAGATGAATTATTAAAAGAGAAAATATTAATAAATTTAGAAATTACTGAAACAAAATTAGAATTAGTAAAATAAGGTTAATTTAAATAATTAATGAAGGCATAAATTCAAAAATTGATTTTATTAGATACTAATAAATTCAATAGCCATTATTTAAAAATTGTTGAAATATCTGAAGGAATTAAAGTATTAATGAGTTCAGAATAATTGGAAAGATAGAAGAAAATCCTTGATTTGGATCCATTAGAAAAAACAATATAAGTTTATTTAGATATCCAAGTGGGTCCACTTAGTATAACACTTTGCAAGCCTCTTTATGAAAGATTAATATCATTACAAAATTTAATATTTTTTGATAAATCCACTGTTTAGAATGATAATTAAGAACATTCAAAATATTTTGATAACTTTTTAATACAAACAAAACGAGTTCAATCTAATACAAATGTCTCCTTTTCAATAAGAAGAATAAATATTTATTTGCCACTTTAATATTAGATAAAAACTTAGATGCTTTTAATACATTTGAAATAAATTAAAATATTTAAAAGAGAACATGAAAATAGTGTTGTTAATATTTATCCAGCAGAAAATTCAAATGGATAAGTTAGTTAATATCTAAAAGATTTAAAAACTAGATAAACTGTTAATAGAGTTGCTTAATAAAATCAAAATTAAGAGGAAAATTAAAATTTAAAACCTGTTTATTTTTCTGTTGATTGTTTAAGATTAGCATTTGTATAAGATTATGATTGGGAGAGTAAGGAAAATATTTTTAAAATATAATATAGGAAATTAAGAAAAAATGAATAACAGAATGGAGATCCTGGAATTGAAACAATTATTGAAACACTTCCAATAAAAATTAGAATGGAATAATCATAAAAAATGATAACATTAGAATCTAACAAAACAAAAAGTAAAAGTAAAATGACATTTAAGAAAAAAATATATCCAAAAACATCAATGATAACTATTTAATTACCATTTTTAGATATCAAACTATCAACCAAACATTTATTTTTAATTTTATAATTAGTTTCTATTTGGCAAGCTAAAGGATATGATTTTTATGATGTAATTGAAAGCAAGGTTTAAAAATAAGAACATAAGCAATAACAATAATATATAAATAAGGATTGTTAAGAATAATTGAAAGAATATATGATTAGTTAATTATAAATTGATATGGAAGGTCTTTAATTATCAGTTACTGTAAATACATAAGAATTTTTAGAGAAATTAGGAAAGACTAGTTGTCATGAAAATCGTTTCTTTTCATTTTACTTTTTAAATTTAAGTTATTTAAAGGAAGTTAAATTTTATGATAGCATTCAGCATTTAGCGATATAGGAATTAGCCTTATAAAATATTAACTGCCATTCTTATCAATTACTTGTACCATTGAAGGTCTTGGCTAAACAATTACTTAAATATTCTGATTGTGAAAAAGAATAAAGGAAATCAAGTTTTGGAGAAGATTTAGAAAGAGTTATGAATTAATAATCAGAAATAGAATAAGTTGGAAATTCAAAATTAAATGAAAATAAATCAAATATAAAGAACTCTAATAATGAGGGACAATATCCATAATAATAAAATATTGATAATGATAAAGAATAGAAAGACAATGAAGCTCCTCCTGATGAATTATAAGAAGATGTAATTCCTTAAACAATATTTTCTTAAAAGAAGGATTAATTTTAAATTCCTTCTCCAAAGCATTCGTTTTTAGATAATAATTATTAAGATGCTTTTGAAAGTGAATTATACATTAAAGAGTATTTTACAGATAAATATTGCTAAAAATGTAAAGAAAAACATAGATTATTATTAACTTTTATGAAAGTATAAGATGATTTGGGTCCTGATGTTTACTTTTTATAGACGAGTGATTCATAAAAATCAAGAGTTTCAGTAAATTTAAAATAATTAAACCTTATATTGGATCCTGATATAATAACAAAAATGAGACAGATATTTGATATAGGTAACTTGGCAGCAGAAGTTAAAAAATAATAATTTATAAAATGGATGAGAGAAAATGGATTTTGGCCTGATTTTAATGAAGTTGATCAAAAATAATAATCAGAAGCTTCAACTTAGAGTACTATAACAAGTGATTTATTTTAGGAAAAAAATAGAATAGAGCTAGAAATTAATTAAATTGTGTTAATGTTAAATTATAAAGATTAAGTAGTTTATTTAATGAATATGAAATTCATAGAAACATAAATATCAAGTAGTTAGTTATTTTAAAATATTAATATAAAGATGTAATAAGTAAGGTTATTTGACACTGCTGTTATAAGTGGAATACATAGAACTATGTTAGAGGATTATGATGATTAAAATGGAAATTAGATATAATGCTAAATTTAAATCTGCAATAATTCAGATTTAATAAAAATTAGAAAATATGCTACATATTGTGGTGTAAGAATACAAAAAGCTAAAATTGTTTTTTTGAAAAGAAATACAAATGAAATTTAATATTATCTGAGAAAAGTTCTAATCAAATCATTTTCAAGTACACTTACAAATTAAGTCAGAAATGAATTTTTGAAAGAAACTGAAACTTAAAATTTAAGTTTTGAAACTTAACCTAAATAAGAAGAAGCTAATTCTGAATTTGGGTTTAGATTTTCTTTAGTTGCATTAGACTCTTTAGGAATTGGATATAGAAGTTCATTATCTAATTAAGCATTATATATCCAACTCAAAAAAGTTGGGTATTGGTTCAGTGGAATCTGGGGTTAGAAATATGATAACTTAATTAAAACAGGATTGTTTGATGATGAAATAGAGGAACAATAAAATATTAGTGAAAATTTTGTAGAAGCTAAATATTTTGAAGAACCAGCAATGGGAGAAGAAACAATTTTTGAAGAAATAAATAATAATTAATAAAATGATGAGGAAAATCTAGATTAAAGAATTAGATAGATTGTATATGTTTGGGGTTTAGAAATTAGATGTTGTCCTGGAACAGATGTTAATGATTTGTTTGTTAAGGCTCCAGAAGATAAAGTTTCATTGTAATTATTTATAGACTTTTGTGATGAGACACCAGATAAACTATTTTGTGATTAGGAAGTGAAACCTATGAGAAGTATATTTTTTATTTATATCATAGTTACAATTGATATTTAAAAGTTAAATATATATGCTTATGATCTGGATTATTGCACAATTTGTAAATTCTTTATGGATAATTTGGGAGAATAACCATAAACAATAAAAGGAGATTTATCAGGCTATAGTGAATTTAATGAGAATATTTGGATGGTTTTAGATATCAATATCAATAAAGCTATTGCAAAATTTTTTAAAGGAACTAGGGAAGATTGTAGAAAACATTATTAATCAAAAGGAATATCTCAAGATTAATTAGACAAGAATTTGTTATATAAAAATCCTGCATCAATTGCTATTGCAAAATTACAAACCTTGAATTACTAATTTATGATGAGAGAAAATGGAGGTAAATTTATGAGATTAAGTGTTTAATAATTGACACTTTCTGATTTTAGAAAATCATCAACTATGAAACATTCAAAGGAAATTCTGTTTTCACTTATAGGAGATTAATTTAAAGGAGATGAAGATTAATCCATGTCTGATACTAAGTAAGAAGAGTTTAACAAAATTCCAACAAATTTATTTGATGATTTTGATTTAGAATAAGTTGATTAGGAATCAAATCCAAAAGAGAAAGAGAAAAATAAATAAATTATAGTGGAATAATAAATACCTAATTCTGCATTAGATTTAAAAGAGAATTAAAATGAATTAGAGTAATAATCTTAAGCTTCATAGCTGACATCAAAAAAATAAAAAAAAAAGAAGAGCAAATGGTAATAGTTTGTATATAATGTTAAAAAAATATTTTGTTGTAGAAAGTCTACAAGGAGAACAAATGGTCCAAAAGGAAAAAATAAAAGTTAATTAGAAAATATGTAAAATGAAAAAGAATAGTAATAACTAATATAAGCGAAACTTGATTAGTTGCTTGAATATAGCCCAGAACCTATGTTTTAAAGAAGATGGCTAAATTTTAGAGAAAGATAAGTATTACCTATTACAATTGAAAATAACAATCATTAGGATGATTAGGATGATTATGATTATTATTTTGGAGATGAAAATCATGATATTACCAATCAAAAATTCTATTAATAAAGACCATATTAGTAACAAAGAGAAGATTAACAAAAATAAGATTTATATTTCATTATGAAGACTAAACCAGATGGAGAAAAATTAATCAAAATTAAACTTGAAAATAAAAACATTATTTTATTGATTGACTTTATTGTGGAAGTTGTTCAATTTTTCAGATAACCCTACAATGGAAGTGATAAATAACCTTATCAAAGAAATCCCCATTTTAATAATTTTCCACCTATGGTAATTGAAATTAATGTTGTTAATGTTTGGGCAATTGTTTTAGGAGATTTAGAAAAAGAATCTTTTGAAAAGTCAAAATCTATAGGTATTCTCTTAGATTGCAATTATTCATAAACGTGGTTAGGTGACAGTTGGTTTGGACCTGGAAGTTGTGAAAAAAATATTGAAGCTACTTTAAAAAAATTATACATCTTTTAAACAAACCATATCATTAATCTAAAATAAGATGAATAATCTAAGAAAACAAATGAAAAATTAATCATACCACCTCATCCACCTTTAAGAACTCTATTAGAACCATTTAAAGTTTGTATTAAAATGAAGTACTCTGTAGATTTTTATAGAAATGCTCTATAAAATTAAGAAGTAATTACAGAAGAAGGAGTTTATGTTAAAGAATATTATACTGATTATAAATAGAAAAATAAAAGTTATTAATCTAAAAACGAATGGGAAATATGTTTGTTAAATTCTATTAGATTAAAAAACAATTTCAGTCTATCAATTAGAGATATTGCTGAATTATAATAAATCATTAATATCTTTTCTGCTAGGAAATCTCCTGAAGATAAATATGTTTTTTATAGAAATCCATAACCTTCAGATCCATTTATTGATGATTGTATAAATACGAAGAAAATCATTATAGAAATGCTAAAAATTTAAATATTAAAAAACAAAGATGGAGTAAAAGCAGCATAATTTGAATTGAAAAATTTAAGAATGTCGGATTTCAAAGATAATAAAAAGACTTAATTAAATCTATTGGCTTGTATATCATTAGATTATTTTAATAAAAGAAAAATGGATTTTGAACCATTTCTTGAACCTTGGTAATTTACTATCACAACATTATCTTAAATTGAAAAACCTCCTGAAAATAGGGCTATTGATAGAGATTCAAAAAAAATTACAATAGCAAATCACATAGAAAAGGAACTCAAAGGTGAAGAAGTTCCTTATTATCTTAAGGATCATACAAATTCATTAAACATTAATATCACTCCTGCTTTGGTTGAAGTTGCTATGGAAGCTTTGAAAATTTACAACAAAAAAATGGAGGATGAAGAACCATACAAAATTTTCAATCGATGTGGATATGCTTTAGAAATTAGAGATATAAAAAAGGATTAATAAGTTAGAATTATATAAGAAGATTAAGAATACACATGCAATACATAAAAAGAACTTTGGGCAAAGGATTTTAAGAAACATAAATCAGATTAATAATAAATGTTATTAAATTTAGTAGTATTGAAACCAAACAATTTTTTGAAGGAAAGAGATGATGAAGAGGATGAACATAAAATAACAGATTTTATTCATAATAATAACAATAATATGAGAAGAACGACTTTAGATCTCCCAAACAAAAGTACTTAATCAAAATCTTTAATGCAATAAACTCAACTATAAACTTATAATTAATACTCTAATTTAAATTAAAATTCAAATATGAATTAATCTTAATTTACAAAAAGTAAGATAAACTTTAGAAGTTAAAAAAATGGAAAGAATACCAGCAATTACAAAACTTTAAAGTATGTTAATTTTGATTTTGTGGGCAAGAAATTTTATCCATTGGTAAGACAGCATAAGAATGAATAGTAAGATCTTCATAGTGGTAAAAAAGGTACTTTTGATGCATTTAAAACTAATATCGATAAAATCACTGGAGTTTTCTTAGCTGATACCAAGAAAATAAATGAAGAGAGAAATATCTATATTCAAGTTAATGTTAATATCAACCCATAAAATGGTTCGAAAGAAATATAAATTTAAAGTACTGTGAAAATATACAATTATTTAAGTACTTCTTTAGAATTAGGTTTTCAAGTTAATGGTTAAATGAAAGAAACTACTTCAGTTAAATTAGAACCTAAATAAATATATATTGTTCCATTAGAATTTTTAGAAAATAAAACTGAAGTAAGATTTACTCCAGAGAAAATATAAAATCGACAATAAGATGAATAATTAGAAAGAAAATATTATTAATTAGATACATTATTATGTGATTAATAATCATTAGGAGAATTTGAAGTTGATAAAGATAATTCAATAGTTGAAGTGTTAGAACAGGCAACTTAAATTGTAACATCTTAAGGTAAATCAAATCCTGTAATTAAATCGGAATTTAAATAAATTCATGATCCTTTAAATTACAAATATGATCATATTATAACTTCGATGAAAAGCAATATCAAAAGAAATAACTTTTATTTCATTATCAATTGTGTGAAAATAAAAAATTAAATCACAAATTAAAGGAAAGCTATGATTAATTTTAACGAAGTTGGGGAATAAAAATCAAGTGAAGATGATAATGATGTTTGTTATGAAACCTATTTGATTTGTTATCCTATTTTTAAATTTACAAATGCTACTGTAAGAGATATCAATATACATTATGGAGTATTTTCTTCAAATAAATAATAATCTGAAAAATAATTACCATTTTTTGCTGTTTAACCTGATCAGCATTTCTATTGTGAAACATTAGATTATCATGATGATATTGAAGTATAGTTTTCAATAGAAAATTAAAAAAAATTTGAAGGAGTAGAAGCTTAAAATGATGATCTGTTTAGAACAAAACCATTTAAAATATTTAAGAGAGGTTTCGGTTTAGGAGAAGAGAACAAATTTTAAATTAAATTTAAATAACAAAAAGGCAATGATCAATATTTGACAGTACTAATAAAAAAAAGATCAACTAAGTCTAGGGAATTGGTATTGTATTGTCCTTATTTAATTTTTAATGAAACAAATAAGTTATTAATATACAGAGAATATGGATTGACTTAAGATATTCTCTCAGATGATTGGATTTATTATTAAAACTTTAGTAAAACATACTAAAAGAATAAATAAAAGAAAGAAATAGAATAACATTCTTAATATCATAATTTACATTAATTTGCTACAAGCACTAATATGAATAAAATATAAGTTGCCATTGGATAATTAAATGATTAATAATAATCAGTATCAGAAATTTCTAAATGGAGTAATCCTGTTAGCTTATAAAATAGCAATGTTATAGAAATAATAGGATCAACTGAAATTTTAAAAAAAGATCATGAGCAATTATAATCAAAAGATCGTAAAAAGAGAACAAGTGCAGATGCTAAAGGGAAATTTGAATTTGGTATGGCAATTACAAGTGGACCTGGGTCATTTCATAGAAGCAAATTAATAACAATTACACCAAGATTTATAGTGCATAATGAAACATAATATAACATAGCTATGGTTTAAGTAGATACCGAGTATAGAGATAATAATCTGTTGAGATTGAAACCAGGGGATTGGAAATATTTTAGTTGGTCAAATATAAAAAAACCTGCTCTTGCAATGATATCTTTTTATTAAGAATCAACAGGTCTAATATCAGGTTGGAGTGGATACTTTAAACTATAAGTTTAAGAAATCTCATTAAAAATTCCTAGTATAAAATCTATTTCGAATAATAATAATTTTGATTTTTCATAACTTTATGTACTTTAGAAGGTTAATATTACTTTAATGGATGATTTAATCCTATTAATAAGATTCATTTCAGAAGATCCAATAATTCCACCCTATTATATTGAAAATTTAACTAAATATGAAATCACATACAAACAATAACCATCTAGTTAAGCCTAAAGATACAAATTGAATTAAGCTAATCCAATGTTATAAAATAATGAAATAAATAGAGGCATACATTAAGTTATAGCATCCAATCCTGTTGGCTCTTAAGATTATGAATTAATTTAATTTTCTGCTGGAGGAAATGAGGTTACTTATTTATAACCAGGAGAAAAGGTAGCATTTACTTGGGATCATTGGATTGATGATAAAGAACATGTTTTAGAAGTTGAAATAGAGGGTTAAACAGAAAAATATGAAATAGATAAGATTCAAAATTTTTAACCACTCACTTTACCTGGATAATCATAAAAGAGAAAAAAAATCGTAAATAAGAAATATCTTTATAAATAAGGAAATATTTTTATAAAAGATTTGGATAAACCAAAAGAATATTATTGTACTCTCAATGTTTTGAAATAAAAATTTAATGTTTATTCTTCAGATAAGAAATAACATGAATCTTATTATTTATAAGGTGCAAAAGTAGATGAAAGTAAAGATAATGAATTTGTATTAAAAATTAACCCAGAAAAAATGTTATCCAAAAATTTGCATTTTCAAACCAAAACCGTTGATGAAGCAAATTAATGGGTAGAATATTTATGGAGAGCTATTTTAATTGATAAACCTGAAATGGTTGAATTAAAAATTGAGCCATCTAATTAAACTAAAGTAGTTACATTTTTTTAAAATTAATCAAATGATAGAGCTGATACTCAAAAAGAAGGATCAGAGATTTAACAAGAAAAAGAAGATGACACATAAAATTAATAATTTACTTGTTATAAGATATCAATTAGTAATTGTGTAGGTATATCTATAATTGATGAAACACCAAAGGAAATATTATAAATTTGCTTTAAAAATATATAAGCAGAATATATTTTGATAGAAGAAATATAAAAAGATCTTTAATTAAGATAAAATTAAGATGAAGATGATAATACAAATTTATTAGCAGAAAAACCATAAATTAAATAAATAAAGGAGCATATAAATTTATCAATAGATTTAATTATCATTAATAATTAAATAATAAACTCTTAATTTCCTGTTTTATTGGCCCCTAATAAAAAAAAAATATTTGGTAATCAATAACCCTTTTTTGTTTTGACTACATACAGAAAGGATTAATAATAGATAAAAAAGCCAAATACTAGTTTGAATAATGGAAGTAGAGTTGTTGTTAAGAATGAATCAAATACTTAAGCAAATTAAATTCAAGCTAATGATCAATAATAAAACTAATCTAAATTTAAGATATCTTATATACATACACTTCAAATGTTTACAGATACATTAGAAATCAGACTGGATCATTAAATTTTAGATTAAATAATTTAGTATTATAATTTAATAGCAGCAATTATATGGGATAGTAATTTTAGTGATGTTTAATAATAAAGCAATAGCTAATTTGGATTAGGATCTTTATAAAAGAAATAAGAAGAATAATTAAAGAAAATAAAATTACATAGTATCAGTAAGATTTATCTAAAAAATTTAATGTTAGAACCAATTGACATTTGTTTTACTTTAAAGTAGATATTTTATAAAATTATTTAGATCCTCTCCTGGTCATGTTATGAATTCATCTTCTATAGGAGTTATAGCTGATTTGGGATTAACATTAGCTTCAATTGATAGTGCAAAAATTAGGTTAAATGCTTTTAAGACTTAACATATATTTGGATCAAGTAATGAAATTATTGGTAGAATATCTAAGCATTACAAAGGGTAAATATATAAAATTATATTATTAGATAATTTTTAACATAAATTTATAAACTGTTAGGATCTTTTGAAATATTTGGAAATCCAGTTTCTCTAATTTCTAATTTAGGAACAGGTGTAATAGATATGTTTTATGAACCTATTTATGCTCTAGTTACAGGAAAAAGTGGATACAAAGTCGGTGAAAAATTCTTTACAGGTGCAGTTACTTTGATACACACTTCAATAACAGGTGTGTATAAAACAGTTAACACAATAATTGGAACAATAATGAAAATACTTGATTAAATAACTTTAGATAAGAAATATATGTCAGAGAGAAGCAATAGATTGAATAGAGCAATCAAAAATTTTAGAGAAGGATTAATTATTGGTTTTACTAATTTTGGAAAGATTTTATTTTAAACAATAATTGGAGTTTTAGAAAGACCAATTACTGGAATAAATGATGGTGGATTTTTGGGTTTTTTATTAGGAATTTATTAAGGAATTATGGGAATTATAATTAAACCTACAGTAGGAATCTATGATCTTTTGATAACAATAATTGAAGGAATAAAAAATACAGCAATATATGAAGAACATATTATGGATACAAGATATAGACCGCCTAGAATTTTTGGAGATAACAATTAATTAATACCTTTCAATTTTAAACATGCCATAGGTACTGATATTATTAGGAGATACAAATTAAAAGTTATAGATGGCGAAAGTATTATCTTCTTTGATTAACTTAATATATCAGATGGGCATAAGAAAAAGCAAGAAGCTTAAATTGTATTGACTGATTCAAGAATTGTTTATGTATTGGTAATATTTATTATTATTCTTTTAGTCTCATTCATCTATACATTGTGATAAAATCATGATTTATAAAATTAAATCAATGGAATATAAAGATTAATAGAAATTACTTGAGTTTAAACTTCATACACCTGTTAGAAAATCTTGGTTTTAGACTAACTCAAAGAGTTATTCATTAAAATATGAAAGTAAAATTAAAGCAATCAAATTGGCTGAATAGATATAGAAATCATTTAAAGATAAATACAATATTAAATTAAGAGGCTTAAAAGAAATTACAAATGATAAAAAATGATAAAACTTCATATATTTTGTAAAATAAATCAATTTAATTTACTATGTATAATTTGCATTAACTTTTTTGACAAATTTTATGATTCGATTTAATTAAAATAATTATGATTCAAAGCATCCTTTATACTAATTCTTTTATTAGGATCATATTATAACATTTTGGATAATAAATCAATTCCATCATTACTCATTTTTGGTAATAATTTAAATAAATTCATGGAGTCCCTTTTCTCAAATTGAACAACTTAAGGCAAATTTTAAAAACCTGGCCAATTTTTTTCAGTAGGATTCCCAAGTATATTTACCATTTTAGATAATATTTTAATCTCACTCTCCCCTGAGAATAAAGGTTATTTAAGATAAAACTCTGCAAATACACAACCTATTGCCCATACATCTAAAGCAGGACCATATTTTTAAGCATTGAAAAAAAGTTCAGGTGATCTATATTGCATAGTACATGTTTATGTTGTCATAGGCTTATCTTCCCATAATCTTGCTAAACCAAAATCTGTTATTTTTAAAATGCCATCCTTTGTTACTAAAACATTTTCAGGTTTAAAATCTCGATGAAGAATCATTTTTTAATGAAGCTCTTCAAATCCCTATAATATTTAGAGAAGCATTAGTTTGATATCACTCTCTTGAATTGATTCATTAGACTCCCTGAAAACTGATAATATCTCAAACAGAGAAACCATATGATCATAAACAAAGCAAATTGAGCCAAAAGTATCATCATTCCTTTTTTTTGATGTTTTCATAAACACATGCTTAGGTATATTCAAATTTTAGTGAATCATAGTATTCATAAATCTTACCTCACGCAAACTATCTATGTCTAATCCCACTCTCTTTTTTAAAGGCTTGAATTTTTTTATTACTACAAATTATGGATGAGTTTCTATTTCTACTAATGAAGGAATCCATTAAAATATTCTTTTATTATGTATAGGTTTTTCACATTTACACAGATAAATCTTACCATAAGCTCCTCCAGGTAATTTTTTTACTTTAGTATAATGTTCATGGTCTATGCTTTGCATTATATTTAATTTTATAATAAGTATTATATTTATTTACTACTTAATTAGGATCATAAAATTTTGATATTGAAATTGATTTAATATATCTATTTATAATTCTATCAATTATACAGTTGCTTATTTAAATCAGTCAGAGGAACATATCTAACTCCCAGAACATTTTAGATATTGATTTTCCCATTTTAATCCTTATCAATTACTTAAAAAACTTAGTTTCCTTTACCAACAGGTATTACCATGCGACCTCCTTTGTCCAATTATTCTAATAGTTTTTATGGTATTATTTCAGCTGCAGCACCAACATGAATGGCTTAATATGGACCTTCTTACTCAAACCCTAAACGTCCATCTTCTTTAATAATTTATATTTGCTTATCTTTTAACTGTTTATTGTAAGACCTATCTAAATTATTTATATTATTACAAACTTAAATTTTTTATATATTTTTCAACCAATTCTGGAACATGTTCCACTCAAATTACTTTTGATTATTATTATTTCATCATCAGAAACATTGCAGCACATAAATATCCACTACCAGAACCAATATCAAGAGCTCTTACTCCATTCTATAAATGATCTTTAAGTAATTCCTAATTACATAATAATATACTAAAGAATAAGCATGCATATGAGGAACTGATATAATTGCATTAAAGCCAATTTATAATGGATAATCTTCATAAGCATTAATTTTATCAAACTCATCAACAAATTATTTACGATCCACAGATAATAAAACTTATTTCACAATCTCTGATTTAATAACACCTTCTTTAAACAAATTTTACACTAATTTTTCTAGTTTATTATTCTTTTAATTTATGGACATTGAATTTTAGATAAAGGAAAATAAGGTAGCTATACTTATCATTGGAATGGCAGGAACAGGCAAAACTACTTTTGTTTAGGTTAGGAATCAATCAATATTATTTAGCAATTAAGCAAACAATTAAAAAATGAAAAGCATACTTTAATTAATCTTGATCCTGCTGTTTATTCATTGCCTTATGAACCTGAAGAAGATATTCGTAAATCAATTAACTACAAAGAGTTAATGACTAAGTATTACTCTTTATCATAGAATCTAGAAATAAACTAGGTCCTAATGGAGCAATCATGACTGCACTTAATCTTTACTCCCTTTAATTAAACTAATTAATAGAAAAAATAGAAAAATCAGATACCACTATATAAATTATTGATACTCCAGGATAAATCGAAGTTTTTACTTGGTCTGCATCTGGCAATTTAATATCTTAAACATTATCTATGTCTATGCCAACAATAATATTTTATGTTATTGACATTGCAAGATGTTAAAACCCTAATAGTTTTATGAGCAATCTATTATTTAGTTGTAGTATATTCTACAAATTTAAATTACCTATGGTTATAGTTTTTAATAAATGTGATGTTGCTGATTCAAAAAAGCCCTTAGAATGGTTGAGGGATTATGATTCATTTACAGAAGCTTTAAAAAAGAAAGATACTTATTTATCTACTTTGAGCAAATAAATGGTATTGACATTAGAGGAATTTTATAACAACTTTACAGTATTAGAGGTTTCTTCATTAACTGGATAAGGATTTGAAAATATTAATGATGTTATTGCAACTGCTAAGTAAGAATATATGAACATTACTCTTGTTGATATATAAAAGAAAATGAATGATTAGAAACAAAAAAATTATGATAAATAAATCAATCAAATATCTTAAAAAATTTAGGATTTGTGAATTATAAATAATCATTTTTTACGATAAACTCTTTCCTTTTCTTTTAAATCTAATATATGTATATCTTATTCTTTTAATCTTTATTCCATCTAATATCTCAATCTTTTATCTATTTCTTACTCTAATAAATATATAAATTATATACATTTTTTTAAATCCATTA